>JAHTLZ010003542.1:56279791-56312907 GCA_023846285.1 Phrynocephalus versicolor | reverse complement strand
ATTATTATTATTATTATTATTATTATTATTATTATTATTATGATGCATACCTTCTGAACAGCTACGCCAAAATATACCATAAAGTTTATCTCAGGTCAGGATTGCCTTCTTTAAAGACAAAAAATAAATGGTGGAACATTAGAGAACTTCTCACTTTGAATTTAACTGTGATAAGTGAAGGAATTAAGGCAACCCACTCAAGATAGGGTAAACAAAGTCTTCTTGTAAGGAAAACTCTGTTTGAAAGTAGGGTAAAAATGTCTGAAGGTAGCACAAATGGATGTTGTGGAGACTAAAGAAAAAGTGAGTATAGGCCAGGGAGTTAATACACAACCGGAGGCAATAAAGATCCTTCGCTGCTAAACACTGTTAAGGGCATGAATGTGAAATCATGGATCCCAGGTGATGATCCATATAGATTCACATGGCTTTTCTCAATTCATGAGAATTCCTATAGGCTACCAGCCGAAGATGGATATAATAAAGGACAAAAATGGCAGGGACCTAACAGAAGCAGAAGACATCAAGAAGAGATGGCAAGAATACACAGAGGAATTATATCAGAAAGATCTGGATGTCCCTGATGACCAAGATGTATGTGGACAGAGAACTCCCAGAAGTGCAAGCTGGATTTCGAAGGGGCAGAGGAACTAGAGATCAAATTGCCAACATGCGCTGGATTATGGAGAAAGCCAGAGAGTTCCAGAAAAACATCTACTTCTGCTTCACTGACTATGCCAAAGCCTTTGACTGTGGGCCTTTTCACACGACCCCTAAGATCCGCTGGCCACTTAAATTCGGACCAGAGATCTTAGGGGTTCATTGCTCTTCCTTCCTCCCCACCACTCCGCACTTCCTTGCTCCTGTCTGCATGAGGGGAGGGAGGAAGTAAGAGAGGAAAAATGCAGGCTCACCTCCGAAGCTGCCCGGAGCTCCATGGTCCTGATTCCTTCTCTTCTATTTGCTTTTTTTTCCTCCCGCCCCTTGTCTTAAAGGGGCGGGAGGCAAAAAAAAAAAAAAAACAGAAGCGAGGAGAGCCCCTCACTCACCAGGTTAAATCCGGACCTGGGGATTTTCACCATCCTCGATCAGGTACAAGAAAAGTGCGCTGGGACGTGCTTAGGTGGGCGTGGTTGCACTTAATTTCCTGCAAACTCCGGAGCTGGTGGGGAAACAATTGTAAGCTCCGGAGCTTGCAGCCATTTGCTGCGGAGTTTAGGGGTCGTGTACAAAGGCTCTGTGTGAACCACAACAAACTATGCCAAATTCTTAAAGGAATGGGAGTGCCAGACCACCTTATCTGTCTCTTAATAAATATGTATGTGGGACAAGCACCAACAGTCAGAACAGGATATGGAACAACTGACTGGTTTAAAAATGGGAAAGTACAACAAGGCTGTGTACTGTCACCTTCCCTATTTAACTTATATGCAGAGTATATCATGCGAAAGGCAGGTCTGGATGAATCACAAGCCGGAATTAAGATTGCCGGAAGAAATATCAACAACCTCAGATATGCAGATGATACTACTCTGATAGGAGAAAGTGAGGAGGAATTAAAGAACCTCTTAATGAAGGTGAAAGAATAGAGTGAAAAAATGGGCTGAATCTCAACATAACCCCCCCCCTAAGATCATGGCCACTGGTCCACCTCCTGGAAAACAGAAGGGGAAGAAATGGAGGCAATGACAGTTTATTTTATTGGGCTCCTTGATCACTGAAGATGGTAACTGCAGCAACAAAATTAAAAGATGCCTGCTTCTTGGGAGGAAAGCAATGGCAAACCTAAGCAGCATCTTAAATACATCACTTTGCCGCCTAAGGTCCAGATAGTCAAAGCTATGGTTTTTCCATTAGTGATGTATGGAAGTGAGAGCTGGACTATAAAGGCTGATTGTGGCAGAATCGATGCTTTTGAGCTGTGGTGCTGGATGAGAGTCTTGAGAGTCGCCTGGACTGCAAGGAGATCAAACCTATCCATCCTGAAAGAAATCAACCCCAATGTCCATTGGAAGGTCAGATTTTGTGGCTCCAGTACTTTGGCCACCTCATGAAACACTCTTTTATTTCTCCTGCCGGCAGTGTCACGAACCAAGGGATTCACGATCTTTATGGCTCAGTCTGCGGACGAAGATGGCACGTCTGTAACTATTAGGTGGAACCACAAGGGTCTGCTTCTCCCATCTTTTGTGATGACAGCGTGATTTGAGCGTCACTTGAGTCCGCCTGTGGGTGCAATGTCACCTATGATTTGACAGTGGGGTTTTGAAGGCTAGCGGAAAAAAACCATAGGGCAGGCATGTCCAAACTTCAGCCCTCCTGATGTTTTGGACCACAACTCCCACAGTCCTTTGTCATTGGTAATCTAAGTTTAGAATTCTGGGAGTTGTGGTCCAAAACATCAGGAGAGCCGAAGTTTGGACATGCCTGCCATAGGGAATTGCGAGGACTTGCCCTCCCACCACCACCTCAGCCTCTATAACGCATTCTTCTCATTCTCCCGCCCACAAACCGGGGGCAGCGCGCACCTCCCGTTTTCCCTCCACCTCGGAGAGAACGCGCATGCGCCCTCGGAGGGGTAGGCCGTTAAAACTCCAGCGGAGGCCCGCCCCCCGCCCCGCTTCGCGCGAGCGTTCTTTCCTGACTGACAGGTGGCGGGCGGGCGGGGCAGGGGCCCGTTACCTTTCCATCGCTCCGATCGTGTAGCTGACGAGCGGCCTTCCCAGGAGGGCGCAGAACTGCTTCGGGGTCCCGCCGCCCATGCGCTCTCCGCTTCCTCCGGCCGGCAACACCGCCGCCACGGACACCGGGGGAGCTCGGCGGCGGTGGGGGTGGCGGAGACCCGCGGCTTCTCCCGCACTGTCGCCGGCGTCGCTGCCCGTTTGGAGGCCAGTTGACGGCAGCTCCATTGGGGACGTCCACCGGGCTGCCCTTCTCTGCCCCTGAGGGAAGAAAACCTGACCGGACCGGTGTGTGTGTGTGCGTGTGAGGGGGAAAGACGACGACAACTCACGAGCACCTGTTCTCCCTCAGAGTGGCAAAACAACGCCCCCCCACACACACACATTCCCGCTCCCCACTTGTCTCCCGAGTCGCAAGCGCCCTCTCACGCTTGTTCCTTCGGCCGGCTGCCCGGAGGAGCCCCTTGAGACAAGCTGCTACCCCTGACTTAATGTCGCCATCCCACCCGCTACCACTATCTACCGCCACCACCCTTAAAATATTCGTGTGCGGCCCCTTTAAATATTCCTTGCCGCTCGTGGTCGGAGTTGCTCCTTGTGGTGCGCATGCGTATAGCCTGAGTGCAGGACGGAAGTGGAAGGCTCGTGTCAACGAGAACGTGTAGATAAGATACGTTTAGGGAGTTGTGGTTTTTACCTGAATTTTTAAGGCAGTGGGATCAGGAAGAAGTCCCATCATCCTCTGTAATTGGCTGTACTGCCTGAGTGGTGGAATTTGTGGTTAGACAATTATGGTTGAGTCAGTGAAAACCTTTTAAAACTTTTTTGAGGCACTTTTATATTATTTCATTATTTCTAGGAGATAGTTTTTGATGTTCAAATGCATTTAATTATTCTATTATTTTAATTAGTTTATTTTTAATATTCAACTTATTTTTAAAATTCTACTTTTATAATAGAATTATTTATTTATTTTAATAATATGGGTCCCCTTACCTGGAGAAAGGCAGCCAAATAAATAAAGATTTCAAAAACCCATTCATCTGTAGATCCACACATTTACTTTCCCGAAACCTTGTTGTGTTCCAAAGAGGTTATAGCTTGCCAGCAACAAGATTGCAAGTCAGGAGGTTGAAATAATTAAAACTTTTTGATTTTAGAACTAGTTAAAAGTATTTAAAATAAAGAGCAGAGCTTGGCATAAGCATTGCTTCACCTTGGAGCCAGAAGCTAAAAGTGACACATTTGCTATCCCTCATCAGTCTTGTGGTAGAGTCACATCTCCTTGTTCCTGGTTGTCTATTTCATTTTAAAGACAATTACCTGTAATGTGTTTTATTATGTGCTTTATTTTTAGATTTTCTATATTCCTGCATACAAGCAATGAAGTTATTTGGAAGAAATTTACTAGGACATTGACATCAGTATGGCCAATGGGACTTAACTCCAGTTAAGGTATTGCAAGTCATTGCATTGTTGGGAAAAGTTCAGGAGTAATGATAAAAATATACTTTATAAGATGAACTAAAGTGGTTCAGAATAGTTGATTAGTAAGACGAGGCATTAGATACTTGCTTATTGTCTTGGATTGTAAGACTTACAGTTGAAGTTTTAAAAGGTTGCATAGTGTGGCATTGAAATGTTATTTGTTGTGAAAGTTGTAATTAAAACTGAACTGTTTAGATTATGTGTAGATAAATGTATTGCCTCAAGAATAAAAGTTCAATAAATAAATAAATAAATAATACATTTGTGTTGTCAAGTTGCTGAAGTGTAACTGGCTTTGCCCTCCTTCACTGGATGCATTGACTAGAGCTGACAATTAAACCCATATGCAGGGCTTCAAATTATCCACTTAAAGAAGAAGTTAATGGCCTCGCAGTCATGTGCTATTGCATATTTAAAACCAATGTAATCAGCTAGGCAGCTAGCACTTATACTACCACAAAAAGGGCTATGTTCTCCTGCCAGAAGAATTTTAAAGGGGTACAAAGAAAGCAGAGTTAGCTACATCCCATTTCCCTGAAAGATGTATCAAAAGAGCAGGAGAGAGAAAATCTGGGCACCTTGGTCTCCTGCAAACTAACCATAATCTCACAGGCCTAATGCTCTTGTTATGTTTTTTGTGAAGCCATCAGTGGTGGTATTTCACAAAAAGATGAGACTGCAAGGCAGTTCAATTTTAATTACAACACAATTCAGAAGTGGTTTACCATTCAATCACTTCTTCTAAGGGAGCCCTGGGATTGTGCATCTTGCCCAAGACTACAGACTAGCTATATTCCCAGGAGGCACAGTGGGGAATCAAACTCCCAAAATCTTGCTCCATAGCCAAGTTTCTAAGCCATTGAGCTAACCAGCAAATTTGTATAATAGTGGGCTTTTAGAGAAGCAGAACTACTGTCCTACATTTCATAAGCATTTGTTCTCTGTGGTGTCTGGCCACCAACAAAGCAAGTTGTACTTAGAGCAGGTATCAAAAACTCAGCCCCCATTATCTACAGCCAAGAAGCTGTAGTGTGTGGTTGTCATGGTTCTTAATAGGCGGTTCTTCCCTTTATCTATCTATAGATCCTATGCCAGCAAAGTTCTGCTACAGCCACTTTCTTAACCATCAGCATTACCAACATGGAGGCCTGGCTTTGCTGCCCAGCAATCAGCAGTCCTTTTGTCCTGAATAATTAAAGCTTTTTAGTCTCTATTGCACTCAGTTCCCTTTGCCATCTAGTTGCTGGACATTGCTTCTTTATTTTTCATCCATCCATGAATGCTATACAAGGAAAGCTACTTCTAAGGCCACTTGCCTCCCATCTCTCCAGGAGCCAGATAGTCCTTCCCGGGGAATAACCGCATTGTCATTTTTTTTCTCTTTTGCATGTCAATTTTAATTCTCTATTGTTATTTGCTATGCCTCAATCCCCATTGATCCCCCTAAAGCTTACCCACTCCAGGAAAGTCTGGGTAGTATGTCAGAGTGGTTTGTGTGAACATCGCTGTTCCAGCCATAATCAGGACTGATGCCCTAAACTGCATCTGAACTTGTGTGTAAGTCTGGAACTATCTGCTACTCTGTCATGTGGAGGTGGTATGAACTGCACTAAAGAAGAAAAGGCAATGAGTTGAGGAAGGACGTTCCATCCAAGAAGGTTACATTGATAGTGGTTAATTTATTTGTTACATTTTATTTGCATTTATTGTATTTTATTCATTTATACCTGTTGACAAAGCATATGTTTTATTGCTGTTCCCTTTATTTTATTGGTAATTATTCCAATATTATTCGTCCCTAGCCTGGCATTTTTATGTGGAGTAAAATGCACTGATATTTCATGGACTGGAAGTAAAAAAATTACTGGAAGTGAAACAGACTAAACTGGCAGGATGAGAAGGAAACTGAGGTGCAGATGCTTGGCTGAAATACAAGGCAGGAGTACAGAAACAAGGGGTTTGCCCAGGTCCTTGTAAGGCCACAAGGTGCATGGCTGGTGGGCTGCATGCAGCTTTCTTCTACTTCAAATTGTGCAGGCTTGTTTACACCATCAATGTGTGTGGTTGTCTGTTATTAGTTATGTGGGTTTAAGAACAGGCCTCTGGGGTTTCTGTTTCTAAATGTGCAGTGGATGGGAACATGTGGGTAGGAGATTCCATGTTTTATTTTTATTTTTTAATTTGTTCCTTTTCCCTCTGTGAGCATCACATTACATACTGCAAGCATTAGACTTCATGGGAAGTCAGAATCGTAGCATAAAGGTGGCAACACAGTTTTATCATTATTAAAGTGAAGAAGCAATTTTCACCAACCAGACCACAGTATGAATTGTGTTTGCACCACACATTTAGCTGACTTAAGCAATGCCAATAATACCCACTTTCATTAAGGCTGGTATTTGGTACACCATTCACTTGATACACTTAGCAGGTTTTTGCATGTTTGCAGAGGTGTTTCCCTAACAGTGATGAAAGAAGCCATCTGTTTCTCATACCACTTAATATTCCTTGCCTTCTTAAATTGCATTTATCATGTTTTGTTTTTTTGGTGGATTGTAAGTAAACAGGATTAATTTGTACTGTATCTCCGATTACTGAGGAAATGTCATTGTGAAAGGGGAAGTGGGTCAATTTTGGGAAATAAGGATTAATTGTAGAGAATTCTCACCTTCATCTATTCCTTTTTATGGTCACTTCACTGTTTGCACAACAAAATATCAGTCGTATGTGACAATGTGTCTTTGTTTATTTATTTATTTATATAGCTTGTATTTCGCCCACTACCCAAAGGTCTCTGGGCGGCTCACAATCAAAGTAAACAATTCAAATATTTAAAACATTAAATTGCAATAAAATACAACAATAAAACATTTAAATACAATAAATACAATGTATTTTTAAAAAACACTAAAATCACCATCAGGACCCACAATATTCAGTTAAAAAAACTTCTGGAACAGCATTGTTTTTACTTGGTGCCAGAATGTCATCAATGTTGGCGCCAGGCAGGTCTCGCTTGGGAGGGCATTCCACAATCTGGGAGCAGCTGCCAAAAAGGCCCTGTTCCTACAAGCCATCCCTTTCACCTCCTTGAGGGATGGCTCTTTCAGGAGGGCCCTTTGGCTGGATCTTAATTGCCGGGTAGGTTCATATGGAAGGAGACAGTCCTTCAGGTATCTAGGTCCTAAGCCGTTTAGGGCTTTATATGTCAAAACAAGCACTTTGAATTCGGCTTGGGCAGCAACTGGTAACCAATGAAGGTTATACAGAATTGGCGTGATGTGTTCCTTGGTGGCCCTACCACTCACCAGCCGTGCAGCATGATTCTGCACCAGTTGTAATCGCCGGACCGTCTTCAAAGGCAGCCCCACGTAAAGCACATTGCAGTAATCAATACTTGTTTGTTTGTTTGATTGATTGATATACTGTATGACCATCTGGCCAACAGGCCACTCTGGGCAGTTTACAAAGTTCTAAAATACAAAGTGCAATGTGAATAAGTAAAATCCCCCAAACAAATCAAATCACATTAAATAAAACTTAATAAAATTAATATTATTATGAACTATAACATATAAACACATCATGATCCAAAAAAAAAGCCAAACCAAACAAAAAGTACAACCACCACCATGTATAAATGAAATCATACTGTCCGATGCATAAGTAGGTGGCAGAAAACATGAAAACATGCAGGTCAGCTTTCATGTTTTGGAGTAGAGCCATTGCTTTTCTGTAAGCCAACACCTTTACTTAAATGTTTTGTATGTAGCAGCCTAGACTTTTATGACAGGAGCAGAGTGTTGTTGTTTTTAATGTTGTGTCCGCCTGTATTTTTGTTGTTGGCATTAATGTTGGCCATACAGTTATGTAACAAGATTTGGAGTTAATTGTTTTTGATATATATGTGCTATTTTAGCCCCCCCACACACACACACACTTTCTTATGTTGAATTGTGCACCAAAGTGATGCTTTAGTAACACCAGTGGCTGGTAATTTTTCCTTATTCGCTGTTCAACAGTCTCTTGTGCTGAATCCATATATTTCTTGTACTTCTTTGTTTGGCACTGTCAACAGTGCCATATTCAAAAGATGAAACGGAAGCAGGAATGAGCAGAAAACACCAGAAAAATTAGTTTGACTGAGGGAAGTAGGGACAAAGCCCTTTATTTGAGAGATAAAGTTATAATCCATGCTATAGGAACCTTAAGGTGTTGTGAATAAAAGCTGGAGAAGCAAGGAGAATCACTGGAAATATCACTGAATCCTTGCCACTTTACCCTCCCCAAGAGTAATAAGTAACCACAGCCATACTAGGTAAGGGGTCATATATTATAGTTTACAGAGGCAGTCCTCCATTTGAAGACTTTTTTCATGTTGTGGATATGATAGGCAATGCATGGATCACATTCACATATAAGTGTGCATTTGTGTGCACACCCACACACACATGTTGTGTGACCTTGTCATTAAATCTTCTACCATGGTCTGGAAGTTGAGTAATGGCAACTAGACTTCTTTTTCTTGAGAGACAGAAATGTTTCACTGCTCATCCAAACAGCTTCATTAGTCTCAATAAAGTTAGTTGGGAGTCCTCCGTCTTATAGTCTGCTTTGACCTCTTGTCACCCTGGTCTGAAATAGGCTCATAAGATGAGCAATGGCTTCAGTAGGCTTGTTAGGTAGACAACAGTCAATAGCCTTAAGGTGAACAATGGCCTAAGGTGCTGAAACCCATAAAGTATGGGTCGTTAGCTATGGCCTTGGTGGTGAAGGCTTCTTGATTTATCTGGGTATTGTTGAAAGCACAGCCTGATAAGTAGCAGATGCCTGAGGCCCCCACCTCTGTTGAGAGAGGGGTTTCAATGCTCACGTGAATGGCTTCCCTGACCCCTTTCTCAAACCACCTATCTTCTTTGTCTAATATGTGTACAGGTACATCCTCATCTTTGAATGAGTGCCCTTTGTCCTTCAAGTGGAGGTGTACTGCTGATTCTGGTCATGAGCTGTTACCCCTTCTATGCTGGGCCATCCTTCTGTTTAATGGCTGTTTAGTTTCTCCATTGGAGAAGTCTGTACGCTCCTCACTGCATTGGACTGCATTTGCTATATTGCTCCTTTTGTGTTTTGGTTTTGGGTCCTTTGGGCAGACAAGTCTCTGCCTTAGTGTGTTTGTGGGTTTGAAATAAACAGGGATATAGTGTTTGCCAAAAATCCTTTTAAGCTTCTCAGACACTCCAGCCATGAAGGGGATGACCAGGTTCTTCCATCAGGTCTAGGTCTCGGACTGATCCCTTGTTCTTCTGGGTCAGCACACTGCTTTGTTGAAGGCCATCTTTGGATATCCACAGGCCTTAAGTGCTGTCTTCAGGTGCCTGACTTCCTTCTTCTTGGCTTCTGTGGAGGTGGGGATGCTCTGTGGCTTAGGGTCCTGATGACTTCTAATTTGTGTTGTTATGGATGGTGGGAGTCAAACAGTAAGTACTGATCTGTGTGGGTGGGTTTACTGTAAACCTCTACTTCCAGGCCACGGTCAGGTCTGATGATGACTGCATAATCCAGGAAAGCCAGCCTGTTGTCTTTGGTGTCTTTCCTAGTGAACTTAATATTAGGGTCCACCATATTGATGTGATCTGTAAAGGCCTGTACTTCCTGAGTCTTGATTTTCACCCAGGTATCATTTACATACCTGAACCAGTGGGATGGTGTTGTCCCTGGGAAGGTGTCGAGTGCCTTCTTCTCCACTTCTTCCATGTATAGGTTCGCAACAATTGGTGACACTGCGGAACCCATGTTAAATGAATGATCACATCTCTTCCACATTAGTAAAATCACTTTTTTTAAAATTTAGAAAAAGGATATAAATGCTGTCTGCGTTTGGCTTTCAGGCAAATTTCTATCACATCTAGGAAGTATAATTCATAAAACCAATGTGCATATCAATTTACATGTCAATAACGGTGGGTTTTGTTTGCATGTAAGCATGGTGTGCTAGAGCCTGTTCCTTGTTTTGAAAACAGTACACCCATGCCTCCTGGAGGCTTCCAGAAGTTATTTTTCCCCTTAAAACTATTATGGTTGAGTAAAAGAGTTTCAGAAAGCCAGGTATTTTCACTGAACTAATTATTGAGACATACTGCATAAGGTGACCTATTCATCCTTATGAGCAGTGCCACAGTGCAGAAGACATATGGAATAACTTCTATGTTGAGTGTTTTAATGATGCACAGGTAAGGAAATTCTCAGCTGGCTGGAGTTTGGGAGGGGTGGTGGTGCTTAATTCTATAAAGTCAGATCCTCACGGAAATACCATTCTCTCTCTCTCTTCCTCTCTCTCTGCCGCAAAGAAGGAAGTATCTGGGGAAGGGAAGGGTATGTTTCACTCCAGTCCCTATCATTTCATCATTCAGCTGCTTTGCTCATCAGATTACAACCTTTTCTCAGCAAATACTTTCTTAATCCATGATGAAAAATTATGTCTCTTTTCTGGTAGAAATAGGGAACCTACAACCTATCTCAGTATGTGAGGGCGAAATTACCATGTAAATCTGTATTTATCTGATACATGCTGGTATCAAGTTACCATGCGTTCTATGTTTCAGCGATGTTACATTCCAAATTCCAGTCACCCCTGCTTCTTATTTCAGGAAGTGGAAGATGAGAAACATAGGAGATGTTTAATACCCCAGAAGGATGTTTAGCCATATGTCCGAGATATTGTTATTGTAAAAAATTACTTGTATATGATAACCACTATAACCCTAATTACATTAGGGTTTTTGGAAAATGAAATACGGAATAGATTTCCAAAATGGTGTGTATGTGAGAGTGGGTATTTAAAGAGCGTATGTGTTAGATCTCTGGGAAGGTGATGTATAATTCAATCTTACTGCACATTTTCTGATCAATTAGTTCCACTATATTAAGGGATGTTTACTTGGGAGTAAAGTAGAAATACAGTAGGACTGCAGCCTAATAATATATTGGGGGACGTAGTGGAGCATAGGAGAAAGAATTGAGTCAGTGTGGTCACAAGGTGGGATGATCTGAAAAGTTGGCAGTCTTTCAAAAAGATGCTCAGGCAGGTTTGTTATGAGGGTGATGTTCAAGCAAAAGGAACAAGTCAAGTGACAGAATGTCTGCCTAGCTCATAAATCTGCAGACAAATTTAAGTGTTAACCTGGAGCTACATTTACAAGTATGTCAATGAAATCAGAATCAAAGCCCCCTTGCCTGCCCTGCGGGAAAGGAAATGCATCATGAGAAGAGAATGCTTTCCAGTGCTCACGGACGCTCCTAAGTCTCTGAAAACCTCCCAAGTTAGCACTGCAGCAACAAGAATCCCTGAGTGGAATGTGTTGAACATGCACATGATTAATGTGGCACTTCTTCAGGAAGGATGTAAAGGTCAGGTTTAGAAGGACTCTGGTTATTTATGAGGCAGAAATCTTTTAGGTATTTCCAAGGGTGTTTTCAGAAGTCAGCATCGTCTTCCTCCTGAACTTGGATTTGACATTTCTGGGTTTGGAGATGATTGAAAAGGGAATGAATTGCAGGTTGTGTGACTGCTGTTCAAAAGGAGACAAAGCAAAAGCTACAGAACAAATCTACCACATCAAATCTTGGTTACTAACATGCAATGAACTTTGTCTCCTAAACAAAGGATATTTTAATGTCATTTTGCCTCACTCCTTATACCCATAGTATGTTGTTCATCCATATTATTTCCATGGTTTTTTCAAAACAGCCAACATGCCAGAGAACGTACTTCCTTTCATTATATATAACCCTGATTACTTCTTTGCTCTGGGCATTTTTCATCATCAGACAGCAATTCACTAATGAGGATATTGGGGTGTTTTTTTCCCAGCCTTACTTCCTATATATAGTAGTTCCAGGGGAGAATTTATCAGTTACAGTATGAAAAATATATGTCCTTGATCTTAAATATGGTTAATTCTATTTTACATATTCCACATTTTAGAAATCAGATTGCAAATGAGACATGGTGCAGTGTTCTTATCTATTACAACAGAGACATCTTTTGACAGTCTGCCAAAATGGTTTTTGCATTCTGAGTATTTCATTCAACCACTGGAAAAGAAGCATCCAGTGAAATCCATTTTAGAATCTCATTATATTTCACATCTGAGAGCATGAGGACATAAGTTGAGATCCAGAAAGTCATTCTTTAGGACTGCTTCTTTGAAAAATGCAATCCTGGCAACTGTGAAGGTGAAGCAGAAGCAAAGAAGCAAAACGGAGAGGTCAAGGGATTGGCATTCAGAATATTAAGGTGAAGAGCCAAGGGGTAAAACAAGGGTAGGAAATCTTTGAACCTCCAGATATTTTGGACTTCAACTCCCAGAGGCCTCAGCCAGCTTTAGTAACAGTAAGGGAGTGTGGGAGGTGAGGTTCAAAGCCATTCAAAGACCAAAATCCTCCCCAGTACTTGAAGATGGAGTCAATTAGTCCTGTTCACATAAATCTACAGCTGTGCTCCCAAGGAATGTCACTTTTGGTTAATGCCAGCTCAAATCGGACACAATCCAGATAAAGATGTGTCACAAGGATCACTTAAATCAAGATAGCTCAAAAATTCTGTAAGCAAGGAGGTAGAGACGGACAGAGAATCAGAGTCTGGATTGTGTGTGATTGTCTGAAATGTTCCATCTCAGGCAGCCTCAAAAGCAGAGGGAGGAGAGAGGAAGGGAGGTCTTCCTTGCACTAGCCAGGAACGTTTTCAAAGGGGAGTGCAGGTTAGGGGTTTGTTTTATTTTTTTTCTTTATATTTTTCTTTAATTTGTTTTCAACATCCTTTCTTATTTTTCAAATAATTTCTAGTCATGGGGCAGCTAGTCAAGTGTGTATAGGGCTACAAATTGCATTTTATTGTTTTCACTTTAAAACCAGAATAAAATCCGGTTGCTAATTCCAAGCACAGCAGATGCCGCAGCCAGGTACCGAAACCATGGTGTAGACATGAACTTCTAGCCAACTTCTTATATGAGTTTTGGCATTTTGTGTGTACAATGTGTGGCCTATTGGACTCCAGAACGAATCATCTGAATTTCCATTATTTCTTATGGGAAATTTTCTTTGATATAAGAATGTTTTGGCTTACAAGCATGTTTCAGGAACAAATTATGCTCGTATACCAAGGTATTACTGTATGTACTCAGGCCTTTCTCCAATTATTGTGCACACAATTCATTTTGCAAATAACCAATTTTATGGCTTTTGACCTGGATATCAAGTCTGGATATCCAAATAACCAGTTTTATGGCTTTGGACCTGGATACCAAGCCTGAGTTCCAAATACTATTAAATGCTATTAGGAACTGAAATTAAGAGCATTGAGGTACTATGAAACATTTGTTCTTTAATTGCTCAGTTGGCTCACCAGTGATAATAGATACTCTCCTTAGTTTATGGCATCATGCGTGGGGTGTTGTTGGTACTTCTTTTGATGGGTTGCCCATTATGGAATGAAATGTGTTCTTTATTTCAATATGGAAGTGTGAACAGGAATGTGCTGGCCAAAAATCAAGAACTTTCTGTTCTGTCACCTTACACATAGGAACAAGGACAATGGTGTGCGCGCGCGCACACTTCCGTACCACAAATCAATTTAATGTTGCTCTGTAGAGGACAATTGCTTTAAAATGATCTAGGATGTGACTATAGCGCATGAGGAAAGCCTTCTTTCCTTGTACTTTGCTCCTGAACCATATGCCGATTCCCACTATCAAAGATTGGCTCTAGTCTACAGACAGCTCGTGGCTGGGCTGGGGCAATGGTTCCGACCTCAGTTCTAAGCTACCTGTGTTCTAGGCTTTTTATTTAAAACTAGAAGACGACTTTTGGGGTAGTTTCAGTCCTTTTATACAAAACTTGACCTCTTATTTTTCTTCCAAGATTCTCTTCATCCAAGATGCCTATCTATTGGGCCGGGGAAAACATTTAGTTGCCATAGTTAAACAAGAGTCCCACTGTGGTGTAGTGGATAAGGGTAATGGACTAGGACTCTGGAGACCAAGGTTTGAATCCCCACTTGACCACAGAAACCCATTGGGGGAGTGGAACTGGTAAACCCATTCCTTAAATATCTTGCATACCTTGAAAGCCCTACTAGAGCTGCTATAAGTGGGTTCCGACCTGATAGCACTAGAAACTTGCTGATCCACTGCAAAGAAGCCCTGGAATCTGTCAGTACATCCCCTATCTACTTTCTGTATATCACAAGAAACACTGTCTCCTTTTTTTGCTTCCCAATATCTGTACATCTCAACCAACTTGAAGCTGTTGTGTGCCTCCTGCCATTAATTGTAGTACATGTTGGTGTTACCCATTGAAGTGTTGAGTGTCTCCCTAAAATCATAAATGGAAAAGTTATGACTAGAGCTCTCCAAATATACTTAAGCCAACATGGGCAGCAGACATGCTACATGATATAACTTGTGTGGTTCATAAAAAGAAGTTCTATCACCTTTGCCTAAAACATCCCTTCTAGAAAGGAAGTGAGCCACAAGGCACACAGAACAATAGTGATAAGACCAAAGACAGTAATAGTATTATTGGGCTTTTTTATTAAAATGGGTGAAATCTATGCAAAGGTCTACTTTTTGACTGCACACTTAAAAAAATACAAATGTATTTTACAATGTATTTACAAATCATTTTCCATTTTATTTTTTACCTGCACTGGAACTGAGAATTAAAAGAACCTAAAAGGGTTAAAATATTTATTTTACACTATATACAAAATGTATATTCTTTGACCACAAATCCTAAGAAAATACTTTGATGCTGGAGAAAGTGTGAAAACAAAAGACAGGCACCTTTAAAAATAGAAAACAATAAAAGCTCATTAAATAATTATACTGACAAATAAATAGCTTTTGTTCAAAGGTATTTTTCAGCTGCTGTCATGTATTTTCTAATGTACTGGTACCAATATTTATGTAAAAGAAAATAATCAGCATTTACACTGCTTTGTTTCACTGTACTGAAAAGCAAAGCTTTTGTTTTGTTTAATGAGACATATGAGATTCTGATAAGATATAAGAAAGTGTGCCTATTAAAACTCACAACAGCAGCTTTCTACAACAATATGGAATTGACTGAATGTCCATCACAACAACTATTTGTTTCCATTAAAAAGGGGGGGAGTGATATCAAATTAGCTGTAGCATATTGCCCATCTTGAAAATACAGATGATCAACAAAAAAGCAAAAGGTACTTATACACAGAATGCCCGTTGGAATTTGGTCAAAGCTACAAAAGTGTTTGTACACTCAACTGTGAAGCAACTATGATGTGAAAGGATTTTGTTGGATGACAGTCTCCCTAAAGCAGGTACTCCATTGATAAGTTCAACTCTCAAGTGAATGGTTGAGCTCTAACTTGTGGGGTGCTTCATTGATTTGCTGTTCTTTTTCCTCTCTTTATGATGTTGGACTGGCTTTGTTTGAGAGGCTCCTTCAAAGTTATGGCTAGATTCGTTGTGTTGCCTGGTGTATCGTTTGCACTTGCACGCTGTAACCACAGTTACTTTGTAGGTTCTTGTACTTCCATCTTGGCACTGAAGCTGGATTCTCTGGGTGCGGGTTTTGTCATTGACACACCTCCACTCCTGGGAGCTCCTTCTGCTCCAGTACTTGGATCCATAACCTCCACCAATCCAGTTAGGCAGCACTGGCAATGGGAGGCACTCTCCAGCACACACCAACTCTTTCAGAGGATTTATGCTGGTACATTGGCCATCAGAAATGTATTTCGTGGATCTCAGTTCCCGGCAGCCAACTTGAACACGACCTGTCAAAGACACAGAACACTGACATCAAGGTTCAAATTCTAATAATTTATAGCTGCTTCTCATGTCAGAACAAGTAACTCAGGTACAATGTGGCATTATGCATTATTGGGGTATGGGGGTTCTCGCTATTCTGCAATCTAGATGGCAGAACCTACACGTCAACATTTGTTCAACTGAGTTCACCTCTTATGGCTACGGATAGATGCTGTGGTTTATTAAGGTGTACAATCACAATATATGTACAGTTTATTAGGCAGAGATGCTCAAAAGGTTATAGTAGCTGCTTCCATGATTAGTACAATTGGTAAAAACTTCCATCACAGAAGGAGCCACTCCAATCTTCCTTGATCCTTCACATCTTAATGGCACAGATAGATACCCAGTGCCTCACCCCATCTGAAGGGAGAAATATAGTCCCTTCATTCAAGCTGGACTAAAGTGATCAGAACATGTTATTCCATTTCAATGACTGAAGGACAGTGCAGGAGAAGGTATATGAAGATCATCAGAATGGAGGCACAGACAAGGTGAGTGTTATTATTGCAAACTGCTTTGAAATATGTATATGAAGATTTGTATAGAAGTGCTATACATAAATGTAAATTTATGCTTCGTTTGCACTCAGTGGATCCTTCTGGGTGCCACGAATGATTCTTGGCTCTATCCATACATGCTATTATACCCTGTCATCCAGTCAAGGCCAAGATCTGATTATTGTCTCTGATTGTCACTCTAGCCCGAACCGGTATGACTGAAGCCATAATGTGGCATCTGAGAGAAAACTGGGTGACAGCAAATTGGAATGCTTGGAAGTAAATAGGGATATTAATGCTGCCTCAGCTACTGATGGTATCAGGAGTAATTTCATGTTATAGGGCTCCCTTTCATCTGCCTGCCTTTCATAAAGAGCACTGTCTTGATCCAAGATGGATTTGCTCCAAGATATTAAGTATTGGGTTAGTGTGAACATTTTATGCGTGTTGGTTAGGAGCTCAGGAAATTAATATGCTGCATTCAAAGAACCTCTAACAAATTAATGTTTCCATTTTATCTTCCAGGAGATATATTGCTAGTTCTGTGGCAGATTCTTAGAAACCTGCACTTCATACCTGCCCGCCCTTTTAAAATATTCTTTAAAGTAAACAACACTATTATTTGTTGCAACATTACTTACAAGCACCCTGTCTTAAAACAAGTAGGACTCTAAATCCCCAGGCAATGTTATTTCATTTTTTTCCAGGCATCTGACATTGTACCAAGGTGCTGAAGTAGCTGCAAACACAGGCATGTTTGTGCCTGCATACATCTGCAGATATCTTCACTGAAGTAAGCACAATTCCTTATTTTAATAATTACCCCTTTGAAATGAACACACAGCGTGAATCTCAACAGGCTATGTTTTGCTCTTACACTTTCTCTTTTTTAAAAGTACAGTGGACCCTTGTATAACAAACAGCTTGTATAACATAAAATTTGTACAACATAAACATTTCCGGAGATAGGAGAAATTTGCTTAACATAATCGCCTATGGGGAAAATCCATACAACATAAAAATGGGATTACTCCATTTTCAATGCATTCCTATGGGAATTTGTATAAAGGAAAATTTGCTTAACGTAATTTAATTTGGAACGAATTAATTCCTTTATACAAGGTACCACTGTAATTGTTATCATGGCTACTGCCTTGTGTTGCAGCCACAGCGATGCAAATAGGAAAATTACAGCTAACAATGAGACTCCCACACTTCCAATGATGTTTTGGCTTGCATTTCATACTTTGAAATCTAGCAAATTTTAAGAAGTTTTTAAAAAAATGCACACCGAGAGATTATTTGCAATTGCATGGATAGCTACATGGGAATTCTGGGAAAGTTCTTTGTATTCACCACAGGACAAATCAAAATTTCGAGCATTTATAAGAAGTGCCATTGGTTTTATACAAACCATAGGTGTTTCTTTTGGACCATTTTTCTAGAAACAGCAAGTGTTCATCAAGGTACACTCCACATAAGCATCCTTTGAGTCATAATTTTGAATATGATGCCAAGGAGAACAGGAGAATTTACTTCTTGGATTGCAATTCCCAGAATTCATACTGGCTCCACTTTGGAAAAATCATTTTTCCAAGCTCTGTTTCCAACAAGCCATGGCTTCATCCAGGAAACAGTTCCATCTCCACTACAAAGTGGTGGCAGAAAGTCCCATTTGGGAGTTGGGGAGGAGGGGATGATTTATTACCTAAAATAACAGCTTGAATGGACTATCCTGATTAAGAGAGGATTTTCAGAGGAATGGGCTTCTACACATTGTCACTTCTGTGAATCCTTTTGTAACAGGTTTGCATCCTGCACCGGGCTAAGAAATGCATGCAGAAGGAAGTGGCTAGTCCACTTGCATTCTCTGGCTTTTGGAGAGTCAAACTCGGACATGCATGGCCTTTTTGATTTCTTTTTTTGGCATGATGTCAGTTTATTAACAACGAAAGCTCACTGGGCTGTTTCAGCCAACTTGCATTGACAGGATGTTCCCGGCATATTGCAACTTGCATTGCCAAGATGTTCCCTACATTTTTTAAAGCAAAAAGCCACCTCTTTTTGCTTTAAAAAAAGTGGCCCTGAACATATTTGCTGCTAAGATGCTAAGAGATAAAAGTGTTCCTACAGAGCCAATGGCCTTGGCATGCCTTTTAAGACCTGTGCTGTGGCTGCAACCAGGCCCGAGCTGGTTCCCTTTGGAGCCAAAATCCAACCAGGAATGCAAGGGAAGGGTGGGAGGGGATGAAGGGCGGCAGGAGGGGGGGCACATTTTCAAAGGCATGTTAGAGCAAAGATTCCAGGTAGCTTGTGAACCTCTTTGTTTATACAGACTAGAGGAGTTGAAGCAGGTTAAGTGCTAAATCAGGAAGTAAAAACAGAGAGCTGGAACAGAATCAAAGCCTGGCTGCTGGAAGTAAATGTTAGCTTTGGGAGGCAGCACAGCAAAGCGGCGGAGGGCTGCACAAGCATGAGGTTAGGCAAGCGAGGCTGGCAGAAGCATCTCCGGCCTGAATGGCTCAGGAAGGAGCTCTGTGTGTGTGTGTGTGTGTGTGTGTGTGTCTGTGTGGTCATTACAGTTGTGCCCGACTCTTTGTGACCCCATGTCCATGGAGTTTTTCTTGGCAGGAATACTGGAGTGGTTTGCCAGTTCCTACTCCAGGCGCCTACAGCACCTGGTATCCCTTGTGGTCTCCCATCCAAGTACTAGCCAGGGCCAGCCTTGCTTAGCTTCCGAAATCAGGCGAGATCGGATGTGCTTACTAAGTCCCTAATGGAGAATGGAGATGGGGAAACCAGCTCCAGTTGCTACTGATCGTGGACAAAAGAGCAGAGGAACAATAATAGTCTTTTTTTTTGGGGGGGGGGATCACCAGCAGCACCACTTTGGCTCCTATGCTTTCTAATTCATCTGGTGCTCTCAGTTCAGTACAGAAGGGGATCAAAAATCCCCCCATGCAAGAGCCTGAAACTAACATGGAATTACCGTGCCAGGTATGGGGGATTGACAGTTCTTTCCTGTTGTTTTGGCTGCTGCTGCTGTTACCATCATCATCAATCATCATCATCATTTCTGAGAAGTCAGATCAATCAGGAGGCCTTCTTGAGATGGAATTCTCAAGGGGAAATAACAGATATACCCTTAGGGGACCAACTGAAAATTACTTTGGGAACTTGATTTTTTAAGTGAGGGAGGGGGGAATTGCCTCGAAGGGCTGACAAATAAGATGGCTAGAGCAGTAGCTATAAGCAGCTGCAATTTCCCCCAATACTTACTGCTCCGATCGAAGCTGGAGTGTCTGCCTCCGTTTCTGGCTTGGTTCAAGGTGCTGTTATTGCTGCTGCTGCTGCTGCTGCTGCTGGCAGGCATGGCTTTGACCACATGCGAGTAGAGGATCTCGGTGGCATCGTTCTTAAAAGCCCGGCAGCTCTTCAGGAGCAGGCAGGCGAGCAGCAAGGCAGCGAGCTGGAAAGCAGGAGCGATCATGGCTAGCGGGAACTCGGCGCCTGCAGACGGCTTCTTAGTCCTCCTCCTCCTCCGCCAACGGCGGCTGCTACGGCTGCTGCTGCTGCAAGTGTGCAGCTCCTTGCCGAAGCCTGCCTTTTATATCGTCCCGCCGAAGGAGAGAGAGAGAGAGCTGGCACTCATTCCGGTGTAAGCTTCAGGATGCGAGACGGAGACAAGGAGAGGGTGGGATCCCCCCTAGGAACAGCGAGGATTCGCTTACCCATCGAAGACTCCGGGGAAGGAGGAGCTAAAGCCGAGGAGGGGGAGGCTGCCAGAAAACCATAATGCTCCTTACAGTATTACACGTTTCTTTGCTGAGTCGTTTGAGATTTGTGGGGTGCAAGCGCGAGCGAGCGAGCTTCGACCGGAACTCCAGCTGGCGGGCACGGAGCACAGACGCGGGTTCAGTTTCAGACGTTACGTACTCCTGGGTGTTTCCGTCTCGTGTGGATGCGTTCGCGGTGTTTTGATTGCTCCTTCGGCGCCAAACTGCTGTCGTCGTGCGGGGTACCAGGGAGAATAACCTGCCAGAGCCTGGGAAAGTTGCTTTTTGACTACAACTTCCAGAATCCCCTCTCTGGCAAATTGGGCGAACGTGCGTCCTGAGAATCCTAACTTCGAATGTGCAGAGTGAAAATGGTTATGATTATAAATATTAAACAAAAGTGGAAAAATGAAAAGTGCAGTTGAAGGCAAGAACTTTTTATGGGTGGGTGAGGGGTGGAATGGCTAGGCCTCTATGTACTGTGAATAATTTAACGATTGCCTTGGGAAAGATTTAATAATGCAGCTTTGATCAGCACAAAACTTTCCTACAGCGAAGTTGGTGTTAAGGGAATCATCTCCTCTCAAGAAGAAGGGAGGGTAAAAAAACCCTTTCCTGTAATTTTCTGCCTCTCCTGTCAGGAAGTAATTTCTCTGGAGTCTGCCAAGTGATGTGTATTCTCCATGCTGAAGTACGTTTCCTTCATGGCCCAAATTTGCCCAGTTAAACCCATGTGGGATGTTCTCTAGAATAAATGGCATGTGGCACCCCACCTTAGCGGCCCATACCAATCTGAAGAATGTTGAACACATAATGAATGATAATACTGTAGTGTATGCTGTTTTCCACAGATGTTGCAACATTTTATTTTGGCCTGTAGTGTGCAGCATTGGTGTCTTTATTTCTGGACAGTAAGCAGTTGGTTCCCCACCCCACCCTGGGTTGCTACAGCAATGTAAATTTCACCCTTTGTGCAATGCACAACTACTAGAATAGCCTCTCACACCGTCCCAGCCTACACGTTTATATGTTGGCACAGAGGATGTCCCCAGGGCTGACTTGGAATGACTTATGTGTTTAGTATTCATGCACTCTGCGGTCCCCATGGTAGTCCCACTCCAGCCCCTGTCAAGCTTGCGGTTTCAAACAGCAAGAGTGTGATGTCAGAGTCTCCCACCAAGCCTTACCCCTCTTTGCTCTGAGCAGTACTCAGTTGTGTTCTTTATGAGTATCACCTGCTCGGACTGAACTCTCTCAAGCTGGAGTTGCCCTTGACTGTTCTCCAGTCTTGGCCATCTCTTAGTTTCTTTGCCTGAACAACCTGTCCTTCGAGTTCCAACAAAGCTACTTTCAGACTGCCCATCCCCGCATGATGGTCTGCCCGTTTGCGTTCCTCCACTTTGTGGCTCAACTACCTGTTGGGTTGGTACCATTATGAGCCTCATTTTAGAGATTCCTTGCATGCTTCACCAGAAATAATTTGTGACCTCCAACTTGTCCGACAGATTCTGTTCTCAGAATGACTCAATACCTCAAAAGGAATGTTTGACTTAAGGAACTGGTGATAGTTCAGTGGTAGAGTACAGGGTTTGGAAAAGTTACTTTTTGGAATTATAGCTTCCTAGATATACTGTATAAAGGCTCATATTCAGCCTTCTCCATTTAAAAGCCCATGACCAGCAGGTATAGGGAGCATTCTTTCCTGAAATAACCTGTAGTAACAGCCAGGACAGATGATGAAGATGGGTAATACTTTAGTCCATGAAAAAAATCACAAGTACTGTATTAGGTATCTTTCAGGGTGGATGTGACAGCTTTGTGCTGTGATAAAGATGCATTTGGGGACAAAAGCAGCTGACTTTTTGATATATTTGTGGTGTAATAAAGGTACTACCCCCTTGGTTTTGAATTGTGTACAAGGATCACATGCCTTCTCCCCCTGCCCCATTTGTTGCCATCTCTTAAGACAAGCACTGCCATTCTGTGTGAACGTTGGCAGAGTAGAGTCACACATAATCTAAGTTCTTTGATAGACCAAGGGTCTGATTCAAGACCTAAGATCAAGCTAGAAGCAATAGCATTGATTCAATTAGCAATTGAAGGGACATTGGCAGAGTAGAGTGACACATTATCTAATATCTTTGACAGACCAAGGTTCTGATTCAAGACCTAGGATCAGACTAGATGCAATTGCATTCAATTAGCAATTGTGTGACAGTACTTTAAAAATCATTTGCAGCTGTGGATATTCTGATTTGTGACCCTAAGAGGTGAGATGGAGGGCATTAATCTTTACCTCATTTTGATGCCTGCCATTTGCACTGAGATGTGGGAGGGTACTTCCATTGGATAAAATGTGAACTTTCCTCCCAATGAGGTGGCAAGTGTATGGGGCTGAATATGGCTTAGGATCACCACCGGCCTCCATGCCAGGTTCCTCGTCTAGATGAGTTTCCTGTACCCGCAATTTACATTTAAAGACTGCTCCTGAAATTTCTAATTGCCTATACGGCGTCATATCTCATTTAGCCTGCAGCAGGATGTATTGCACATGGCATTTTGTACCTTCTGGGTGTAAAACAAAATACACAAAGAACTTGCATTCATAAATGCACAACAAGAACCTTCCATATAAGCATTATCTCCATCTAGTTATGAATTGCTAATAGGCAATTTTGTTGTAGCCCTAGTTGTCTGATGCACTGTCTAATCTGATTAGCCTCAAGTGTCAAAATGTGGCTGATAAACCAATTCTAAGACCTAACTGGACATGATGCCCCCAAGGGCTTAAGAGCTGTACTATTTCATAAAAAGGAGACTGATACAGAAGATCAAACACTTAACCTGCCCAGGTGATACACATCCCCGGAAGGGACAGAGGAACTGCAGGGGTGATGAAAAGCAGGACGCAGAGGTCTTGGCAACTGTTAAGTGGGGAAAGTTCCTTCTATACCTGCCAGTGTTGCACCTGACCACACTTTTCTTTTCTTTTCTTCTTCTTCTTTTTTTGGGTGGAAAATGTGCATTAAGCTGCAGTTTTGTGTGGAAAGGCTTGCGTGGAAAGGCATGGTGGTCTTGCCGTCTTCAGTCAACTCCAGAGTACAAAATTTTACATACAAAAGAGTGTGTCTTTTTAAATGGTCTGTGAAGATTCTCATTCATCCAAGTGAGTTTATCTGGAAGTTGAGTCATGGCTACTGGGCTTCTTTTTCTTGAGAGACAAACGTTTTGCTGCTCATCCAAACAGCTTCATCAATCTGATGAAATCGGTTTTACCATTTGAATGGGTTTTAAATGGGTTTTACCATTTGCAATTTTTAATAAGTGATTTTTGAGAAAGAAAACAAAAAGCAAAAGCAAAGTGTTGTGCTTATATACCGCCCCATACCACTTCAAGTAGTCTCTGGGCAGTTTACAATTTAATTATGCAGGCTACACATTGTCCTTCCCCCCCCAAGCAAGCTGGGTACTCATTTTACCGACCACGGAAGGATGGAAGGCTGAGTCAACCATGAGCTGCTACTGGAGATTGAACCCCAGGTCGTGAACACAGTTTTACCTGCAGTACAGGCATTTAACCACTGCACCACAAGGCTCCTAGAAAGGAAGGAAGGAAGGAAGGGAGAGAGAGAGAGAGAGAGAGAGAGAGAGAGAGAGAGAGAGAGAGAGAGAGAGAGAGAGAGAGAGAGAAAAAGAAAGAAAGAAAGAATTTTAAAAATCAAATACCAATTAATCCATCTTTTTAGGCTGGTGAAACGTTTTTTAAAATGGTTCATCAAGCCAATTAAACATTGTCTTAGGCAGCAGTTGGAAGATGAGCTATACATACAGTGAGGCAGAGGAGTATTTGAATTCTCTGTTAATGCCCTGGAACTGTTTCACATTATAGGGAAATGGAGCACATGTATGGGAACAGGATCTATTAAACTATAAAGGATTTTAAGTAGTCCTTCCTTTGGGAAAAGTGAGATGTGCAAGAGAAACAACAAGAAAAGTGTATGTTCTTATGTGCCATCAAGTCACTCACCTCCAATTTATCATGGCCGAATGAGTGAGTGACTTCCAAAACGTTGTCAGAAGTTTGCTATCATTTGGTCAGAAATAAAGCAAAAGGAACTGGTATATCCACAGAAGTCAAAATATAAATGGGAGACGGAGTCTCAAGATGTATAAAAGTAGAAAAAGACCTTTATTCTCTCTTAACTCATCCTTAAAAAGCTCTGGCTCAACGCGTTTCGGCGGGGCCTTCTTCAGGAGCGAGCTTTTTTCTTCCTTAGTCTCTACAGATCCAGACTTGATTTAGATTGAATACACATAAACCAAAGAAGAAAAAGTTTCGCTCCTGGAGAAGGCCCCGCCGAAACGCCTCAAGCCAGAGCTTTTAAAGGATGAATTAAGAGAGAATAAAGGTCTTTTCTACTTTTATACATCCTGAGACTCTGTCTCCCATTCATATTTTGACTTATCATTTGGTCAGAACTTGCATTTTAGCCCCTAATTGCCTGTGCTGTAACTTGCCTCAGGAGGAGAGTCAGTCCATTTCTTCTGAGTTCCTGAGTAGAATACTTTGTAATTGTCTTACTGAAAATGCCAGTTCCAGTCCACTTTAGTTCACTGACACCAAGCACTGCAAAATGTTTGAATGTTCCATTCCTTGTTTTACGATTTCCGGTTTAGTTTGATTCATACATCATCTTTCTTTGTTCCAATTATACATTTGGTATAGCATTGGACTTTTGTTTCATCGCTGTGCACATCAGCCTCTAGACGTTCTTTCAGTTTTAGTCTAGTTGCATCATTAGCAAGAGCACTATTTGTACTTGTGTTTTGCTCTTCCTCAATAACTGATTGAGTGCCTTCATTATCTGGGAGTCTAATCTCCCAGTGCTCTCTCTTATGTCATGGACTATTTCATCATAGGATTTTCAAGGTAAGAAAAGTTCACCAGTGGTTTACCATTGCCACCATCTGCGCAGTACTAACAGAAACTTGTGTGTCACTACCACATATGTGTCTCTGAAAGATCCTCTGCTAGTATCATCTTCAGCTGCTGCTGCTGCCCAGTAGCTACCCTCACATTTCTCTATTCCCATTGCGATTGGAACTGACAGTTCTCTTCTGCTGATGTGGTCCTTACTCCTGAAGAAGGTGGTTGCATTTTAGTCTGTTGCCCAAGCAGTGATGATTTTGCCTTGGGTGGCAATGTCAAAATCATAGTGGTAGCCTAGCCTTCTGATAGCATTGTCAGCTTCACTAAAACCTCCTCGCCACATTAAGGTGTGCATCCAAGATGTGGGAAGAAAAATACAGTATATATCCTTGCAGAATACGATCAATGTGTATTTACCACCAGGACATCAGTCATTCAGTGAGGAAAGAAAAAAACCCAATTGATAAACTAAATATTTATTGAAGTAAAAATGGGGAGGAGCCGTGTGACCATTACAAAATACAGATGCAAGACTATAGGACAGTGATGGTGAATCTTTTAGAGACCGAGTGCCCTAACTGCGATTTAAAACCCACTAAATGTTCAGAAAGTTAGCAATTTAACCTGAATACGGGTGGCTGTGAAGGGGCGGTGTCAGGTGCCCACAGAAAGGGCTCTGAGTGCCACCTTTGGCACCCGTGCCATAGGTTCGCCAACACTGCTATAGGAGATACCTTTATAGGCCACTCATAAAATAACAAAAAAATCATTGCAAGCTTTCGAGGGCAATACCCCCTTTTTCAAAGCAAGTACCAAAAGTCCAAACATTGCAAAGACGTGGTTTGCCCAGAAATTATTCTTAGATGTAAAGTTCGTGGCAAGATTATTTTCGCCGGGCACATCAGGGCAGTTGTTAAAGCTGCATCTGAAGTCCAGGGTTGGGTTTCACCAACCAGCTCTTCAAACAAAGGGACATAGGTCATCCACAACTACCCACAACTCCTCTCCATTTGGCTCTCTGAGACCTAAAAGTCCCTTGCCCTTGAAAGCTTGCAGTGATTTTTTTGTTGTTACTTTATGGCCTATAAAGCTATCACCTATAACTTAGTCTTGCGTTTATATATTTATGAGACTACTGGTATTTCTAATTTGAAGGTTTAAATGATTGGGGGAAAATCACTTTCCTCATTATTAAAGTCTTCATTTGTAACTTCAGTGTGCATCTTGGAAACTTATGTAATTGTCTAATTACATTTTCAATATATATCCATATCAATGTTTGCTCCTTGTTCAATGTTTTCTAGACAGTCTATATATATTTTTTTTGCTCCCTGAACCCTGTTTTCTCAATCTGGTGACTCTGGTGCAGTGTTTGAGATCACTTGTCCTGGAGCATCACCAGAATATGGCTGATGGTTTCCCACACATCACATCCAGATGTAGCAATTTCAGTCATGTTTTGGGTGCCTGTCATGAAGATATTATTTAGTCCAGACAAGCGCGAAACACTCCTGGTATATGGGTTCACCTTTTGTTAAGGCACTCTGCAGTCTGGAAATGTTTTCTTAGTACCCATCTGGCTCCTGGATTCTTGATTACATATATTTGCTCTTTGGCTTTGATCACAAAAACTGTCAGCATCTCTCTGACACAGGCTTTGCCAAACTGATCTACACTTTTGTGATCTCCCAGCGATGTGATGTGTTGTCAACAGGCCATCCTTCTCCCAGTTCTTCAGCTACTGCTTTCTATAAAATGTGGCTCCTTGATTAATTATTGGCATTGGCTATAGGAAGAATAAGGCTTTTGAAGTCTATTTTGCCTTCCTATTGGCTTCGAGGCATAATGTTGCTATTGATCTATACAGTGCTTTCCTCTTGGAACATTGCCCAACAGATCTGTCCCAGTGGTATCAGGGTGACAGCTGACATTTTTGAGTTCCCCAGAGGCTTAACAACAGTGGAATCAGGAGTTGCATTCCTACTGGAGTCGCATTGGTCTGGAACAGCAGCAATTTGAACACCTTGGAGGTTACTTTGAAACAATAATTGTTGGAATTATATTATAGCTCAAGCTTCCAAACAGTCATTTCTTACCATTATAATTCCAGATTTTTGATAGTGATTTTTTTTTTTTTACTTTCCCACTTTTCAGAACTCTGCCTAGCTTTCTTGCGACTTTGTAAGACAATCATTCCAATGCTAGAAGCTACTGGCCACAGGTTGTGGCATAAATAATGTGGCTGTATCCGGTGTTTATTTCTAATTGTGTAGATCCACTGAATCACAAGGAATTCGGAGAATCAATTCATACCTAGATTTAACTGGCTCAGGACATCTACTAATTATATTTTACACACCTGGACTGAAGTTGTTCTCACTTACTTCTTCTTTACTTTATTAACCAAAACACAGTGTTAGGCAATACAAACAAATATCCATGTGGTATTCCTCTTTTATCATCTACTGAAGCCATGCATTGTAAAAAAAAAAAAAGTTGCAGTTTACAACTTTTACAACTACACAAAAAGACTGCATTCATAATAAAAGTTGCACTTTCATTATTTGAAAAAAATGCAAGTAACTAATTATTTGCAATTAGTTTGAAACTAAGAAACTAAGACATCCCTGAAAAGAGTCATCATTTTCTTGACAGGCTACGGAAGAGATAATCAACTTTTATCCAGATCTCTTGTGTGTGTGTGTGTGTGTGTGTGTAAAACACATTGCCTGGTGACTGGGCAGTACATGAACTGCATAAAGTTGGCATAATGCAGCACTTGGCATAATGCAGCAGTTAAGAGTAATTATGGCTTACCATAAGCTCAGTTAAGAGCAGTAAAGACATAAACGTCCCCAGCTCAGATATCAACTGATCACTAACTGGGTGGCCTTCCACAACCCCACTGTCTCAAATCATTAGTCCCAATAGTAATAAGTATATAATAATACTGCCTTCAGGGTTATGGTTAGATAATTTATGTGTCGCGTTTTGCTAAGGAAGAATGCTATATAACTATCCAGGAGGTAGAGTGGAAAAACATTGCCAGTGGAAGCAACTAATAAGACACCTGCATTCAAAGGACTAGACCAGAGGTAAGAAATTCATGGCCCTATAGATGTGGTTGCCCTTGCACCGCTTTAAACAGCATCTCACACCAGTAGGTGTGCTGGGAAAGGCATCTGGGAATTGCATCCCTACAACATTTTGCTGCTTGAGATAATAGACAAGATGGTGCCTCCTCCTGGTCCATATGCTAAAGATTACTGGGTCTTAAATCTTTCTTCAATATAAGTGGTTGCATCTTCCTCCCATACCAGAAAGCAGTAGGATGTGTAAGGAAGGCCACATGCTCTCCTTTAACATCTTACTGCCAATTCCCACCATCTGCCTTCTGACACAACTGTCCTACTTTGTCCTATGGTTGGGCTGGTTTTGACTCTCCATAGAAACTGAGGCATGGGGTAGCGAAGAACCCAGTTTTCTATCAATGACATGGGTTAATGAAAGCTGTGAAGAAAATATTCTAGGCTAGGTGACACCACTTACGTCTGATACATTGCTCTTTTTATGTCGTGCAAATGTGGAGCCTGATGTAACATCTTTGAAATATATGAACATAAGGAGAACCCTGCTGGATCAGGCCATGGGTAAAAGTATTTTACTGCTTTAACAAAGGTTTAAGTTCCATTGGGCCATAGCCATGCATATTCTGAGATCAATGAGGGAAATTAATCAGTAAATGATTGTAGATTTCAAAAATGATTCTACATTTGGCCAGATCCTTCATCTGCCTCATATGTTTCTGCAATGTAATTCTGCTTCTCTTGCCTCTAAATCCAGCTTCAGACAAATTCAGACTCAAAAAACATAATTCCCAAGTTATACTGAATATGTATGAAATAAATGCTGCAAAAGTCCTAAAGGAAAGCACCTACCCATATTATGTTGTGGTCATGTATGGTCTTGTTAGGAACCTATTAGTGATGTACCCTAAGCCAGAACATAATATCCTAAGAGTGGAGTATTTCTGAGGAACACAAACACCTATCTCACAGTACTAAACAGAACGGGAAGATTTGCATAGGCAGGTATAATTTCCCAGAAAAGAGAGTTGCCTCCGCAGTCCCCAGTACCTCAAAAATGCAAAAAGATACATGAAATGCCCCCGCTTTTTCACTGCATTAACGAGTCCCATTGATAGTAATAGAATGAGAAGATGGTGGTTTCCAGTAGAGGTTTGGCTAAGTGCAACAAAAAACGGAATGGAAGTACAGGTGTGACCTGCAATAACGTTTGGCAGCATGAAATGTTTCTACACAATGTTCCAGAGCTAGCCTTGTTGTTCTCTACAATATTCCATTCCATTTCTCCTCCCGATCTGCTTTCCATTGCCTCCCAACAGGCAATGGACATTTTCTTCCCATTGAATGTGCTCAGTTCCTTTGCTTCCATCTTAAGGTTTGGTATATCCACAAGAGATCAAGCCTCCATAACCTACCTGTTGTGAACAGATGGCACTGCTTTGGCTACATGAGAATCTATGTTGATGTCTGGCCCTTGGAGAAGTTTGGAGAGAAAACCCAAAGGGTTTATCTAGAGCTAGTTTTGAAAGCAGAAGCACATTGTGTGGTTGGGGGGGGGGGGATGTAAGAGAAGCAATTGCAGAAAAGACATTGACATTAGTTTCTTTACACAGTGTGGTAGCTTAAGAATTTGGACTCCCCACCCCCCACTCCACTAAGTAATAAGCCTAACAATCAAGTTCAAAGTAGAATAAAATGCAATCTGGAGCATGATAAAAGCACGTCCAAAACCGAATATAAAATGGTAATCCACATTAAATTCTTCAGGGGTTAAAAATGAATTGTTGAGCAGGAGGTTTGCATGGTTGGAAGGCCTCATAAAGAATACATTAGAGAGGCACAACAGAAAAACTGGAAACTTTAGGAAATGGCACTTCCATTTCCCTGTGCATGTTTAATCGATTCCAAACATTTCAGAGATTTAATAGAAAACAGGAGTATATATTTTAATGAGCACAAATGGGCAGTCTATTCTGCTACAGATGCTCTTTGTCTCTTTTTTGAACACAGCTGCATGCAGAAATGGACAAAAAGTTCCTCCTCCCTCCCCATTTGTATTAGTCTTGGGATCCTAGAATTAGTTCTCACAAAGGGATTTACTTCTGAGTAGACCTGTCCTGCATAGGATTGCACCACCAGAAACGTTCTTATGCAATTCTGAATTCTCTTTAAGAAATACATTTTCCCAGCTGAATTGAACACAGGAATGTTAGTTCATCTGTCCAAGATCAGGAATATATTTATTTTAAATAAAATTACCAGTAACTTTTTGCTTCTGTTTTATACATCCATGCACATTACTTGACTTCTCTGTAGTTAATTATTCCACTGCACCAGTTTTGATAGTGGATTGACTGATCCTGGCTGAAAGTTACTAATTGTCTGATCAGTGTTGTGTGGATTAGCTGAAAGTTGTTGTTTGATATTAAGATGTTACATACATAAACCCTGAATCTAAATTTTGTTACGGTTTTTAACTAAAGTAATACATGTTGCTATTCAGCAATTGACTCAGTGGGCCTACTCTAGTAATAGAAATAATTGTGTGCTGTCAAGTCAACCAAAACTTAAGGTGACCCTTTCTTGTGTTTTGTTTGTTTTGTGTTTAGCTATGTGGCATTTAAAAGTAGTTCACCATGCCCTTATTCTGGAGGCACTCTGAGATTGACAAAGCTGCTTGGATGAGTAGCAAAACATTTCAATCTCTCAAGAAAAGAAGTCTAGTTTCCATGGCCCATCTTCCAGATCTGAGATCTGAGACAGTATAGCTCAGTGGTTCTCAAACTGTGGGTCCCCAGATGTTCCTGGACTGCAACTCCCAGAAATCCTTGCCAGCTCAGCTAGTGATGAAGACTTCTGGGAGTTGCAGTCCAGGAACATCTGGGGATTCATGGGTTGAGAACCACAGGTAGCTTATCCATGTTTGCAGAGGTTGGTTCTTGTTCCAGGAGCCACAGTGAGGCACTCTTGATCAGATATGGAAACAGGAGCCACTCTTGATCAGAGATGGAAACAGAAAATTGACGAATTGTGCTGGTTTGTGGCTCCCCACAAACTACCCCTGAAGCCCAGAAAAGCCCCCCCCAAAAAAAACCCCATTCTGTTTCACAGATCAGAGTGAGCAGATCCATCATCCAGTTCAACCCACCAGCTGCAGTCATCTTCTAATACTAGCTTCCAAGTTAAACATGGGAACCAGTGTAGGGTTGTACACTTGGGAGTCCTTGTTGCTATAATCACTGAGTCCGGCCATCACTATCTGTAGTCTGTCTTAGAGGCCTCGAAGCTCAACTCTCTAAAAACCTTCCACCCGGCTGGTAGTTTGCATTCACTTAAACACCTGGAAAATTGTCCAAAATGTTCATCTTGAAACAATGTTAATTAAAGCTAGAGTAAGGTGATAGAAGAGAATATCTTTCAGAGTCGCAGATTAAACTTTTAATATAATATTCTGCTAATTGTGTTTAAATTTTCTACTTTGTTTCTAATTATTTAAGTGCTCTGAAATGACTGCAAGAGCATGTTAGGAAAACATGTACTCAACAGCAAATCCTTCCAGAAAATCTGGCAGGGTTGTAGAGGTACTCCCCTCCCCGCCCGCCCCCAGAAATACATATATATAAGCTCTTGCCAAACCTGTTCTTTGATCCAGCGAAACAGCCATAATTTAAAACAAGGCCTACAGGCCTTTAAGGAATCAGGGAGGGTTTTCATTCCTTTCTCCTTCCTCTTTTCCCCAAGGGGACCACTTTACCTTGCTCATTTTGCAATCTACAAAGTGCAGCTCCCGCACAGGCTGTATTAAAATAAATGGGTTTCTAAGAGCACACACACACACACACACACACACACACACACACACACACACAGAGAGAGAGAGAGAGAGAGAGAGAGAGAGAGAGAGAGAGAGCATGATGTCTTGTGTGGAATGCAACATGTTCGTAAACCAGTTGCATATTTGCAGTATTCTTCTGGATACTCAAAGGCAGAAAAGACTACTTATTTTAGCTTAAATCTTCATAGAAGAGTAGGAAATTAAATCTTCCTAAAAGGAGAATACAGAATGTCTTTTAAATTTTTTTTGGCAACCTTAAGGATTCAAAAAAAAAACTTTGAAGGTTTTCTGTACCAACTTGTCAGCCCCAAATACTTGTTGCATTCTTTGCAAAGGGAGAATATGCCAACGAGTAGAATAGGGTGGGTTACAGGGCCTTGCCCTCATTACAAACTCCACAGCATGTACATCCTGCTGGATTCCAATGCCTGGAAAGTCAGTGTTTATGCCCACAATGCATTAAAAAAACAACAATAACAACTTTATATTTGTTCAGGGACAAGACGTAGATAGGATTAGTTCAAGGTTGAAATGATTCAATCAAAAGTTACTGAAAACTATGCTGAATATAGTGAAGCATAAATGCAGTTTGACAGTTTCTTTCCAAACTTGGAAACATTTCTTTTGGCAACCATAACTCCCAGAAACACTCAGGCTGGAGAGATTGATTGTTCCCAACCTCTTGCTTGTCTGAAGATCGGCATGCAAGAAGATCCCTTCTTGATCAGACCGATGGCCTATCTTGTGCAGCATTTTGTTCACATGGTTGCCACGTATGGTCCATGGAATGCCCACTAGCATGAAAGCAAGGCGACAGCATTGTTCTACTCATGCTACCCAACAAGTGATGTTCAGACACATTCTGCTTTTTGGTACTTGAGAGAAGATAAACATACGCCTGTGTGTGTGTGTGTGTGTGTGTGTGTGTGTGTGTGTGTGTGTGTGTGTGTGTGTGTGTGTGTGTGTGT
>JAHTLZ010003542.1:56264381-56279781 GCA_023846285.1 Phrynocephalus versicolor | reverse complement strand
TGTGTGTGTGTGTGTGTGTGTGTGTGTGTGTGTGTGTGTGTGTGTGTAGAGATAATAGTACTCACCAAGAGTCCCACCAATTAACAATTATGTTCTATGTGAATAAGGACTTCATATTGTTGTACAGGAACTCACATCCTTTAAGCTGCCACAGATGATTCTTGTCTTGCAGTATTGTGAGAGATGGAGATGATTGTGGTGTCTCCATTACTAGCCTTGATCAAATTGTAAATAAAGAATGCTGGAAATAAATGCCACGGCAGCTGATGGTACTTTCGACATCACAAGTTCAGGAATCTTTTTCCTAAAATGACTTGTCAATCAGCGAGATATCTGACCTCTTGTTAAATGATTTCCTAACATATACCTTGTTTGCCTTTATCTGCCAGGTTTAAAGACTTAATTTTAGACTGCGCTTATCACCCATCATCACATTTGGGCAACCAAAAGTTTTACTAAGGGTGCATAATCTGAAAATTGTTTAATTATGGTGCACCATTTACTAACACTTTAAATGTTGGTCTTCCATAGTTCTTTGTTTCCTATATTTGTGCTTCATACTTCACTGTATCATGCAAATGATACACCCTTTTTGATACAGTTTCAGTAAAAAATGTCTGTGGTTTCACAAGCCACATGGATGAATCAGAATGCCATCATGCATTCATTAGAAAGCTCCAAAATGAAGGATATTGTCTATAGCCTCCTTCTTCTAGAAGAGGTTGGTGACAAAAATGGTCTTGAAGCATGACTGAATTTCTCAGCCTAGAACAGTGGTGGTGATTGGTGAACCTTTGGCACTCCAGATGTTTTGGATCACAACTCCCACAGTCCAATGTCATTGGCAGTACAAGCTTGGAATTCTGGGAGTTGTGGTCCAAAACATCTGGAGTGCAGAAGGTTAGCCACCACTGGCCTAGAATGAAGAACACACTTGCCTTGAAGGTAGGGAGGCCCCTTACAAATAACCAGAAATTAAGAAAGGCATCCCAGAGTAAGAGGACACAGGTTGACATATGCATAGATGGCAATTTGGACAAGCTCACAAGAAGTTAATTTAGGGAGTCACAACTGTGGATGTTAAAATATTTTTGAGCTGCAACACCCGTAATCCATCTCAACTGGCTATGCTAGGCTGGGCTGATGGGAAATAAAGCCACAAATGCCTAGAGGCCCAAAGTTGCTCCCTTTAATTTCAAATAGAAATGCAATTCATCTCACAGTCATGGGGAGGAGTGGGAACAGAAGTGGCTGCTCAGCCTGTGGTCAGCATGTATGGGTCTGCTCTCTTTTGCTAGGGTGGGTCACTCTCTTTTAGAAGACCTTCATCTGCGCAGCCCTCCACATGGAGGAACAGTCACTCTTCCTGCTGGGGAAGCCATCGGCATAATCTGGCCACTAAAGAGGCCCATCTTTGCCTCTCAGTGGCTCACTGACAAATAAAGCAAATTAATTTGCAAAAATCACTGTGTGGAACCTGATTTCTCAGTGGGGAGCTGGTCGTCTTGTCTAATTTGACCCTCAGTGATCCATGAATAAGAGATAAACAAAGCCATCAGGTAAAGGCAACATGTAATCCTTCAGTCTCCATCTGAAACTGAAATGGAAAGAACCAAAGCAACAACATGAAGAACTTTCCCAGCAAGAATCCTCAGATGATATGATCCCTAAGTGATATTTCTGCATTGGTCCAAACAACAATACATTTAACTTAGAACAGATAGAGGCAATGGCTCAGTTGAAACACTTACTGGGCGAAGAGAACAATCTAAATGGATATCCAGGAATAAAAAGAACAGGGATCCAATCTGTTTCCATTTTGGAAACAAACATTGTGATTTGTCCTGTTTACATCATCATAGGGTTATATTGGTCATTTTTTCGAATTTCTCAGTCTTTGTGCTATTGCATGAATCTAAAACAGAACACTTTTGTCGTAATAAACTTACTTGCACCAGATGTTTAAATGAGATGATGATATAAAATTGTAGTGTTTTCACTGTCAAATGTTTCCATACCATCTGTCAAGTTTGGGAGAAAATCAGAGGGGGTAGAATTATATGGAAACTGTGGTTTTCCATATGAATTCTGCAAAAACTAGGGCTCCTCTGAAATGTAGCATCAGTTCCTCAATCATCCACCACAATCCTGCCCTGCAGTGTACATCCAGAGAATGTATTCTGCCTGAGGCCCAGCAGAATATGCTCCCTCTGGTCAAGGTTCTTGGTCAATTTTACATTAGTTTCACACTCAAGGCTCAAAACCACATTAATTGCCTCTGTCCAACCTGCTAATGAAAATAAATTAAAATAAATTAACTAGCTGACAATATGCTGTCTCTTGACAGCACAATGAGTTGGCTGTCTTAAGCAATGGCTTCACTCACATAATGTTAGTTTGGAGATGTTGTCTAAAATGCTGTTTAACCCAAAGCTCGGACTGAATGGCTCAGGAAAAAACTGCTTAATACTCAGAAGGAATAATGATTATGGACCTGTCCACAATGGCATATAGATATGGTATATAGATCACTAAAGACCTGGCTCTTTAGGGAGAGCTTCAGTGATTGCTGAGTGCACGACGGTATGTAGTTACTTGGTTTGTATTGTCTGTCCCAGGCTTTTTCTTGCCAGAGTTTTGGTTTGTCTGTATGGATGCTGTTGTTGTGTATTATCCTTTTATTTGATTTATTTTGTTTGCAGGTTGTATTCTTTTTTGGGCAAGTTGTTTTGTTTCACAATGTGTTGTACACCAACAGAGTTCCCAGGGGAGGTTGGGTGGTTAATAAGTACAAATATAAATAAATAAATAAATAAATAAATAAATAAATAAATAAATAAATAAATAAATAAATAAATAAATCACTGATGGCATGGTTTACGAAGATCTCACCTGCATATGTTTCTACTTAAAATGATCCATACTTCCCTTTTAAGAGCTGCCCTTTATCTTTCTGGCCCAGTGGTAGAGCATGCATTCTTTTTGGCATGCTAATTATTTAGCTGAGAAATAGCAGCCTTCAGCATCTACAGATTCCAAGGGCGAGGTTGAGAGAGAGAGAAAGGGGAGGAAGAATGCGAGAAGAGGAGGGCAGAAGGGAGAAAATGAAATGGCATTGACAGAAGGAATCATTTAAAAAAAAAACTCCTCCTGACCCTCCTCAGACAATCGGGGGAAATGCTTAATTCACAGCTGCTCGGGCTCCAAAGGATCAACTGCTGTTTCCACAGGGGGAAGATACTAAATGGCACATCATTCCTCCCCCCTTCCAACTCCAACAACATCCTTTGGAGCACGATCCATCCAATACCCAAAACAGCTTTGAAAAACAGCAAATCTAGACAGGCCATTATGCTTCTCCTTGCCTTCCATGGAACATGGATGGGTGGTTGGTCTTCCTTGCGTTTAAGTATTCATGACCAACAGGGTTATTGTATCTACTCAGTTCATGGCTCATTGTTTCCCTTGGGTGCTGACTAAAAATGGTCTCCAGACTGACCTGACAAATGACTTTGGATGCCATGGAAGAACTATGAAGTAATTAAATTTTAGTTAATTTAGAAGTGTGAAAGGAAAGAGGTCTGCCTTCTGATTTTCATCGGCCCTGCTGTGTTTTTAATTGATTCAGATGACAGGTGATGAGTGCTTTTAATTGGTTCAGATGACAAGTGGGGGGGGCAGTCCGTGCTCCCCACACAAGCCATGCTATTGTCCCTGAATACTATTATAAACTCCCAGACACTTTAGCTGAATCCATGTGATAGCTCTTCCAATGCCAATCACATCAAAAGGAAGATAAGGGTCCATAAAAAGCCAGAGTACAATACAGTCCTTTCATCTATTATGCTAATTATTTTCAAAATACACATTATAGATAATTCGCCCATGAGATTTGAGATCACGTTAAGGTTCAAGCAGTCTTGTGTATCGGAGAAATCAAACTTGCAACCAATAAAATGACCCCTGAGTGCCTGTGTACTGAAGACTAGCCACAAACCAATGCAAGCTAACTTGCAAACAAGGGATGTGTGAAAATCTCCTGTTGTGATAATCACCCAAAATTGTTGTTCGAGGAATTTCCTTTTCGAATGATGTGGAAACGCAACTCAATCTGTGCCCAAATAAAACCAAGAGTGTTATCTGGAAGTTGAATCATGGCTGAGTCTGTCCTTTCTTGAGAGATTGAAATGTTTAGCTACACATTCAAGCAGCTTCGTCAATCTGAGGAAAGTTAGTGGTGACACCTCCAATTTATAGTTCACTTTGATTTCACATCACCTTGTTCTGAATAAACTCATTACGTGAACGGTGGCCTGAATACACTTGCTAGGTGGACAATGGCCTAGGGTGTATGAAAGTCCCACCTATAAAATGTTTCCCATCACCCATTAAGTATGTGTTTGCTGGTGGAGGTGTGAAGTGCTTCTGAATTGTTTAGGGATTTATGAAAGGGCAGCATGATAAGTAGCAGACAGATTGTGCCTGGGTCCCCCACCTCTTTTGAGAGAGAGGTTTTCAATACACACATGAATGGCTTCCCTAACCCCTCTCTCAAGTATAGACTGCATGATAAGAGTAAAGCTAGTACCAATATTTTACCTTTCCGTGCCTCTGCATGATAGAGTCACACCATTTATTGCCACTCAGTTTTGTTGGTCGCAGATGTGGTGGCAGCAATATTCTCGTTCCATGATGGAAATACAATGCAGTCTATACTGTGATTTCACATCACTAATTTCAGACACAGAAAGAGAAGAGAAAGGTAAGAAAGGATGAAAAGTGTGGAGAAGAACATAGTATATTCACTGCCTTTTAAAGAATGAAAGACGAGTGTCCTCATTGAACCCTTGAAGTCTCCAATTTCTTTCTTTCTCTGAATGAGCCCTGAGATCATTAGTATGCACAGCACTTTCTTGGTTCCACAAAGCTGCCTAGCCTTAATTTATAGCAATAAAATCCTATTTGCAATACTTGCATTTGCAACCCCCATACACACACTTGATTAATCACATTCCATAATTCATCATGTTCCCAATTAACTAAAACATGAAGGAAGATCGTAAATATTTCCATTCATCACTATAACATTTTAAAAATCAAATTAAAAACGGTTACTTCAGCATCTCTGGAATCTTTTTGTTCTTAACGGAAGGCAAAGAAAATGATAAAGGCAGTGATTTTCACTTTTAGGCAAACATCAGAACTATGAACATCAGGGTATGAACATGCCACTCAGAAGCCAAACCCAGAAGAAAAGTTGTCTGCAGAGATGAGAACATGTTTTTTCTTCCCATATGTCAGCAGTTCCTTACACTAAAATTCTCCAGAACATTTTTGACAATTTGGTGTTGAAATATTTAAGGCAGACAATCAGTTGTTTCATGAAAAAAATGTACAAGAATCAGCTATGGTTTCAACACAGTACCTATTGTTGAGTTACCCTCATGTCTGACATCGACTGAGATGTTTCCATTGACTTCAAATATATTGTACCCAGACTTTAAGTCTGTGCAGTAAGCAAAAATATTATAGTAGAGAGCACCCTAGGCAGGAACGTCTTGCTTCTTTCCATAGTTTCAGGATACATGCCACAGTGTGAATTGGGAATAAGGGGTAGAAGATGAAATCTAAATGGTTGGGTGTTAGATGAAGAAGATTAATAAGAAGCATAAATGAAGGAGTGGCTTTTAACCATTAAGAAGAAAAACTATCCCCCCCCCAGTTCCAACTGGAAAGATGACATTCACTGTTGATGAACAGGTATGTACAATGTTTCATTACTTTTTCAATTAGTGCTATTGAGATCAAGATGATGAACTGGAAACAGTAAGACATATATAGGTAGCTATATCTAAAACCAACAACCACGTTACGTGAAATCTTTCATCAGTGCTGTTGAAATATTCTGAATTACAGATGATTAATGTGACTGCTTTGGGATGTTCCTTCTCAGTATATGCTTGTGTGTGGTAAAATGACTCATCTCCTAAAAATTCATAACATCTAGTACTAGGTACTATGCCAATGCTTCCCAATCGTAGGCCCCCAGATGTTCTTGGACTACAGCTCAGGGTGAATGATAGTAAGGCCACACTTGGAGTATTGCATGCAGTTCTGGTCACTGCATCTCAAAAAAGACATAGTGGAAATGGAAAAGATGCAGAAGAGAGGGACTGAAATGATTACTGGGCTGGGGGATCTCCCTTATGAGGAAAGGCTAAAACATTTGGGGCTCTTTAGTCTGGAAAAAAGGCACCCGAGGGCATGAGTAAAGTGGATAGAGGGACACTCTTCTCCCTCTCACAGAGTACCAGAACTAGGGGACATCCACTGAAATTGAGGGCTGGGAGAGTGAGAACTGACCAAAGAAAATATTTTTTTACCCAGTGTGTTGTTAGTCTGTGGAACTCCCTGCCACAGGATGTGGTGATGGCATCTGGCCTGGAACCTTCAAAAGCAGATTGGACAGATTCTTGGAGGAAAAGTCCATCACAGGTTACAAACCATGATGGAGATGTGTAATCTCCAGGCTTAAAACTGGGGTACTTCAAGGGCCAGATGCAGGGGAGTGGTATCAGGATACAGATATCTAGTATCATGTGCTCCCAGATGCAATCGGTGGGGCCACTGTGAGATTATAGGAAGCTGGACTATATGGGTCTTTGGCTTGATCCAGCATGACTCTTCTTATGTTCTTATGTTCTTATGTTATGTTCTTATGATCCTGGAAGGTTTAAGCCCAGAACATTTGGGACCCAAGGTTGGAAACCATTGTCCCATGCAGTCAATGTTATAGATTAACCCAAATCCCCAAATGGATTTTCTGCATGCGTTTTCTGCATCAACCGGCCCCCCACCCCGACCCCGGTCTCTGGCCAAACAGGGACTTGTATGTCTTGAAGAAGAGGGAAATGGAGTTGATGTGTAGGTGGGCAGCCATAACCTATGTCCCTTTGTTTGAAGGACTGGGGTGTGAAAGCCAATTATTGACTTCAGATGCAGGTTTGCAACAGCTCTGCTGCTTCCTGCCTCTTATAAGACAGGTGTGCCTGGAGGACATCAGCTCACCAAGAACTTGATCTCTAAGAATCATCTCCTAGCAAACCACATCTTTTCCAAAGTTTTGACTTTAAGTACATGTTTTGAAAAAGTGGGTAATTTATTTATTTATTTATTTATTTATTTATTTAGAGTATTTTTACCCCACCTTTCACTTTGGAAAAGGACCCAAGGTGGCTTACAGTAATGAGGGACAATATACAGTCCAGTATCACATATAGCCTAGTCTTGCATTTGTATTTTGTAATGGCATACAGCTCCCCTTTTTTATTTCAGTTGTGATTCATTGTGTCTTCAAACAAGGGAGGAATTCAAATCCTTCCTTCTTTTGATTTCATAGGCTGTTTTGTCCCCCTGTCCCACTGCTCCTCCACCCCCACTAGTTTTTAGCATTCTGTCATTCTATGAATGTGTTAGGGGAGGAATCCTGTTATGTTGTGTATATTCATGATGTTTGGTGTTGATTTTCAGCAACACAAATATAATTTAATGTAAGCCCTCTCCCTTCAAATTTCCAGTTTGGCTCTAGATAAATCATTTTATCCTCTGACTAGGGGTTGAAAACAAAGCCACACTCAATAAATTTCTCCAGATTTGCTCCAAACATTCATTATTCGCACAACTTTTCCCATAATAAAACATGTTCCACGTATGCAGTTCTTTTCATTTTGAAATAATTTGGAGTCTTTTCAAATTACAAGAGAAAGATTAGCAGAGAAATGCAGTGGTGGCCTTGAATGTGGCTTGTTTCTTCTGCAGTAAGCCTTGCTCCTAAAGAAAGCGAAAAAGAATAAAGGTTTTGGCTACATATGGATTCTATCCTGTATGTGTCCCACACTTAGATCCTCCTGACCTGTATGTTGAATCAAGTTTTCTATATACAGTATTGGCTTTAAGATAGCTGTTTTACCTTTTTCGACATAGCAACAGAAACTCAACTTTTCTAAAATAAAAAAAATGAATTGCAAGTTTGTGCCTTAATAATGAAGTGTAATTGAGAATTGATTGAGAATTGCCATCAAACCATAAATACTTTTGTTCCGGAAAGGAATGACACTTTGTGATTATGGAGACACTTGGATGTTCTCTTTCTAAAGCACGAGCTGTGGACTGTCAAGGAAGCAAAGACTTGCCTTTTTGTGATTCTGGACAGATTTGTCCTCTCATCTGCACATTCTGCTTTGCAGCCATGAAGCTAAATTTAATGTAACTTTTGCAGTGAGTTTCTTCTGGGTTCAAATACATAGAATCCTGGAAAAACTGAGTTGGAAGGGGCCCGTGAGGGCATCGTCCAAACTGCTTTACAATGCAGAAATCCAAATAAAAGTAGATCTAACATATGGGTGTCCAATTTTCTCTTGAATTCCTCCAATGTTGATGCACCCCCATCTCCCAAGGCAATTGGTTCCATTGTCGTACTACTCTAACATATTGTCTATGTTATCACCCCCCTTTACCCACTTTGCTTTAGGAACCAGCCACCACCGGGTGACAGCAAGAGCGAGCAAGGATGGTTACTTTACATCCTTCCTCGTTCTGAGTTTACGTTTGTTTCATGATCACGTCGCTCGCGGTCATGTGGTCTTGTCCCGGTACTGTCCCTGTTCCTGTGTAACTACGGGCGTGATTGATGATACCGGGACGACTGTTACCACACATCCTTGTTTCGTGATAAGATGTGAAATTCTCTGCCTTTGTTCTCTCTTTTTTTTCAGTCCGACTTTCCGTTTTTTGATGTTTCAATTCTCTGAAGTCATGCCTTCAATGTGTTACAGAGCAAACTTTGAGGCATTTGTCTTTTAAAATCTCTGCACTGCATTGCTAACTCCATAGGGAATTTACTGACAAATGCCACTTTGCACTCCTGCCACTAGATGGCAACGAGCGACAATTGGCACTCATTCCGTGCCGAGGCTTACTTCACGGTCTCTCGTCTCAGAACATGAAGCAAGACGAGCAGATTCCTGAGGCCAGGGAGGGGAATCACTCATCCTGCTTAAATCCCAGTTCTGGGGGCGTGGTCGGGATGAGATTCCCTCGTCATGTGACGGACGTGGAGTAAGCTTGTTTCATACCAGTCCCAAGTGGGATAGAAAGGGGGGATTGGAGGACGTGAAGTAAGCTCCAAGTGAGTGAAAGAAGAGTATACAGGCAAAAAATGGAGAACCTCTCCTTTTCTCAAAATTATATGCTTGTGATCCTTGTCCCCATTCTCTTTTCTCATAGCTTTTGGCATTAAACTGACAAGGCAAGTTACAAAGAGTTAAACTCTGTGCTTGTGTGGTAAAGGAAGTAGTTTAAACTCCTCTCCCTGCACTAATTCTCTGTTAAGATCCTCTTTCTATACCAGGGAGGAGCCCTGTTCTTCAATGATGCAGAACTGCTGCCAACACATCAGCGACTGAATTAAATCCTGTCTTCCAAACCACCTTCCAGAAACAACCCACACAGGCTGCATAGCTAGAAAGACACACACATTTTGTAAACAGGAAGTGCTGAATGTGATAAAAGACTACGTGGCAATGTCAGTTTATTGTGACCACTCTTTGGCAAATTAAGAGGGACATAAGGAGGCACACATGCAGGCAAAGGTCAAAGTGTGGGGAAGATGCTGAAAATGGCTGAAGCACATATGCAAAGGTTAATGAACGGTTCGCTAAATGATGAGACAAAAATCTATTAACATAGAAATTGAACTTTTGCATTGTCCAGTCGCATCGTTCTTTAATTAAGAAAAGCACTATATCTCAGCATGGTGAGGTTGTTTTTTTTCTATGTCAAGAAAGAAGGTTTCCCGGTTGTTCTGCCCTATAATGAACACTGGTCTTTTCTTCTAACTGTAGGTGGGTGGATATGTGTTTCTGGCTATTCACTCTTCTCTCAGTCTTTTGTGCACAAGAGTATTAAATTCCAGCAAACTCTGGGTACCCATACACAACTGGAACTGATATATGACACACTGGAAACTGATTGGATCTTCCTTCGTGTAATAGATTTATAAACCATGTTTTAAGCATTTAGGTCTTCAAGGTAGTTAACCATCATGTTCAAATGAAGTTTTAGTCGTAGCAGGGCAGGATTCCAGTATAGATCATCCTGATCAAAGGAGCAGACATTTCTTATCCTGTGTCTGACAGTACCTATCGAGCTCCTGGCTCTCTGGAAATGAGGTGAAGAGAGCAATTATTCCCCAGAAACAACCATCCTCTCCAATCAAAGGGCAGCAAAGGTGACAATACTAACTTCAGGGCTGCCTCAACCACTCAGCTGTTCCTACTTCATGGCAGATGGGACCTTCACCAGATAAAACTTGTTGCAGTTGCTGTTTTCCCTCCCTTCCCCAATGCGGTTTGCTTCTGCTAGACTTTTACCATTTCTAAATGAAGCTTTCGTATGAACTGCCCACTAGCTGGATAGGCCAAAGAGTTAGATATCTGGCACCAGAGCAAAAGGCAGAGAGTTTAGTTCCTCACTGTGCATTCTAGAAAAGCCAGCCTGTGTGGCCTTGGGCAAGCTGCACTGTCCCAGGGTACCCGCTGAAGAAGGAAAAGATAACCCCCTTCTGAGTAGCCTCTGCTTAGAAAACCATGAAAGGTGTCACTATAAACCAGAACTGACTTGAGAACAAACTGGTTGTTGTTGTTGTTGTTTATTGTCTCACTCCAAATTGCTGCAAGCTGCTCTTTGGCCTCATCTGAAAAATAGGTGAACAAATAAAGGCATAAGTGTGTTGTTTTTCTATTTTGTTTGGAGAAACTTTCAGAATTTCATATATTTCAGGTGTTCCACTATTTCTCATGAGTGATTTAGTGTGATCGCTCTTGACTCTGATACAAAGATTGTTGACTTTTCTTTTCCCACGGGCTGCCTACTGGACCACATGGCTGCCTCCAGCTCAGACCCATGAACTACTGTCTCAGGTGAATTTTGGGGCACTTGGTCATTGTGGACATCTAGTTCACCTGTCAGGTCCTGAAAGGACTGAGGAGAACCAAGTAATCCACACACCCTGCAAGAAAAAGGTCATGCAGATAGAATGCTATAAGAGGTATCGACAGCATGGTACTTACAAGATGAGATGGAGATTGGGAATGCTCCTTCCCTGTAATCCACTTCATATACAGCTGACCAGATCAGAATCATCTAATGAGCCAGAAGAAAGGGAGAGGTCTACTTAACACCACAGTTGCATAGTAAGGTTTACACTTCAGCTCCACACACACTCCCTACTTAATCAAACAACACATACTCCATACTGCTTTATACATGTATAAAGCAGAGCTTGTCTGGAAATCCCATGCAGATTACAGGCCTTCTGAAAAGGTGATAATAAAATTTCCCTCTGGACTTTCCAGGCTCTAAAATCAGTATAAATGTCCTGAGTGGGTAAATGCCCTGTTCAAGAGGTATCTCCACAGATGCCATCTAAGCAGATGCTGGAAGAATCTTCTTCCTCAGAGCTTTCTTTTATCTGCACCAACCCTTTCTACCGCTTCACAGTGCAAAGTGTCCTGGCTGGGAATGACAATAGGAATCTAGACAGGAAATCCTGACTATTTTCATGAAGTTCTGCACCTTAGGGTTTTTCCAGACAGAGGTATTTGGTTTTGTTCGATTCCACTTTGTTCTGTTTTGTCTTGCAGAATGAGTGAATTACTTGGATTTTACCACGGTTTGTGTTCTCAGACTTGTTACCTCGTCCATGCTGGAACCCATGGGAACAGAAAGCAAGGTGGAAAGAACTGCTTCCTGGTCCCTTTGTGGGTGATGGTTCTTTGCCTCAATAGGCAAAAGCAAAAATGATCTTCCTGTTGTTATTGTTTCCGGAAGAACAGTGACATTTCTTGGAGTGGTTTCTATTCATTTCTCTGTCTTTTAAAGATCCATGGAAGCTACCTTAGATTGAGTCAGATCTCCATCCTCCTGGGCCTCATGTAATCATCTTCTTCAGCAAAGCTTGGGAAATGGATGCAGTGCTACCACCCCCCTCTTTATATCAGGCTGGCTGATACTAGGATCCATCAAAAAGACAAGGTTAAGTACACACACATACTGTACACAGAGACAAACACACCAATATCAGGGAAAGCCACAAAGTGAAGTACCATAGAGGAAAACTCCGGGGCCCAGAACAAGAGGTACAAAAAATTAAACCATGAATTTTGAAGAGAGGGGAAAAGGTCCTGGAAAAAGAAGCATTATGAGGCAAGGTAAGGGGATCTTCTCTAGCACTCAGAATTTCCATTATGATCCATGCTTGAAAGAGGTACAAACACCCCATTTGGAAGAGACCTTAGCCATCCTGAGACATTCCAAATTACCAAGACAAAGTTCTAAATCCAGTTGGAATGAAACTTTCCCAGCCTCTGGCATTCCACAACTCCTTTCCTGCAAATAATATTGGTCTTTTTCATCTCCTGCTTTAATGGGGTTGGGTCCTGGGATAAACATCAAATCCTCACAGATGATACATGGGTAGTCATAGGGAAGCATTGTTTTTCATTGTCAAATGCTGGACAAACAAAATAACACTTAATCCAAGGTAGAGTTATAAGTCTGTACATCATTACTGCTCTGTGCTGAGAACAGGATGGGTCTACTTTATGCTGTCATCCCTGCACTTGGTGTGGCTAGGTCCTTACACTTCAGTAGAACTCTCATTCTAAAGTTCTTATTATATCTTAACCATGTCAGCTCTAAAATCTGTATGTCCTTCCTTGTGGAATTCTTTCCCAAGAAAAATTAGGCTAGTTCCATCCTTTCCAAGCTTTCAGCAGGCAATTAAGTCTTTGATGTTTACGTCTGGCTTTTTAAATTGGCTTTAATGAAGTTTTAATCTGATGCTTTTTTTCATCACTTTGGGAGTTCTAATGAGCAGAGGTTATTAATAATTTTAAAAACATATGGGAAATTATGTCAATGTATTTTACCAGGGCCAGGCCCTTTTTAAAGATATTTTATTTTATTTTATTTTATTTTGAATATTTTACCCCATCTTTCTCCTTGGCAGCTATGAACAAAGTGGCACATTCATAGGAGCAGTGAAGGCATGCTGAAGAGTTTGTCCAACTATGATTCCTTGTCTAGTCCTTAACCACCATTAGCTCCCTCGACTCTTCCATCACCTTCATTGTCCAACAAACATGGAGAGGTACCATCCATTAGACATAAGCATGAGATCTTTAATCTCTCTCTCTCTCTCTTTCTCTCTCTGTCTTTCACACACACACATTTGGAGTGTCCTGTAGGCAAATTGTTAATTTTATGTAACACACGGGTTCTGCTAAATTTTGCAAGTGGTATGCCACTATCTGTCTTGGAAGTAACTAGAATTGGGAATATGCATTACATTTAAAAACTGAAGCAATGCAGCAACTCATTTCTGTCCCATCTGAAAAGAGATGTTTGAAGAACACCATCTAGTGGCAATACATAAATTAGGAGTACAATCAGTACAAGAGATGGCTGCTTTAGTAAGAAATGTAAGAAATTACGATAAAAGTAGGATCGTGTAATGACACCTGAAAGAGTAGTAGAATTATTCCTGAACAAACCTTTGTAGATTATATGTGTGCACTTGTGTCTAAAGAAGTGGATGTAACCCACGAAATCTCAAAATAAAATGAATTTGTTATTTTTTCAGGCGACACCGTAATTTTTGTTTTTGTTTTTGCTAGAAATATTGCATGTTTGAGAGACTATTTATATTTTTGGCCGTGTTACTAATCTAAAACAAGAGAAAGAAACTTTGTTAATTCCACTGTTTAATATTATTTTTGATACTCTTGTGTTTCTGGATAATTAATACAGTTTCTCTGCCTCAAAAACCCCGAGGGGTTACAATATGGACAAGGAGTGCATTTGACTCAAATTTGGTTTGTTAACACAATTCCCTAAAGCCTACTGCTAGTCCCAACTAGAGTAGACACACTGAATCAGTCAACACTTAAGTAAATCCCTTTGATTTAATCCATCTACTCTTGGTGGGCCTACCAGTTGGATTTTACCCAATGTTATTTTTTGCCCAAAGATCCACTTTCTCTCCCAGGAAAGTTTCAGACAAATAACACTCCAAATGTAAGCAATGTGTAAGAGTCCTTTATGCTGAGTTGTTGACAGAGGGAGGGTGCTTCCTGCCAGTTTGCAAGCTTTATGAAACTGGGTGGCATAATTTTTTTGTGTTGGGTGGGAGAAAGGAAGTCAGATTATTATATAGCCTTGGGGTGCAGAGATTCATATGAGTAATGTGAAGGTGGCAGGAGATCAAGAACACACGTCTCTAAGGCTGCACTTCTATACACACCTAGCTGGGAGCATGTCTCACATTCTTAGAATTGCACTGTCAAGCTACTTGCATACTGAAGATAAATTAACCCAGAAATTTCACCTTATGGCTACATCCTATGCTTGCATGGAATTGTTTGTGTACAGTTAGCAAGCAACTTGTTTGTAAAGTACAATGAAAACAAAACTGCCACCTTTTTAAGGAGGGATTCGGCGACCTTTTTACTTAATTTTACTTTTTTTTCCCCGCCGCCTGCCTCGTCTGTTCTCATGAATATTGACCCCCTCTATTTTATTGGATCCTTCAATTTATTGTTATGATTTGTGTTTTCTTTTATTGTGGATCTGTATTCTGTAAGCCACCCAGAGTTCCGATCCAGAAGATGGGTGGGATATAAGTATAACAAACAAACAAACAACAAACAAACAAACATGGAAAACTATCATGGAAAACTACCATGCAAAACAGTAAACCTTTGAAAAGTTATAATTCTCACTCATTGCAAAATGACAGTTAAATTGTAAATGGTAATTTCCCCCTCATAATGCTGTCTGTAGAGCTTGCCCATGCTAAGCATTTGTTTAGCAGCCTTTGTCCCCCATAAGTCTAAGCCAAGTGTGCTGGTTATATACCACTCCATCACACTTAAAGGTTCTCCCTGTGAGGTTTGCAATTTAATTATGGAGGCTACACATTGACTAGTAGTTGTTCTCCCCTTGTCCACTAAAAATCTAACTTTCTGGGTTTTTAACACTGCTGCCAAATGGTAACGTATTTTGTTTTTGCTTTGTTCTGCTTTGCTGTTGCGGACTGTAGTGCTGTGCTGCACTGTGATGATCTGCACACTTTGTGGATGGGTGCCATTTTAGATGATGTTTCCTATGGGTGTGTTTCTCCTTATCATTCTCTATCCCTCCAACCATTAGTGCCATTCCTATCTGTTTGTTTTGTGTAGTATTTTGGGCGATAGTTTCTTTCTTTCTTTCTTTCTTTCTTTCTTTCTTTCTTTCTTTCTTTCTTTCTTTCTTTCTTTCTTTCTTTCTTTCTTTCTTTCTT
>JAHTLZ010003542.1:56254311-56264371 GCA_023846285.1 Phrynocephalus versicolor | reverse complement strand
CTTTCTTTCTTTCTTTCTTTCTTTCTTTCTTTCTTTCTTTCTTTCTTGTTTGCTTGCTTTTTTCTTGCTTTCTTGCTTGCTTGCTCAAACTCCCAAGTTCTTTTTACTACCTAGGGATTTTACTTTGACTCAGTTAAAAAAATATGGCACAAAACATTACAAGCAAAAAGTTAAAAAAACAGACACCAGTAAACTCATGCAATGAAACAGGTGGATAAGTAAAATGGGAAGGACTGAGAAAGGCAGGCAGATGAGCAAAGCAAAGTGGATGTAGGAAAGTGGAGAGAGGCAGATGAGGGCAAGGAAGGTGAACAAAAGGCGTGAGCAGTCAGTGTTGGGAGCTAGACCCTGTGGAACATTTTCCAGGTATGTGTGGGCACAAATACTGGGATAATGTATCCCCTGTAATCTGCAACCCAAAAATGTCAGGATGACCCAGAATGTCTCCAGAATGATCAGGAACAACACAATAGTGTGGACAAGCCCATCATTACAATCTAATGTCACTATTGGCAGTCAATAAGTTTGGAAATTCAACATTAATCACGCAACTCTGCCTTTTGAATTTCCTTTGTTTACTACCTCATATTCCATAAACATGTAATATTTAAATTTAGGCAGGAGTTAATGGCTGTTAAACAAGTAGTCTAAACATCCAAAGGTCAACAAGTTGTTTGGTATAAGGCCCCACAAAGTTAGGAAGTCTGACTACATCGTGTTTAATTCAGGCTGAAAATAGAAATATATTTACTTCATGCCCATGTGTCAGCATGTGTTTCGTGTCCTCAGGAAATACTTCAAAATTAAAGCCTTAGGCATCTGTCTACTCTGAACGGTTGAAAGCAGCATCTCACACAGTAAAAGTCTGTTCAAGTTTAGTGATTAATTCTGAAGTTGAAAATGGCAGTGGTAGTGATGACATAGAGAAACAAAACTTGATTTGTATTCTATACTTTTGACATTTGATCTGTTGTCAGGGAGTTCTAAGTAAGACTTTTGGCACATTTTAGTTCAAGTTTTGTGTGTGTGACATCTATAATAAATATCATGTTTTGATGTTTTTCATTGCTTCAGAGCCATATCTATTCCTCATTGGTATATGGGGCCATGTCACTTTAATCACCTAATTTAGTTTTAATAATTCAAGAGGAAAAAGCCATCAGGGGGCTGTTGACATTATTCAATTTCTTTCTTTCTTTTTAACTTTCTCATTGGAGGTTCCTCTTAGTTAAAAACTACATAGATAAAACAAAAGTCTTGCCATGACTTTTTCGTGGAAAACAAATAGATGGTACACTATTTAAATTTCAAAGAGGGTAGATGTGTTAGTATTTTCAAGAATTTCAGGCAAAAATCAAAGAAAAACAAAACAAAACAAAACAAAAGACACAAACCATGTGGCACCTTAAAGCCTTTCATATTTTAATGTAATGTTTCATGGACTACGCGTCCACTTCTTCAGACATATAGCAGAAGAATGAGGTGTGCAATATAATATGGGATGGGATATACATTTCATACCAGGTAGTCATTGGCTGTAGTATATAGAGTTGGGGTTGGGGGAGAGAAGATGCATTTTATGTAGTTAATCCAGTCAGTGCCATGTTGTGCCACAAATGAACAAAGAATGTAACAATAATTCAGTTACATAATTGAATATGAAAAATACAGACGTTTCCACCTACCATTCAAGGTAAAATAAGGGGGGGTTGCAGGGAGAAGTCAGCTTTATTGGCTGAAGAATCCTAGAGGTCGGTTTGAATGTGACACACAAACAGTATTTGGAGTTCTCTGGTGAGGAGGAAGAATGGAACACATTCCACCATGCTTCACAAAATGGATGGTCCAAGAAATCTGTGGCAAACACACTTGTAAATGCATATGTATTGTTATTCATGAATATGTATTAGGGTATGTTGCCTGGCCAATCAGCAACCTGGTGGGCATGGCTAGTGTGTATAATAATGTTCTCTGAGAGGAGAAGGGGCTCTCCTGTGTGAGCTAAGGGTGATTTAGGGAGTTAGTCTGGCTGGAGTGTCAATTAATCAGGCGTGACAGTCTGTAACTAGCAAGGGGTCTGGTGTATTTAAACACATGACTGATTATAATAATAAATCATTAACAAAGTATCTAAGAAGAGGGGCTAAGCTATCGTAACAATAACAAACAAACAAACAAACAAACAAACAAACAAACAAACAAACAAACAAACAAACAAACAAACAAACATGTTATTGTACGTATTAAAAAACTAGAAACAATTTGCTCTAATTAGGACAAAGATTTAATCTGAAAACACAAAACAGTGCAATTTTGTTAAGCTCTGCAACCAGTGTAATTTGTAATTGCCAATTGTTAGTCATTGTGCAATGGTCAGTTTTATAGTATAAACATCCATTGGGACTATCTCCACAGCATACCTACCCACTGAGAATCCAAAGGACCTGTTATACCTGCTCTGTGTCATATTGGATAAATAGTTGCCCTAGTGGGAATGACAACAACTACTGAAGCTGTAAAGTGACTTATTATTGTCACTCTGTTGGTGGCCAATTTGAAAATTAGGAAAATTAGGATTCAAAAACAACATCCTTTAGATTACAGGGAAAAGAACAAGTATTTTTTAAAATTGATATAATAAGCCAATGTTAAAAAGGATTCATACATGCAGTAGAAGCAGATTACTTGCTTCTTAAAACAATATGAAAGTGAATTTTTTTACCCCACCTTTCTCCTTGGAAAAGGACCCAAGCTGGCTTACAATAATGGGGGCACTATAGAACCTGGAACATTTAAGACATATCCAAGTTAAGAACAGGGAATTAAAAGAGGCACCTTAGAACATTAAAAGGTAACAGTGGAACTATTGAAGAGCATGCAAGAAGAAAAGAAAAATCCATTATGAGGGGTGTAAAGCAACATGGAAAACACTTGTGTGCTTATGAAATCAGTCAATGCAATCATGTATGGTAATCCATATAAAAGTCACATAGTAACTAGTCCCTCATTGAGGGAAAGCTTGCCTGAAGAGGAAGGTCTTTGCTTGCTTCCGGAAAGACAGCAGAGATGGGGCAGGCCTGGCCTCCAGCGGGAGGGAGTTCCAAAGTCTGGGAGCAGCAACAGAGAAGGCCCTTTCACTATGTATGTGTGCAACAAAAGCCCTGTTTAGGTATCCATGGACAGACTGCAGAAGCTTACCTAAGAACATAAGAAGAGCCATGCTGGATCAGGCCAAAGGCCCATCTAGTTCACCTTCCTGGATCTCACAGTCACCCTGCCAAATGCCTCTGGGAGCTCAAGAGACTAGATATTGTTTTCAAAGAGAAACAATATACAAGTATTTGAAAACTTTGAAGCCTCAAAGAAAATGTGCCTCTCGATGATTTCTAAATAGCCATCCAGAGTGGCAGCTTGGTCAGATTTGTGCAATAAAAATATAATAAATAAAATAACAAATACATGTGGGAAATGATGTGTCTGCAAGAGAGAGGATCCTGGTTGTGTTGTCCATGAACAAACAAGAATTCTGCTCTCACATCTTTTAGCAGATGTGACAGTAGATGCAGAAGCAGATGCTCTGCTGCCCTCATGTAGATGGTAGCAAGGGAAGGGGGTCCTTCATGAAATAGTATCTGAAAAGAGGTCAGGAAAGTCAGGCATTATATCTCCAGCTTCTGATCTCACCGCTGACAGTCCACCCTCCAACGGATTTCCAACTGTCAATGCGGCCATGCTCTCTTCTCCCCACCCTGATTCCATCACAGAGGAGAGGACTTCCACTTTAACAGATGGCTGTTCAGGTCAAGCAGCTACAACACAAACCCAGCTGTCACATTATTAACACCCCACTCCTTCCTTGATTGGTATTCTTCCCCCTCCCCCCCACCGCCAAAATAAGTAAGTCTTGTGATGATAGTTGCTCTGGAAACAGGGATCCAAAATGGCGGCCGCATCTAGGAGCAATGAAGCTCTCAAAAAGAGACAGGTGAGTGACTCAAAACCTCAGTTTAATATGGGGAAGCTGTGTCTTTCCTTCCCATAACCACTTTTTCTCCAAAAAGTAGCAGAACTGGGATGGAAATAGGCAACAGAGCTAGGAAAGTTACTTCAGAAAAAGAGCTATTTCCAAAGCATTTATTAAACTAAATAAACTTTTCCATTTCTCAACAAGTAATTGAAATAGTTGCTTGTACTTAACATTTTCAAAATAGCATTTGGATGTCACAAATAGCTGACCAGTTGTGGAAAATGTATTTCCAGCACCCATTTGTTGTCACAACATCCATAACAGAAGAAAATTATGAGACAGCAGTATGTGGCACTTACATAGCCATGTAACTATAAAAGTAATTAAAAAGTTACAATTATATCACAAATGTAGTAAAATTATCTCCCCACAAATTACAATTGTAAAATAACCTAATTTATGCCTTAGTTATTGAAAAGACAAACAAAATTAAAGCAACTGCTTACATAGATTGGATATGGACCATGCAAGAAGATGCCTCCATCTGATATCTGGAGAAGTGCGCACTCAGAACTAATTATTTATAACTTGTTACTTCAACATTCTGTCACTGACTGCAACTCTCTGAACTGAGCCGCTTTCTGCCTTAAAGAATTCCATATGTGTGTATTTCCCTTGACCTGCTAATCACAGTGTTTTCTTGTGACAAACACCTGGATTTAGAGAGTACTGGTAATCATAACTGATGACAATGGCCATGGGCCAACTGAAGTCAAGCAGAATCAAAACTCTTCCTAGCCAAAGGATGTTAGAACTTCCATCTAACATGGGAGGGGCCAGCCTTGTGGGTGTATCCTTAGCTTAGAGGTGTATTGGATGTGGACTAACACAGCTCCTCCCTGGCCCTTGTACTTTCCCTCTATCCCTTTTTAAACTCTCCTGCTAGCAAGTGTTAGCCAGTAGAATCTACTGTCAGAGTGATCGTGTGGCAGACCTTTTAGATTGCACCTGCACTAGGGCATTTCTGCTTACATGGCAGACTTGCACCTAATCCAGGGATAGTGAATTGTTGGCACTATGTATGTTGCCATTATATGCTGAGGAGTCTGGGAATTGTAGTCCAAAACATCTGGAGTACCAACGGTTTGCCATCCCTGGCCTAACACTAACCCCCTAAAGAGGGACTGCACTGTCCAACAGCTACAATCTAGTCCGTGCAGTCTAAGGTGACGGTGGCTTGTTTAAGACATCTGATGGAAATCTTGGAGGTGTGCAAGACAGCACTTCAGTACCCTCCAGATCTGTTGGAAGATACCCCACCCTCTGTGCCACAGGGTGCTCTACTAGGATGATGGGACTGGTAGCCCAACATAGTACTGTGCCCTACGTTGGAGGAGCCTGATATGAACAATACTAAACTAGATTGACTGATGTCCTAACTAGCTGTAGACAGTGTTTTAGAATGATTCATCTAGCAACCTCATCACATTCTCCACTTTCTGAGATTTGCTTTAGCAAATGACACATCCACAAGCTTGGAGGTCTAACTTTTGAACTCTCAGTTATCCAGGATGGGCAAGAGAGCATGCTCTAAGTATTCAATCCAACCAAGCAACTTGGCGACCTCCTCAGATCACACAAGATAAAAATGAAGAATTAATAGCTATAAGAATTCTCACCTCTACTGTCTTCCTAGAGCCAAAATTGCCTTAAGGCACTCAGTGCTATCTTCCCCATAAAAATGTTGAAATGCAAGCACTGAAACAAAATCAAGTAACAAGGCTAAAAAAAATGAGAATATAATTACTGCAGTTTTTTTTAAAAAACAACTCTTAAAATTGAGTCTCATAATTTCACGTTCTTTATCAATTTATGTTGTTTGATTACAGTTCAATGGAATCACTTGATTGTAGTTCAGTTACTATTTTGACACATCATCTGTTTTCAGATTTTAGAAGAACAGTTGAAGATATGTGGCTTCAGAAATGACGGAGAAGTCACAGACTTGTACCTTGGTGAAAAGTAAGTTCAGCATTTTGGAGTGTGAATATAAGGGAAGAACATTCCTTCTAATTTCTGCTAGGACTGTGCGCCCCCCACCCCCTACCTCACATGCAGGGTTCCAGCTGTGACAGGAAGCAAATGGGCAGCAATAGTGGTTCAGCTGTGTAGGATTGAGGAAGTGCAGCGCAGGTGGACTTCAAGGGAATGGTGGTGAACTGTAGGCCGACATTTCTACATTGCTTAATAACAACAAACAAACAAACAAATAAACAACACCAACAACTGAAATAAGGCAAAATTTAAGTAAGTGACAGTTTTAACTGCATGTTGAATGTTCCCTGGAGGATTCTGTAATCTGTAATCCATTAAAGTGTTATTTCAAGGCACTGGAAATATGGCCAGATCTTTAATGTCACTAGATAAAAGGGTTTCTTAGGTTCCACGGAAACACAATGCTTACTTTCATATTTTAAAGCCTAGTAGTACGATACAGTTTCAAGGGGTGTGGTGGCTCAGCAGACTAAGGCTCCAAGAACTGTTGGCAGCGAAGTCGGCAGCCCAGCGGTTCGAATCCCGGGTGCTACACAGTGGAGCGAGCTCCCACTGTTAACCCCAGCTCCTTCCAACTACGGTAGCAGCTTGAAAGCATGTAAATGCAAGTGGATAATTAGGTACCGCCATAAAAAGTGGGAAGGTAAAACAGTGTTTCCTTGCAGTGATGCCGGCCACGTGGCCATAGATTTGCACAACACTGGCTCTTCGGCTTGAATACGGAGATGAACACTGCCCCTACAGTTGGACATAACTCACACACATATGTGGGGGGGGGGAACTTACCTTTTTAAGACACAATTTCACTTGCTCTTTGCTATTTTTCAGGGTCAAGAGCATTCTTAAGGCTCATCTTAAAGGAGTCCAAACCTCAGAATTTAGAAAAACAGTTCAAGGCAAAAATCAAAAGGAAACAAAATAAGAGACAAAAACATGTGGCACCTTAACTATTATATTTTAATGTAAGCTTTCGTGGACATGTCCACTTCTTCAGACTTGTCTACAAAAGCATACATAAAAATATAATAGTCTTTAAGGTGCCACGTGTTTTTGTCTTTTATTTTGTTTTGTTTTGATTTTTGCCTGGAATTCTTGCACAGACTAAAATGGTTACCTTTCACAAAACTAGAAAAACAGTGTAAACATACTGTTTTGTGATGATGACCCAGTATGAAATTATTCAGTATTACATCTAGCAGATTTGTTTCTATTGTTTCTTTGAAAATCTATTTGGTTAAGAAAGCCCAGCTTGATTTCATCATTCTGTCTTAAGCGTTAGATGTATTTGGTAAAGGGGGGGGGGGATTTCTACTTTCTGGTAAAATGTGAAAAAAGAAAGATCACAATAGTTCAATTTAAGTGGCCATCAGCTTGCTTGGATTATGAAGCCAAGCCTTCTTTGTCTATATTCCACTATCATTTTACTGCATTCCTAGCTTTCCTGTGTCTTTCCTCATCCCCCAGACACAGAAAACCTATTCAGGCATCCATCCTGAAAGCCTTGTAGGATTCCAAGAGGGTAGTAATGTGTGGACACAGATAAGCCCCGTTCTCCATGTTTCCACACAAAAGTCCTGCAGAACTTTGGAGGTTCAGATAGAAGGTTTGCAAAGGCACTGAGCTGAACATGATTACAATGTTCCCATGGCTCGCAGCCATAATAAGGAGGTGCTACTGTTTACAGAAATGCTGTAAGTTTGTTCTGTTGGAGGTGCTTGTAGAACCTAGATAGACCTGCTGAACATCCAAAGGTCTGGAGGACTTCTGCTTGGAGATGTGAACCTGTGTCCCCCACATCACTATCCCCTTAGTATCCTATAGTTAATCTTATAGGAGGTAGTTTGAAATCCAAAAAGAAAGAAAGAAAGAATCAGTTTCTACCCATATGGTGGTGGCTCATGTGGTGGTGGCTCAGTGGACTAGAGTACTGAAACTGTTGGATGCAAAGTCGGCAGCTCGGCGGTTCAAATCCTGGGTGCCACGCAGCAGAGTGAGCTCCTGCTGTTAACCCCACCTCCTGCCAACCTAGCAGTTCAAAAGCATGTAAATGCAAGTAGAAAAATAGGTACCACATAAAAAGTGGGAAGATAAACTGTATTCCATACGCAGAAATGTGTTCAGCCATGCTGGCCGCAGATTTGCACAACACTGGCTCTTTAGCTTGGAAACAGAGATGAGCGCCACCCTTAGAGTCAGACATGTCTAGCATGCATGTGCAGGGGGAACCTTTACCTTTACCATATGGAGTACACATTCTTCCAGATTCATAGTGCTCCTTTCCAGGAAGACACTGAAAACCGAAAAAGAGAGAGCCAGTTTTGAGGTTTAACCCCTCAGAATGTTCTGAAAATCTCATTCCCAATAATGGGCATTCTAATTGACTACTGACTCTTGCAACTAAAATCAGTACCTTCAAACCCATATGAACAGCATCTTGGTATAGCTCAGATATCATGATGTTTAGGATATAATAAGTTTCCATTGGTGGTTTGTATTAGGTAAAAACTTTAATATGGCTGTTATTCCGTACTTGTGTCATTTTAGAGCCCAAGTGTTAACAGAATATTTTTTCTTGCATACTTGTTTTAGGTTTCTGGACATGTACAAGCTGTCTTACCAACATATTTGCATTTTGGCTTTTGGACTTTTCACTGGACTGTCAGTGGTATAAGACTCTAGTAAATCTGCAGTCATAGCAAAATCAGTGCTAAACTGCCTTTCCATTAAGAGTTTGGCAAGAGACCAACCATTCTCCATTGGTGTACAGTACCATTATAAATCAGCAGAAGCTTGTAAGCATCACCACGATTATTAATGACTTTATTAATCATATTTGTGGCAGTCTGCTGGACAGCCTTTTCTACAAGGCCATTTGACTGAAAACAGTTAAGGCTATATGTAGTGCACTGAGAATTCCAGTCATAGGTAAAGCCCTTCCTTCCTTCCTTCCTTCCTTCCTTTTAGATTTGGTCTAAAAACTTTTAGAATCTATCACAGCTAATATTGGACTCAAAGTGCACACCATGCTTTAAAGGAACAAGGTGCACAGGAAGTATGCGCCTTGATTTCTTCTTCTTCAAGTGCCATGTCCTTGTATAACATTGGTGATCAGTAGCATGATCTGGTTTTTATCCCAATCTATTCTAAATAGAGAAGCTGTGCTCACTGCAAACCATTGGTTTAAGCCAGAATGTCTTGGGCCACACTTCCCATCTATTTTTCCTTGAAAGATAACCATAACCTGCAGCAGATGCTATTTGTCATTGTGCATTATGTGACCAAAATATTGTAATTTTCTTCTCTTTATGGTAGTGAGGATTTCTAGCTTTTTATTCATATACTGTAATAACAGCCACATTAGTGACTCGGGCTGTCCGAGGTATCTTCAGAATTTGTCACATGTCACATTTCAAATGCTTCCAGCTTCCTGCATATTGGGTCTGTAAGGGTCCAAGTTTCAACATCATAGAGAAGTATACTTGAAGGTGGAAATATGCCCCCCATCATAGCTACTAAACTGATGACAGATTCAGTTGCGGCAGTGGGAATTAATACTTATATTAATTTAGTTCGCCCAAACAAGCAATGTTTTTGTTTGATTTCCAAATAAAAATGGCTCATCTGGATTTGATCTGATTGCGTTAAACCAGGAATAACCTAAAATGCATTTTGGAAAAAGGGGAGAGGCGAGAAAGGGTGTTGACACCAAGTTTCCACTCCTCCAGAACGGTGTTTGCAAGATAAGAAACACACCATGTGAACTACTTCATCTGATCTTCTGTTGACTTAGGCAAAGCTGGAACAGAAAGCTCATCAGTAATGTGCACATTTACATCACTATTAATGTAGCACAGGAAGCTCTGTCGTGGAGAGCTGTCATCTTTAGCAGTGAATAGGAAGAGAATGCGGGGCGGGGGGGCTCAAAAGCTGAGATTGTATATAGGGCATGTTGAGACTAGAAGCCAGATGCAGACAGGCAGGTATTTTTAGAAGAAGAAGAAGAAGAAGAAGAAGAAGAAGAAGAAGAAGAAGAAGAAG
>JAHTLZ010003542.1:56228799-56254301 GCA_023846285.1 Phrynocephalus versicolor | reverse complement strand
AGAAGAAGAAGAAGAAGAAGAAGAAGAAGAAGAAGAAGAAGAAGAAGAAGAAGAAGAAGTTGGAATTAAACTCTGTTTGGAACAAATTAAATGCCTCTGGGTATAACCCTCAGATGAATTTCTCTTTATTTGTACCATTGATTTCAATGGAATGTCTCAAGAGTAAGTGGTTTGAGGACTTGCAGTCTCATAATCAAAAGAAGGGCAAGAAGCCTGGAGGGATAGAAAGAATGAAATCAATTAAAATTGAACGTATACTTTTAAAGGAAGGGGGAAATGAAAACTATGTGCTGGAAGTCAAGATAGTTTTCTTAGGTCTACAATTCAAGTACTGTATCATGGGATTGAGAGTTTTGTTCAGGGGTATGAAATTTGGCCATGTATGAATTAACCCGTGGTTCTGGTTTCAAGGTCAAAACAGAATTTCCCAGTTTAAGACAGAAGCACAAACTAGCAATATCTGTTCCAAGCTGAGTTTTCACAAAGGATTCAGTTGTCCCCTACTAGCCTTCATTAGGCACTGCTTGATGGGTTCCTGAACACGGGCAGCATGCCAAATGGGAGTCTTGCTGCTTGTTATCAATTCATCTGTGTCCAAACTTTTTGCAAAGAGGGCCAGATTTGGTGCAGTGAAAATGTGTGGGGGCCAATTCATTGAGCCACATTTGGCCCCTGGGGTGGACTTTGGACAAGTCTCTATAACATGCAAGGAGGTGGGGAGGATGCTGCAGCAATGGAACTGGGGGTGGGTAGGCTGGGCAGGTGGCTGGTGGGGTGGATAGAGGAAGGGAGGGCAGGCAAACCATAAAACTGCAAGCTGAGCCAGTGGGGAGAAGAAGCCACGGGCTGCTCAGAATTTGAAAACAGGCCACATTTGGCCCCCGGGCCTGACTTTGGACATGCCTGATCTATATTCTCCATGTGTGAGAAACATTCTCTTGTATAATTTCCTTGTCTCCAGATTGCCATTGGCCTTGGCGGAGGGTGGATATAGTCAGATTACAAGTAAAGAGAATAGCAGTGCTCTTATAGCCGTCGAACCACATGGAAATTTTTCAACAGGTTTCCCCAACCGATACCCCTGAATATGCTGTGTTCTTAGCCTTTCTGATGGCGTAGTTTCAATTATTTTTATTATATTACATACCATTCTAATTAGGGCCGTGTACTGCCCTGGAGTTTGCAAGGATCAAGAATGGCTTTAAAATGCAGTAATAAAAAAATATGAGTTGAGCAGTTGGTAGCTTCTGTTTTCAGTCGAAGCAGACACACGTGAAGCAGGGTAGGGAGAAAGATCACAAGTTCCAAAGGGCTGAATGCCAAGAAAGCGTGTCTCACTGTGCTTGTCAGGCTAAACTGTTTTATGAACAAGATTTTTTGTATACACATACAAATCCACCACTCTTCATAAAGTGAAACTTTTCAGTCTCAAACTGAACTCGAATAAGACAGAGATTTTGCTCCTCAGGAATGCCCTCAGAAAGGTTAGGGGAGATTGTTCTTAGGCTGGATAACATTTCCCTCCTATTTAGGGACCAAGTGCACAATATGGGCATTCTTCTGGACTTGGCTTTTTTTCTTGGGAATCCCTGATTGCAGCTATGTCCAGGTCAGCCTTCAATCAGCTGAGCCTCATTGCCCAACTTTGTCCCTACCTGGGTGAGTTGGATGACTTTGGTGCAGGCCTTGGTCATCTCCCAGATTGACTACTGCAATGCCCTCTACATGGGGCTTCCCTTGGGCCTTATCTGGAGACATAAACAGGTCAAGAATATGGTGGCCAGGCTCATAGCTGGTGCATAGTTGGTGCAAGTAAATTCAACCGCATCACTCTAGTTCTGGAGCACTTTCACTGGCTGCTCCTATCCTGGAACAACTGGAGATGTTGACACGTACATATAAAGCCTTCCAAGGTTTGGATCCATGTTACTTGTTGGACCAAAAAGATCTTCCCCAGTCATGACTCCTCCAGGTGGCCACCCTGAGGAAGGCCCATAAGTCCTCTACAAGAGGTAGGGCTTTGATCATGGTAACTCCTATTTTGTGGAACCAGTTTCCAGAAGAACTCTGGCTGGTTTTTATGATTGTTTTTATGCATCTGCTTATGCCATCTCCGCTTTTATTGTTATTGCAGTGGTTTTTAATGCTTGTAATGCTTTGTGTTATCTAATTTATGTTTTATATTTGTAAGAACACCCAGAGTAGAGCCTATGGCACTAATGAGAGTTATATAGATATCCAATAAATAAATAAATAAATAAATAAATAAATAAATAAATAAATAAATTCCAGGGCATAACAGGTTCGTAGAAATGAGAAACTGATTGGTATATTTTTTTTCTTTCAGAGGATTAAGGGAAGTTCCTGATTTATCACGATTTCAGATACTAAGATGCTTATGGCTAAACAATAATAAGGTAATACATAATAATCCTTTGGCTAGTTTTTGGTAAAAGATGCTTTTGGTAAAGTTACATATTACATTAATATTTCTTAATGCAATTAATATTTTTAAATATTTAAAATGTGAGGAACAAAGGTGCAGAACACATAATACCTAAGAAGAGTTTCTTGCTTGCACACACACACATATTTCCTCCACCTTGTCCTCTTTGGCTGCTACAGGACTCCCTTGCCAGCATCACCTCCCATTGCCTCCCACACAAGTCATTATTGGGTATCCAGAAGAAGATGGATGAGTAGCTGAAAAAGAAGTCCTTAGGAGCAGTTTACAAAGCCATTCCATGAATGCATGTGCCAATCCAAACTCCATATGGTGCTAAATCAATTTATAAAAATCTTAACTGCCTCCCAATTTAATTGAACAAGGTGGCTAAGAAAAAAAGAGCAGATAAACCGTTGGGAGTGACAGACAATAATCAATGTGTGTTGTTTTCTTAATCTTGTTGAGTACTCCAAAGGATATGGCATTTTAAGGACTAGCAGATTGTAGACTTTGCTTCAGCTCTTCTTGTTCTGTTGTAAGACATTTGTACCTCTTTAGGACAAAAAGCGGAGAGGGTACAGCCAGGGCTGCTTTAAGACCTTTGTTTGTTTGTTTGTGCATGAATCAGAACCAAAATGCCACCTCACCTACCCATCAAGTTGCAGAGTACCACAGGTCAGCCAAGTGTTTTTGATGTCTAGAACAAAGAAATCCCACAAATGCCCTTTTCCCTTTCCAGGCATTAAAACAGAGTAAAAATAATTATGTAACAAGGTGATGCCTTCTTGTAACATGCAAAACCACCTACCAGCAGTGACTGCTTCACTCTGTTTAATGTTAGGACCAGCTTGGGCTTTGCAGCAATCTCAATATATTCTAAGAAAATCATCTGTTCCCCTTGTTGTGGAATGATCTAAGATGGAACTGAATCAGTCTCATCATCATATTGATTTAAAGACAGGTTCCCAAAATATGGCAAGCAGATAACATATGAATGATATGTTATAAGTATGTGATGTGTGTGTAATAAAAGTCTACACATGTTTTTTTTAAGTACCAGCATTTGTGTACCATTTTACATTATTTTCACTGTTCCCTTGGAATCTCCTCAGGACCATTTAAATACATGACGTCAATATAAGTTAGAGCTCTTTACCAGTACAATAATGTCATGATTCTAATTCACTCTTTAGATTCAGACTCTTCCTTCCTTGAAGCATAATTGCTGCTTGACAGAATTGTATCTCAACGATAATGAGATCATAAGTATAGCAGGTATTGTGTTTGTGGTACTGTATCCTCCTTTGATTGAGATTGATTTCTAGAAGGCCAGAAAAGGATCCTTGGACAGAACTATGAGCGCTTTTACACAACCCCTAAAATCTGAGGCAAAGGGCTCCCAGATGCAAAGCTTAAAATTGTTTTCCCACCAGCTCCAGACTTTAAAAAAAATTAAGTACGACCACGCCCACTGAAGCGCATCCCAGTGCATTTTCCAAGTACCTGGTCTCCAAAGGTGAAAAATTTCTGGTGCGGATATAAAGCAGTGAGTGCTGGGCTCTCCTCGCCTTGTGTTTGTTTGTTTGTTGCCCCCGCCCCTTTAAGAGACTGGAATGGTTCCCGGGCAGAGCGGAGATGGCAGAGCGGAGGTGATCCTGCATTCTTTTCTCCCTTTTTTTCTCCCTCCCCTCACACAGACAGGAGCAAGGGAGTGCGGAGGGGTGGGGGACACAGGAAGAGCGACAAACCCGAATTTAAGTTGCCAGAGGATCTTAGGGGTCATGTAAAAGCGCCCTATATGTGAATGTTTGGAAATAAATATATATAGTGCTTTGTGATAATGAAAACACCACTGGGGGGACACACCCAATTCCTAGGTGGGAATTGTCACTTTGGTGAACTGCTCTGGGAAGGAAAATAGGTCACCTGCATGTGGCACTATGGATGATCGGTACCTTAATCCCCTTATTTTTGGGATTGCAAAGGGGAAATGGGGAAAAATCTACAGAAAAAGGTGCATGTATTCAAAGTACTCTAGCCTTACAAAAGTGAAGCTGTTGAGCCGTGTTTTGGCAGGGGAATGAATACAAAACAAGCAAATAACGGGATGGCTTGATTGAGATGGGTCTTGCCAATGAACTGGGGGAGTTAATGCCATGGGAAGGAGAGGAAGAGAGGATCTATACTATGAATCAATAGTTTGCAACCTTGCAAGTGAGCAAGAGAGGAAAGAAACATTGGTTAGCATAGCCAGTCGGAGGATATGGGCATTTGGGATGGTACGGAATTGCTGAAGTGATGTGAGCGCAGACGTGGAAGTTCCTCTGAAAACTAAGGAGCCATGGCCCTGCACGTTGGCCCACAGGATTTGGAACATCTATATTTTCTCTGGGCCACCCCTGAGCTCTGTGGTGCCCTGCCTAATAAAGACCAGTGCAGGTTCAATAGCTAGCTAATGCTTGTGAATAGAGATGGGCACGACTCAAAAAAATAATTTTTCGTTTGTCGTTTTGGGGTCCGTTTCGGTTCATTTTCGTTTTTCAGGGGGTTTTGCGCATTTTTCGTTTTCGTTTTCGTTACGAGACGAAACAAAAAAACAAAATGAAAATGAAAATTTTTCATTTTCGTTAGCATTCTTTTCATTGGGATGTGTCTGCCATAACGAAAATGAAAAACAGGGCAAAATTTTTTGTTTTGTTTTTGTTTTCATTTTGTTTTCTGGAAAATTTTCGTTTTCGTTTTCGTTGCGTAATGGAAATGAAAAATGAAAATGAAAACGAAAATTTCGCTGAGTCGTGCCCATCTCTACTTGTGAATGTGATTTTTAAGGTGTGCAATAGAGGTATTGCCCACCCTTGCCTTGAGATTGTTTGCAGGGGCCATGCAAATGTTGTGTATTCCCATTCAGTGGCCATCTGTGCTGCTTTTCATTATCAGGTGCTGGGAGCCGTCAAGGAGGGAATCACTGTTTTCATAATAACTCTCTGGGACATGAAACCCTGCCGTGGATCCTGTTGTCATTCTAGTGACTGGTACTCAAAAGCATTTTGTCTAGAGCAATGCCTGGCTAGATTAGAGACCTTATGATGCTGCTGGCTGTCATTTTTAGGTGCTCTGAGACATCTGCATTCCTTGAACGTTCTGCTGCTTCACAACAATCAGCTGAAAAACCTAGAGATGACAGTGAAGGAGCTGGAAAGAATGCAACACCTACAGACCTTAAGTAACTACGTCTCTCTCCTCCACCGCCATCACCCTGTTTGTCGTTTCCTATACAGAATAACATTGACAGGGGCCAGGCTCACATTCCTTTGAAAACAGTTCTGAGAAAGAGTACAGAGTCAAGCCATTAAAAAAAAAAAGGGGGGGGGTGTTTGCTGGGGGGTGGAGGAGGAAGGGTCTTTTGCTGAGCACCTTGATTCTATAATTAAACATTCCAGTATAAGTTTTAACGAGTATCTGCATTTTCTAAAGTAACACAAAGTCGAATGAGGTGTAGATGAAAATGCCCGAGACGCTGAAATTTCATAGGGAGATAAAGAAGACGGTGCTGGCGCCATGAAGTTTTGCTGTATGTAATTGCCTCCAGGGAAGTAGGATTAGAAATTGTTAACCTGTTGAAAGTGAAAGTGTAAGCAATCTTTCTCTCCCCCCCTTCCTCTCCTGCAAAGAATGCAGTCATAGATCATACTTTCAAAACTTGGAGGAGCAGGAACAAGTTCAAAGCCTTCATCAAGCAATTAGCCGTGGCGTTTAATATCGTCCACCCGCGTGGTTGCAGGGTTGAATGTTTGGGGAGCAAGAAATGCAAAGGGGGCTCGAACCTGAAGGTGAGCCAAGCTGAAGTTGCAAAAGAAGTCAAGCCTCAAAAAGAACTCCACGCCACTCCAAGATGTTTCCTTAGGGACCCCTGTTTTAAAAAGTTTATTTTAAATACCCAGGTTAGACCCACTTCCATGTTTTCGGAGGTTGTTGACCACGTGGCTATTGTTGGGTTTGGGGGTAAAGGCAAGGTTGGTCCCGCCACAACTCAGGGGACATCCACTCAAAGTGAGGGTTGGGAGAGTGAGAACACACAAAAGAATTTTTTTTTACCCAGCATGTTAGTCTGTGGAACTCTCTGCCACAGGATGTGGTGATGACATCTGGCCTGGATGCCTTCAAAAGGAGATTGGTCCAATTCCTGGAGGAAAAGTCCATCACAGGTTACAAGCCATGATGGAGATGTGTAATCTCCAGGCTTAAAACCAGGGTACTTCAAGGGCCAGATGCAGGGGAGTGGTATCAGGAGACAGGTAATTAGACTCGTGCACTCCCAGATGCATTTGCTGGGGCCACTATGAGATACAAGAAGCTGGACTAGATGGGTCTTTGGCCTGATCCAGCATGGCTCTTCTTATGTTCTTATGAAAAGTGGTGGCAGATGTTGAGAGGTGTCAGCGAGCTGTTGGAAGAGAGAACCCTATAGGGTGTAGCTTGCCTTGCACAGCCCCAAAGATAGACTGCTCCCTTCAGGTGTGGTAGAGGTTGCTTCCCAATCCCCGTTGCTGAAGAAAAATTCCAACGCTGGTCTGGTCAGCAGCACTGGCACAAGCTTTCCTGTGGCCTAGGTGCAGGCTGCTCTCCAAGGCTCACAGGAGGTAGAGAAAGGGGGGGAGCAGCAGCAAGGGTGACCCTCTCCCTGCTGCTGCCCACCTGCGTATCTCAGCTGTTCCTCCATTGGAGATCATTTTGGGAAGAGTTGGCCTGATGTGTTGTCTATGTATACAGGCATCCATCATACATTCAGTAAGGGAGGAGAGGGGGCAGGCAGGCAGCTGGCACGAATGGGAAAGAAGAAGCCAGAAGTGGCCATCTCAAGCAGCATAAAGTGGGCAATTCCTAGAGGCAATTACGTATGCCAAAAAGTGAGGGCAGCAGCTTGTTTACCAAAATATGACTTTTCAGTGCCCCAGGCATTTTCATTTACCATTTATTCTGCTCATTGTAGCTTTCAAAAATGGGGATACCCACACTCTTCCACCTGATGAGGCAACAGCCTCCGTCTGGTCTAGGGCCAGCCTGGCCCTGCCATCCATTGAAACTGTGTGGGAGGAGGTGCAGGGCAGAAAAAAAGAGGTTCTTAACAAAACACACACTTAGACTGTGGAATTCACTGCCACAAGATGTACCGATGGCTATTAGTTTTGAAAGCCGATGCAGTAAAATGCATAAAGAAACCTAGTGCTGTATTTCTTTCCTATCAGAATCAATGCCATGGTTAACCTGTTTGATTTCAGTGTAATCTGCCTTCAGCTGATGAATCATAATATAAATCAACAGGTATATCTTAATTCAGATAGAATTAGATAACTTTAAGTTTAGCACATTATATTTAAATGAGCTAGGCACATTGCTTAAGAAGATTAACATTATGTCAAAATATGTTACTGGATATCTGAGTTCCTGCTACATAAATGGTGTTCTTTCTGCTGCTGCCATCTTGTGGTTTTTTGAAGAAAATTAGAATAACTTCCTTTTTTATTTTTGAGTAAGGAATATGTCTGTGACTATTCTCAGTCATCCAGGTGAGTTTATCTGGAAGTTGAGTCATGGCAACTGGACTCCTTTTCTTGAGAGATTGAAACGTTTTGTTGCTCATCCAAACAGCTTTCTCATTCTAAGGAAAGCTAGTTGTGAGTCTTCCATTTTAGTGAACTATAGTGAACTATATGGAGGACTCGCAACTAGCTTTCCTCAGACTGACAGTGACGAAGCTGTTTGGATGAGCAGTGAAACGTTTCAATTTCTCAAGAAAAGAAGTCCAGTTGCCATGACTCAACTTCCAGATTTGAGTGAGGAAGAAATTAACAGATCTGTGTAAAAGATCAATAAGACATTGGCAGGGATACAACTTATATCAAGATACTGCTATTAATTCACGAGGCCTTTGATACCTTCAATGATGGATGATTGACCAGGGTTCAAATCTCCACTTGGCCACTGGAACTCACAGTTGGAGTGGAATTGATAAAACCACTCCTTAGAATCTCCCATTAGAGTTCCTATAAGTTGGTTTTGACTCGACAGCACAGAACTGACTAATAAGTTCAAAATGTCATCCTGCGTCAACATCCATGGCATCAGTGTTACAGTGGTTTATGTTATGATCTTTCTCAATCTTCTAAAGCTTTCTCCCAGAAATGTGAGAGACAAGAGATAAAATATAGTTCATTCTGTTAAGTGATCCAAGAAGACTGATATGCAAAATTACCTCTGTTGCAATGTGGGAAGAAGCAGCTGAATGCAAAAGGGGAGAAATGTCAGCAGACATGTAGAAGTGCTTACAAGCCTTTAAAAAGTCTCCACAGAGCTAGGGATGCCAACTTCTACAAGATAGAGCTGCACGCAGCATAAAGCAACACTGCCAGGTTCTGAGTCATTCATTGTATATTCCAGTCAGTGTCCTAGGAACACTTAGTTGGGAATAAAAATGTTGAACTTAAGGAGATCTATTTTTGCAAAATAATATTATGTCCCATCAAGTCAGTTCTGACTACACAGTCAGTGATCTTGGTCGACGTTCTTCATAGTGGAATTATAACAAGCAATTAATACTTCTGGTTGTATTAACTGGCATAAATAAATGACACACAAGTACCTGCATAGTTTGTAAACTGTTTGTAGTCTTGTGTGGGGAGGGAACCTCACTTCAACATTTCAGGGTTGAAATGCCAGGCTGAAGTCATGAGCCAACTATGGAATTTGCTACACAAGATGTAATGGTGGCTGCCAACACCCACTTGAATGGCTTTAAAAGGAGATTAGAACATGTTTGGAGGTTAGGGACATCAGTGGCTATAGATCAGGGTGACGGTATACAACTGAAAATATCCAATCATGGAATCAGAGTTACACAGGGATGTTGTTGAAAACAAAATAATCTGTGAATACTGGGTGGCATTTTAAATTGTGGCCACCTTGTTAAAACGTTTCCTACTTCTTTGACCCTATCAGGGAGCTAAAGTCAAGTACTATATGTCACTAAATCAAATATTTAACTTGATCTCACCAGAGATCAGTGTCCTTGCAAAGCTGAGCTGAACTCTAGAGCAAAAGACTGGAACACGGCATTCAGTGATTAAAATGCTACTAATTGGATCAAAGTCCAGTGAGAACTATTGTCACTAGTGCAGCTACAAACAAAGTTTTCTTCTGTAAATTGCTATGCACTGGCAGGCGGAGGCTTTTAGAGATTCTCTTTCTGTCCCAGGGCTTACATGGTCTGTGTACAATGAGAATTATTATGGATAAACTGGGCAAGCTGTGAGGTAGAAGCAGAAACTTTTTAATTGCCAGAAATCTGCCCCTCACCGCCCGCCCTATGCCAGCGTTCTTATCAGCATAATTTGCACAAGATTTTCACCAAATGTGTCTCATCTGGGAGTGGAGGAATCACAAGTCTTTTGTGATTAGTCTACAGTCTATGACTATTAGTTGTTGTTTGGATTTAATCTCCTTTGGTTTGGGAAGCAGAGACACATCAATGCCATGGAGAATGGGAAAGCCATAGGTCTCATCATTCACTGGGGAAGTTCCTCTCCCTCTCCCCACTTCCTCATAAAGGATAAACAAGAGCTTCAAATATTTGTCACAAAGTGGCCCCAGAAGGGATTTGTTGCTGATTTTAAAAGACACCTTAACAAAGATTGGGAAGTACTGTAGATACATTATGAATACAAACCAAGAGACTGTGATTGTGTGGTGTCTGCTGAAGAGGAGGAAGTTGCCAAGTTCAGCTTGTAACTTTTGACCATTGTTCTTTTAACTCATGCAGACCTGTTTAACAACCCCTTGTCACAAGACTGCCGATACCATCTGTACGTAATATATCACATTCCTTGGGTAACGCTGCTTGACAGGAAAGGTAGAAATTGTTTGTTTTGCCTAATGGCTATGATTTATACTTGCAATGGGAAATAAGAAACATTCAGTGCAACTGTTTGTAGGATTTGATATGCAAAGAAGGCCATAGCTTCTTGTTTTCTTTTGCTCTACTTAATCCTCCCCACTTCTTTAAATTCGGAATCTTAATATTGGATTACTAGACTTCATCTCTCTTTGATGGACTTATTTTGGGCATGCTTTAGGAAATTTATGTGGAAATTAATTTACCGTAAATATCTAGAAAAGTTTATAGTTGATTCATTTCAGTTTCTGGCAAAGAAGTTGTGTTAGTCCATAGCAGCATAGGAACAAATGCTCCAATAGTTCCTCGGGACTAATGTATTTATCATCTGCACACATTCACTGGCTAGAATTTAAGGTAAAGGTTTCCACTACACATGTGTGCTAGCCGTGACCAACTTATCTGTTTCTACCCAAAGAGCTAGTGTTGTACAAGTCCATGGCCATGTGGCCAGCATGGCTGGATGCATTTTTGCACAAGTTACAATGATTACAGAATTTACTTCATGCTAAATATTATCCACAGTTGACAGGTGTACATATAGTGATAACCATATACAGAGAGACAGAGAGCTTAAAAGTAGCTATGGGGAATAAAATACAAAAAATAGTTATTGATAGTTTTGCAAAATGGAAATATCTACAAAGTAGGCAATCATTCACAAAAGAGTGTTTACAGCATAAATTATCAATTAAATAGGGAATAAAAGTAGAAAAATATGAATAAAATGATTAATTAAATGTCAAAGTTAAGTAATAAATCTGTTTGCAAGAAGCATGCTTACTGAGATCTGCAAATATGTGTTGTTGTTTTTTCATGTAAAATGAAATTCTAATGCCTAATGCATTTTACATTAAAAGCAAAATATATCAGCAAACAGACGTGCTTTATGAGATCACACAAAATTGCAACTGCCCCACTGGAGCAAAACATTGTGTATGTATGGGGGGTGTAGGGTAGAGTTGTGTTTCCCCATATGAGGAAAGTGGATAGTGCTGAAAGTGTAATTAACTTTTCTTACCATTACTGACAAACTGCATATTGCAATATGCAGGGGGCATTCTAATGAGCAGTTCATGTTCTTTAAAGATCAAAATCTAAGAACAAATTACGTAGCAGATCAGCTTTTTCAACCACAACCACCCAGTATAGCAGGAGAGCAGATCCTTTGGCCCTTCAGATATTTTACTTAAGACTCTCACAGTCCCTTATAATTGGCCCGGCTTCTACAGGTTGTGCAAGTTGAGGTCCGAAACATCTAATGCACCAAAGATCCCCCATACCTGAAATTCAGCCCTCCAAACCAGTTGATTCCGTTCTCACTGCTCCCCTGATGTCTCTCAGGATAAATGAGAGACACACAGGGAATTTTTTTTAATTGCCTTTTGTTCCTTCAATGGGTGGGGAGATCCTCCTTCTGTTGCAGGTCTTACTGATCCTATCCCTATCAGTAAACCAATATCTATAGACACCTAACTTTAAAAATTGTTTTGGTTGATGTTTGTCCTTTGGAGGAGGAGAAAAACCTGGTTTCCAAGGCATGGGAGCTGTGTGTTTACATGCTGCTAATCGGATGTTTGGTCTTATTGTGTAAACATTTGACTGATTTGCAGAGCTCATATATTCAGGCTCCAGTGCTTAAGCTGGGCCCATGATTTAGCAGTCAGTTGCTGTGCTGAACCTGTAGAACATAACGTGAAGGATGTTTTAATTGATGAGCAATCTTAAATTGGTATCCAGTCAAGCCTCTGATAAAGCGATCAGATGGTTAGGCTTAGATATCGTGGATTGCATATTTTACAGAAGTAACTGCAAAAGAAAGAAGATCCGCTGTGCAACTTTACAACCATCCGAAGACACTTGTTCTCCAGTCAATAGGCTTTGGAAAGAGAACAGATATCCCCCTATTGCCTAAGCCAGCATTTAGCCTGACAACCACTAAAGTGTTGCGCTTGCCTCAAGGTATTTATTTCATAGCATTTTGGAGAAAAATAACACAGACAACTGTTTCTCACTCCAACTCCCATTCATATAGCTTTTGTGAAGTATTATTAAGAACTATAATTTCCATACTTTTAGATGTCTCCTTGAGAAGACTTTTGGAGGGTTTGCTGGAATTTACATGCATTATCGTTTTTATAAGCTTATAAAAAAGCTTTTCATTTTTTAAAATAACAAAGCATTATTAGATCCATCAAGGCATTTACTACAACTTAAATGCTCTTGGCTTTCCCCTTTTCAGTACTGAAGTATACTTAAGACATTGAACTTTGGAAAGAAAAGAATGTTGATAAAACACGCTACAGTAAAAAAAAAGGCTTCCTTCTATTTCATTTAAACTGTTGGGGTGGTATGAGGGGTTTTCACCCTATTCATCCTTCTCCAAAGTGACCCACCCAAATCCCATAATTAATTTGTAGAAAGAAAACTTCTGTAGTGAATGGCCCTTTTCTTTCAGTAGATGGGGTGCTAGTTCTATCATTAGGTAAAGGGCAATGGTTGCCTTAGACCAGGGCTGTCCAACTTTGAACAGGCCGAGGTCTATTTTTTCCGGATGAAAGTGCCTGAGGGCTACTACACTAAAACCTCTACTTATGAATTTTATCTGTTCCGAGGATATGCTCATAAGTAAAAAATGTTGTAAGTAGAGCAGTGCTTTCCCATAGGAACTCATTGAAAATCAATTAATCCTTTCTGGAAGGAACATATTTCAATGCATTCCTATGGTCAGGGTGACCATTTATTATTTATATATTTGTTTTATTTATATACCGCCCATCTTCCAGACAGAACTCTAGGCAGTTTACAGTTAAAATAAAATAACAGAAAGGAAAACAAGCACATGCTTCCCTTTTACCCGCTCGAGCCGGTATGGATGGGTACAAGGGAGGTGTGTGCATTCTTGCGCAGATCGCCCCTTCCACTTGCCCGGGCTGCTGGAAGACCTTTTTAAAAATGTGCAATTTCCCTCCCAACCTGCCCGGGGCCTGACTTGACTCTACCTCTTCTCCTGTTTTCCCCCTTCTCCCTTCCAGCGCCCTTGCTGCCACTACTGCTGCCGCCCATCGCTCTCACTCATTTCTGCCATGTTCTCTGTGCAGCTGGGATGGGCCAAGCCAGCAGTGGGGCAATCACATCACCGCGTTGGCGTAAGGAGGAGGGAATGGCTCAGAAGGGGAGCAGGAGGAGCGGCAGGTCACAGTCTCTGTGAGGTGGCTGTGGGGGTGAGAGGATGATGAGGCGGAGAAGGAGGATGGAAATGTGGGAGGAAAGAATTCTCCAGGGGGGGAGAAGAGGGGGATGTCACCACGCAAAGGAGGTGGGCACGCCCATGACCCTGCCCCTCACTGTCCCCTCCGCTCCCCTTCCTTCGCTCTGCACCAACAATTCAATTGGTCACGAGAGAGTGGCGCACCAATCATCTGGCTGGTAGGGAGAGCAGGGGATTGTGCCATGACCCTTGAACTGCCCTGCTTGGCTGAGACAGTGGCCCAGAGTTTTGCTGGGGCAGTGGTGGTCCTTGGGGTGGGGGAGGTAGAGGTGGAAAACTTATCCCCTCACATTTTTATTGATGTCTGGTGGACTACTTTTGAACCCTTCACGGGATACTGGTAGCCCCTGGTCTACCTGTTGGGCAGGCCTGCCTTAGACAACAGATGCTGAGAAGTGCAAAACAGAGCAGTTTTTGTCATGGGCTTTGTATTATTCTCACTAACCTTAGTGGGCTGGCCTCAAGTTCATTGGTGGTGAAGGATATGGCCTTGTGTATACTGGAATTAATCATCATCATCATCATCATCATCATCATCATCATCATCATCATCATCACCACAACTTTATTTTTATGCCACGTTTCTCCCCGAAGGGACCCAAGGGCGGCTTACAACAACAACAAATTCAACATAAACAATATTAAAATATCAATGTCAATGTTTAAAAACAATAAATACACTATAAAAATGATACTAAATAGTAGCAGAATTTAAAAGGCCCCCAGCTAATAAAACTAAGTATTAAGATGTTAAAAATAAATAATTTATAAATGGCTGGAGGCTCAGAAGGCTTGCCTAAATAAAAATGTCTTGAGGCCTCGCTTACATGTTTTTAGGGAGGAGGCAGTTCTTAGCTCAAAAGGGAGGTAATTCCATAATACTGGTGCTGCTACTGAGAAGGCCCTGTTTGTCGCCGCCCCACACAATATCCTGTCTGTCTGTCTCTAATAGGTGAAGTCAAGGGATGAGATATTTATTTATTTAAAATATTTCTATCCCACCTTTCTACTTAAAAGAACCCAAGGTGGCTCACATCATTAAAAAAAACCACCTGTATTTAAAAGCTAAAAACAGTAGGCATACGAATATTAGAAAAGAATTAAGCATGTATCTTTTCCTGGTAGAAAAATATTCTTGAACAGGTCTTTGTTGGAAGGAAAAAGCCCCAGATGTTCTTGGACTACAACAGTTATAAGCCCTATTAACTGTGCTGGTTAGGACTTCTGGGGGTTGTAGTCCAAAGTCATTGGGTCCAATATTTGGAAAACATCAGTAACCATCAGCACCTAGAAGTATGTCTATGAAGATTCTCAGTCATCCAGGTGAATTGATCTGGAAGTTGAGTCATGGCAACTGGACTGATGAAGCTGTTTGGATGATCAGCAAAACTCAATCTCCCAAGAAAAGAAGCCCAGTTGCAATGACTCAACTTCCAGCACCTAGAAGGAACCACCTAACTTAAGAAATAAACAATTTACTGCTAATTTCAAAATGTCAATATTTATTGTTAAAAATTAATGGAGTTAGAACTGGCTAGTTATTTAGTTTTCCATAGCAGTTGTATAAAGCTATATATGTACATTAATACCATTTTCTTATCATATTTTAGGATGCGAGTTTGGAAATCACCTGGTTAAGTAAGTGGTTTGATTGCCTTCTTACCACAGTTTAAGCATTACAAGTAAAAACAAAGAATGCAAGGGCACCTTAAAACTAACATTTTGTGTTTCAACCTTTCAATCAATATATGTGTCTATCTATAACCCACCCCCCGTCATTGTACAATTCATGTGGAAGAAATTAAATACAATAGTTTTCCCTATACAGTATTTGTATGATATGCTCTGAGAGTCAAATCATACAGCAAGGAGGAATTTGATACCTATGACCCCAGGAATGCGTAAGAATTGGGTCTCCTGTAGACTCGGGTCCTTCCAAGGGGTAAGATACTGCATCCCCAGATAAAGGAGGCTTGGTCTGGGACCAGGAGGAAGAATTCAGTTTCCTGCCTGTTCTTTAAGAGTAACATCAGTGAAAGGACAAGGCCTTGCTATAGATCAGTGGTTTTCAACCTGTGGGTCCCCATATGATCCTGAACTGCAACTCCCAGAAGTTTTCTTCAAAAGCTGAGGTGGCCAGGATTTCAGGGAGTTGCAATCCAGGAACATCTGGGGATGTTCTCAACCACTGGTTGAGAACCACTGCTATAGATACTGAGGAGCATACAGCTTCTGGCAGGTGGTCTTATTCGTAGAGGGTTTTCTTAGGAGTAAGTTTTCTTTATAATTATAATTAGCCCCTCTGTACAGGGTGGCCTAGAGCTAGATGGTTCATACTTAAGCCTTGGGTAGAAATAGCAGCAACAAAGGCCACAGCAGCAGTAACTCAACACAAGCAGTTGACTGTCCAAGTGTCTCTGTTAGAAACAAAACTGTTCATTAGTTTGAACTTTTAACTGACTACCTTGATACTCACTTCCTTGTAGTGAATGGCTGATTGTTCAGAGTTGCTCTGTGTCACTCCCTCATGGGCCCCTGTTTATCTCCACCAGCTAATGACCTTGGACTGTTGACCTTGGATGGAAATTCCTTGTTTATACCAATGCCACCCGTATAAATTGCTGGGCAGCCTGCCCAGTCTGTGTATTATCTTACTCCCTGAAACGTTCTTGCTGTCTGTGTGCTTCTGCAACACTTGTTATGATTGGGAAATGGGACAGCATATCTTAAAAGTATATGTGTGTGTGTGTTGGGGGGGGGGAATCTATGCTTGCAATAGCTGCACAACATTTTGGGATACTAATTTGACACTTGTAAAGTGAAGAGGAAATCCTTTTACTAAAACCTACATTTAATTTCTTCTGCATGAATTCTATAATGATGGGGGAGGGGGAAATTATAGATAAGACACATATATTGTTCAACTCCTGCATATACAAACCCATATAGCACATTATTTACTCTTGGCATCAAACAAGCAATATGTGGATAAGAAGTTGTGTAAGGCAGCTGTGCTGGCTGTAGGCAATGACAGGAGCTGTAGTCCAACACGACTGAAGAGCACCAGATGTTTTGTATGGAAATGTAGTGTTCTATAATAATAATCCAATCTTATCAAAAAACGTTGCAATATAGCTGCTGAGTTTTTAAGAGCTGTTTGTCATACAAAACAAATGGGACTTTTGTATACAGTGGTACCTTGTATAAAGGAATTCATTCATTCCAAATGAAATTATGTTAAGCAATTTTTTGTTTATACAAATTCCCATAGGAATGCATTGAAAATGGAGTGATCCCATTTTTATGTTGTACGGATTCTCCCCATAGGCAATTATGTTAAGCAAATTTCCCCTATCTCTGGAATGTTTTATGTTGTAGAAATTGTATGTTATACAAGCTGTTTGTTATACAAGGGTCCATTGTACTTGTTTGGCTGAATCGTGCTGTAAAAACTGAGTCTTATCAGCTTTTTGACTAGGTCTTATCTTTTTATTATGAAGTTTACAACATTAATTTATCGAAATGTATACAGTATGTTAGTATAATCGTGTTAGAATGTTGTTCAATAAATTCTGGTCATGTGGCAAAACTTCTGGTCCTTTTCAAGTTTGTGTTGTTCTCTTGAAGAATTCCATTCGAAAATCCAGAAGATGCGGTCTATGTGAGGGCAATGAACCGCTCCATCATGGAATACTCAACTGTTGACTGGGGGAAAATGCCCACCTCTGAAGAAAAACGCATTGGCAGCAATCCAGAAAAGCGACCAGAGAGATTGACCTTCAAATTCAGATAGTCACACATTTCCTTAAAAGAAGCAGTCTCTTAAGACTCTCTCTTCTGCTGTTACTGAATATGCAGTGTTGTTCTATATCTCAATTAAAGGCATTTCAAGATGGAAGGATCTGTTGCCATTTTTATTTTAACCTATAGCATGCAGAATATTTCAAGCTACAAATACTCAGGCCTGTATCCCATCCAGGTAGAGTGCCCGATGGAAGTTGCTGAACAACCACAGATATTTTGAGAGGTGCCATCTGAACAGCTCTGGCCACTTCTGCAATGCCGGTTCCACATGGCATCGGCACAGAATAGCGCTCTAAAAACCTTATATCTATGTTCCGTATATAGAATTGCTGTCCCTATTTTTTTATTTTCTGTTTTACAAATAGAGGTTAGGAAAATGAAGAAAAAAGTACAACATTATATACGATAAATGGAATAATAGATGGAAAGCCCTCTGGGAATGTTCACAGAAGAGGAATAGATACGAAGGATCAGGAATGGTTCCATATTTTGAAAAAAGACAGATGACGATGAAAAGACATGGCAACAATAATCTGGTAGAAATGATGCTCCTGTTCATATGGATGAGGCTGACATCAAAACAGAAGAAAAGTAACATCTGTTTCCCATCTCCGGTCCTACCAATTCAAACGACAGGAGCCTCAGCTCTCCTCCCAGTTCTGCAGGGCAGCCCAAGCTCAGACAAATCGATCAGCCTGAGATAACCCTGGGAGGTTTCATGGCTGAGCAGGAACTATGTCGGGAGTGGCGATGACAAAACAGCCCCTCTTCCTTGGTTTGCATGTAAACTGACAATTAAGAATGCTGGTGTCCATCCCTTGGTGAGCTGCCTCTCTCCCTTTTGGACCCCTCTATTTAATTAACAAAATTAATTTTCATGACCCTTTGTGTGACGCAACACCATTATAGCTCTGTCTGCATGTCCATTAGTACAGCATTCACACCAGTTTATTATTTGTGTAATCCAAGCCATGTTTCTTAGCAGGATGGACCCCCTGAGCAATAACTGCAGAACCTCAGTTGTCTTCAGCCTTTGCATGATACAAGCTGTCAAGAATCTCACAAGCTATTCTGGCAGGGAAAGAGTTTTCTTGCTCTTCTTATTTTGGGTTGCTTTGATCATTTTCTTTTAAATTTGGGGGACCAACAAGGGTGCGGGTTAATAGAAAGCATACTGTTACACGTGCAGCCTTGCACTTGAAGGCTCGTTGACTAAACACTCACTGCTATAATATCCTCCCACTGGGGAAAAGAAACTAGCATAAAAATGCAGCAGGGTTTCTTTTTTTCCTAATAAGTGATCATCATTTTATACGGAAAATAATTTCTCGTAAAAATCACAGGCACTGAAGTGAACAGTTACGTTCTGTGTAAATCCTACAGCCATAACTGCCTCTAGACTGCACCAAAGGTCAACAGTCAAGTCCTTGTCCATTAGAACAATTATCCTGCATAATTAGGATATTTCCATTTGCAGTGGGAACTGTGGCCCTATCTGTTCTACTGCTTTTTCAGAATATGTGTCTATGCAATTTGGTTTTTCACTACTCTGATTTAAAGCAAGAATATATACTTTAGAATATATAACTAATGCAGCAGAGTTCAGTAGCTCTCCTGTCCTTGCTTTAGTCCCATCAATATCCAACCTTCAAGCTCAAGTGTCCTCTCATATTCAAACGTGGATATTCTGTAAGCCATGAACAGATCAAAGTTTTGTGGCTTCCAGCCAAAAAAATAAAATAAAATGCTATAACAGAATGTTCCAGTGTGTAAGAGGACAGTATTGTTCTGCAAACAGATTACTACCTTGAGTAGCATTTCTTGAAGATGCGAGGTTTCGTAACAGTGATGACTAACACTATTATTTAACAAGGAGCTGATAGTTCAAACAAGTCAGGCCACCACAGACGAGCAGCACTGTTTAATAGGAACAAAAACTATTCAATATTTAGCTGAAGACCTCGAATATGACGTTATCCTTGGATGTTGCATTCCATTCAATAATAGAATTATGGCAGGAGCTCAACTCCCGTGAAATTTAAGTTGGTAGAATTCTGTATAGGTCAACTTATATTCATGGTCCCTGTTTCCTTCTCCATGTTCCTTTCCATTTTTCTTGACTTTTTGGTGAGTCATCTACACTTCATATTGGTGTAAAGACCGATTTGCTGTACTGTTATGATTCAAAGCAGATGGTTATGTGCTTTTCCTCACAATCTAGAATGATGTGGCCAAGCTATGGTTTACAAACATGTTGACATACGTTGGGTCAAAAAGTATGCCAGAGTGAACATTATAACTAACGGACTGTACATTTAATATGGTCTCGATAACATCCTCCAAAAAGTGCAATTTATTCTTCAGATTCTTGTGCTTTTTCAACTGCTATATCTTCTAAATTAGTTTTCCCTTCAAGAACATGGTCACCTAAAGGCGCTGATGCCAGTGCCTCCTGGCTAGGAATAGTCTGCTCAGTTTTGTCTCCTGCACATTTTAGTTCCACTTCGGTATTACCTTCCGATTCAGAAACCACATTTTCTTCCGTTGTTAATGTAGATTCCGCTGCTTCAGCTGCCTCTGGGGAGGAAACACAAATACAGTGTGATGGTTGCAAAACTTAACATAGAACTCTAGAACCATGGTTTTAGAAACTAACAGCAACATTGGAAGCTATATGATAACCTTCGTAAATGAAGAATACAATTTAAAGACCAACAATACAGTTGATCATACAGTGATTCCATAGACAGTGACAGAAACTAAATATATATTAATGATGTTCTCAGAAGAGTCTGTCACATTGGCTTCTGCTTCTTTCAACCAACCAGAAGGGCTTGGGGGGCAGGGCACAGCAACTAGGGTAACAGAAACAGGGGGATGCAATGCATGAAGCTGGCCCATCCAGACCATGGGAAAGGGGGAAGAGAATCAAACTGAGGGGGAAATGACTGTTACCCAATTGGAAAAGCATGCTGACTGCAAGATGGAGATCAAAATGATGTCTCTATGCATCACAGCACTTTTTTAAAAAAAACTACCAGAGGGGGGGCTATGCTAATTCAGTTGACAGGTTTCTAGCAACTGTGACTCAAATAGTGTGTGGGTATGGGGGGGCGTGGAATAAGACAGGTATGTCCAAACTTCGGTCCTCCAGATGTTTTGGGCCACAACTCCCAGTCCTTTGCCATTGGCAGTCTAAGCTTAGAATTCTGGGAGTTGTGGCCCAATACATCAGGAGGGCCAAAGTTTGGACATGCCTGGAATAAGATTTGCCCAGATGAGTTCAAATAATATGGAGGAGAAGGCGGCTCTTGAGATATTGTGGTTCCTAACCAGTCAGGCCCTTCAAAAGTACTTACCAACTGGATAAAAATGACAGCTGTCAAATGTAGGGCCATAAGCCTGACATTTAGCCCTATCTTTAGTAGTTGTGGCTAGTGATTTTCTTTTCTTCCTCAGACCCATTTTAAACACAACATTCACATCATGGTCCAACTGGACCTATTTCCTTTGTGGCATTTGTGGTGATGTGGGGGTGGGGACACTACCACTTAACAAAGGGAAGCCAAAGGCTATAATGCTTAAAGAGTTTTTGGACTATTTTTTTTTGGAACCAGCTAATGTGTTTTACACCTCCTTCCCTTTAAACCATAGGAAGAAAACAAAGCCATTGTTGTGTCTTTCAGGTCCTCCATCCTTACAGCCACCGTGTAAGCTATTAGAATACTGATGTTATCTCAACCTTTCTTTTGTTTTTTCTCCTGACGCTTTTTTTCCTTAGCAGCTTCCAACTCCTGCTTCTCGTGGATCTCTTTTAGCATCTTGCAGGCTTTCTTGTGTGTGAACCAATGCATTTTCTGGCAGTTCTGATCACAGTAGATCACCTAAAAATGGACACAGTCTGTTATTGTTTTAATAGGCGCATCAGGTCTGTATTGTAATCATTCAGGTTACAAGATGCACCTTTCTGCTTCAACTAGGAAAATTAAAATGCCAAACTTCATATGAATAAATACATTAGGAAAAAAAAATTAAGTTTGTTTCCTGATGGCTTGTGGAAACAAGTTTAAAATCAAACAACCAGTGCATGTTTGCTCATGGATATCTAAATAATTTTGCAAATTAAGGGATGATACAGCACTAGCACCATGCCAGAGTCATCTCTAAATATAACATGGTTGCCTTATGGTAAACTATCACCAGATGTTCAGACCACCATAGGTATTTACCTGTAGATTCTTACCATTTTGCATACAGAGCATCTTTTGGCTGCGCCTTTTTCACCACATGTTGTACAAAACTCTGCTTCCACAAAGCCTACTTGGCCAGTAATGGCTTGCGTAAGGACAGAAAAAGCTGTCGGATCAGAACCCTGAGGATTTAAGAAATGGAGAAAATCAGATCAAGTTGCTACAAATACACTCACTTGTACCAATCATGAGTGTGTGCCAACAACACACAAACCCAAATTTAAAAAAAAAAGAACTGCTGATTTTTGCATGAATACTTTGGCATTTTGTGATACTCTTAGCATTTAAGTTTTACCTTGCGTACAGAGGGATAGAGGGAAAGTTTTATTTGCTACTCTCAGAGGTACCTTGTTGCCCTTACCAATGTGTGGCATACTGGTGATAAGTCTCATTATAAGCTAATTTCACAATATTGATGTAGTGAAAGAGTGAACAGGGAGGGGATGTTTACTATCTTTAGAAGCATAATGCTGGCCCTTGATGACAAAAAAGAACCTAATTTATAAGGATGTCAAGGAAAGAGGGCCCTGAGAATGTTTTCCTGCAGGTGAAGAAACAAAATTCTCCCAGCATTCCCACTCTTTAAAGAAGACTCATCAAAAATAAATTTCTTTCAGCTTGAACCCATCAGGATATTGGTTGTAGCCTGACTGCATTCGAAAGCAATGCAGAAATAACTTGCACTATTGGGCCACTAGATCTCCACCTGTCCTTGGAGGGATCTAGTTTCCCTTTCTGCATACTATTTACATTTTTGCACATCTGCCAAAGTTTAATTTCCACTAAGATATAAAAATAAGGAGTCCTCAGCACTGCAGAATAGATTTACAAGTACCTGGTCAAAACAGAAAATAAAACAACAAATTGTGTTAGCTTCTAATATCCTTCTGTATTGTTCTTAAGAATTAGTGTAAAAACACCTTTTTAAGTTAAAGAGTTTGGAATTGCCAAATATGTAAAAAGCACATAGACATACCAACATATTAGCAAAAGAATAAAAGACTGCAGCAGTTTAAAGACTAGACGTTTACATCAGTGTGAACTTATATGGGTCAAAATCCACATTTCTAGATACAGGAATGGAAGTACATCTCTCCTACCATTATTTAGTGGTAGTGAGATTCATGTTCTGTTGGGGATACATATAATAAACATAATAACAACGGTTTGTTAAAATGGCAATGGAAATATCAAGTTGTTGATCAATGGATCTTAACCAGGGAGACTTGGCTGTCACCAGAATGCTAATATAAAGGACAGAGATCAGAATCTGTCAGGGGAGATAAACTTATACCCAGAAGAAATTGCAGAAGATGGGTCATTAATATTAATAGTGTGTCAACATGTCTTGATCTTGGTTGACACCATTAGTAGTGTACTGGAATTTTTTTGTGTAGCCACTTTCTGCTGTCTTCTTAGCATGCTACAAATATTAATACGCCCTCATTCTGAAACACTTTATGGCTATATATATTTTTTCTTAACTATCCCAGAAACAACATCCCAATATGCTGATGTATATAAGATGGCAATTTATCTGGAAGCGTGCAGAGATGTGTTTTCCCAAACAGGTACAGAAGATACATACAAATCACTCAGCCAAAGGCACTCACAATTTCAACAGGAGCAATGCTTCTCACAAGTTGCTGGAGCAATGTAGCTTCACAGTAAGGAAATTTCCTAATGCACTCCCTGATGAACTTCTCTTGATATACTGGAAAACCATCTGTATCTCTGCCTTTTAAAAGGCTGAAATTATTAAGGCAAACAATGAATAAGGAAGAAGTAATGGCAATAAAGCTGGACAAAATCCTTCCATCAATTGTAGTTCACAAAACGTCCCTCCATCACTTGCAGTACAGGAAAGGTACTTCCCTACACAATAGTAGGGAAATCATTTAAACATTCATCTGCATGGCTGCAGCATCAGAAGGAGAAAAGCTACCAGTGCATAAACCTGGTGCACATTTTAGAATACTAGAAATGATAGCATTTCAGTTCTGTTTTTTTATGTCTACTTCAGCTAAAAAGCATTTTCTTTCCCCAACACAAAAAACACTGACAGTAGAGCCTTGTGTTATACCCTCCTCACTGCTTTAATCTCCCAAGTCCCTTTACAGTAGGATTTTGCAATATTAACTATGGCAATACTAGAACAGGACTGCATATAGGAAAGAGAACCAGGGAAAAGCCAGCCAGACACATATGATCAGTATGAGATATATGCATGGAGAACACTCAGATGTTGAGAGCACAGTGTCTCCTTGGTCCCAGAGCCATATCCAGGGCAGGGTGACTAACACTTTGACCCAGGATGCCAAAATTTAGATGGTGCAAAAACACCCTGCTGGAAGGGCAAGGAGGTAAAACTTACCTGCCTCCCCAGCACATCAGCTGCCTCCAACCATTCTTCTCTGGGAAGAAGGAGACACAAGAGAGGCAGGCCCAGTGCAGAACCAACATGAACATTTTAACCCTAGACTAGTGATTCTGTCCCACTTTTCCATTCTGGTCCTACATATGCTTGTCCCAAACTTAGCTATAGGGTGGCAGAGCCAAAATTGTTAGCTAAAGGCTCTTCCTGTTCCTGCCACAAACCTGAGAAGAAGAGACAAGGGCTGACATCAAGGCTAGTATTTAAGGGAGAAGAAAAGGAAAGGAAAGGAGAGGAGGTAGACCAGAAAAAGAGATAGAACTGATTCCTTTTGTCTTGGGTGGGACTAATGTGTATCACTGGATCTGGAGTCACTAACCCTAGTACAGGTTCGTGAATTTAATCTCACCCACTCATCCCAAGGTAGATTCCCCCCCCCCAAAGACTGGCTTATCTAGCAATGAGCACAATGAACCTTCCTCTGAATGCAGATCGCATGGCTCTATAAAGGCATACAGTGGTCCCCCGCCCTTTCGCGGTTCATATACTGCGGTCCCGCTATATCGCGGGACTGCAGTATATGAAAAAAGCCCCCCTGGGGTAAGGGGGGAAAGGCCTCCCGTACTTACCCTAGGACTGGTGCTGCCCCGAACGGGCCTGCAAGGGCCTTCCCGGGCCTTCTGGAGGCCCCAAAGGGCCTCCCTGCAAACTGGACGTGACTTCCAGTAAACCTTTTGGATCCTCCAGAAGGCCCAGGAAGGCCCTTGCAGGCCTGTTCAGGGCAGCACCAGGCTGGGGGTAAATACAAGAGCCCCCAGCTATGCCCCCCAGGCCCGGCCTGACCTCCATCCACATATTGCGGATTTTCAATTACCGTGAGTCGGGTTGGGTCCCTAACCCCTGCAATAGGTGGGGGGGTCACTGTACATCTTAACCCTTAAAGATCTCTCATGGAATGAAAGGGGAAACCTGCAGTTTTCTAGTCCCTGCTCCAACATGTTCCAAACCAAGAATCTTCCCACGTTCAAAAATAACATGGAACAGTGTCATTTTGATCGATTCAGCGCCATATGTCATTGGACCGTACCTTTTGATTAATCCATCCAATTTATCCTCTCGCTCCTTTAGGAAGAGGATACATTTTTGGAAAATGCAGCTGAGGTAGTGCATTTTCATTGCCAGCACTTCATTCATGTCCCTTTGCTTCATGCATTTCTCACAAATCAGATCCAGTACTTTGTAGCATTTCTCCATTGCTCCGACTTCTGCCAGAAGAGGGTTTTCTTTCACTAGCAACACAATCTATAGGAAACAGTAGCAAGAGATGTTTTCGAAATGCAGCTAATGGGTGAATAGATAGATAGATAGATAGATAGATAGATAGATAGATAGATAGATAGATAGATAGA
>JAHTLZ010003542.1:56183722-56224144 GCA_023846285.1 Phrynocephalus versicolor | reverse complement strand
AATAATAATAATAATAATAATAATAATAATAATAATAATAATAATAAATATGCCAATTTCCTTGAAGACAATTGTAATTTTACCTCCAATAGACCAAAGAAGGGAGGGGACATGACAGCTGGGATTAAGCCAGAGACTGATTACTCTAAATTTGCAGTTGGAACAAACTGCAATATTAGTCTGAGCATTATCGGAGTTCTCCAAGGTGCTGTTAGTCTGAACATTATTGGAGCTATCCGAGGTGCTGAACTCAAGTGACTTAAGGACCTTGGGTCTGGACAAAAGCCCAAAGAAGTTTCAGTAGCCCCTAGTAATTATTTACCTATCTCCCCATTAATCATTCTAAATGACCAATATACCATTAAGAACAGAACAGCTTGATGCCAATAGTAACAAGCATATCAAATTGAGCATGACCAGTTTTGTCAAATGTCTAAAATGCAAATAATTCGCCATAGTAATTATGCAGTAAATGTGAAAAGAAACAGCCTACCTGAGAGTCCAGCAAACATCAGGGCAGTATATCCATGCTCGTGCTCATTGCAATTTACATCAGCACCATGGCGCAAAAGGAGCCTACACACATCCACTTTCCCTTTGTATGCCGAATGCATAAGAGGGGTCATGCCATGCTAATCAGAGAAGAGATAAATGCAAGAGTTTGATTACGTAACAATCTGTTCTGGTTCAGTGTTAGGTAATATCAGTGAACAGGATACAGATTTGTGACATGGACTTGCACAAAAAAGGCAAGCTACCAAGAGCTTCCAAACACCCCCCTCCCCCAAATAAACAAGACTTCAAGTGTTGTAATTTGGTGTACCATTTTGTTCCCCTGCTTTTGAAAATACTGCCTTTAAAAGATCATCTCACTGCCACTCAGTTCTTAAACAAGCTTTCCTCTGTGCCGGAAAATGCTTCTGTACCTGTCAAGCTTTAATGACATGGTGGCACACAGCACTGGCACCCACCATCTCATGGGCCAAACCAATCAAAACCTTCCAAATGTTGCAGGAGTGTGTGTGTGTGTGGGGGGGAATTAAAGAGTCACAGTGGCTATCAGAGAAATGGATAGCCATTGCTGAGGTCTGGGGAGAGAAAGAGTTCAAGAAACGTTGAGTGCAAAGGCATGTTTGTCAATCATCCGTCCTGCCACAAGTCTTGAAAATGAAGTCTGATACTTTTGTATTGCAGTCGCTCCATGAGCTATTATTGGATTTCAGCCATGCGCTGACAAAGCACAGGGGACCCACAACATCCTCCCTTTTGGGGGCAACGTGTCTGCCCTTGAGGAACCCTGAGTGGGTTCTGGAGAAAAGCAATAGGATGACATGCTGGGAGGAGTGGATCCTAAAGGGATGTATGGTCACAGACAGTATGCAAGCTTGTAATAAAAAAGGCACTTTAGCTATGACTACACGTGTTCTGTGTGGGCAGCAGTAATTCTTGTCTATTCAGTCACATATTTAGGGTATATCAGGGCTGCCCCTGCCCATGTTTGTTGTCACTTTGCACAAGTGGAAGAGATATGTTTGGAAAGAGGTACCTATTTACATGTAGGATCTCCATGCAACAATGGAAGCAGATGTATTCCTCTGCAATCCACATGGAGAAAGACACGATAGCTACTTCCCTGCTGGCACACTGAATTGAGCAGCATGCATAACACCTGAATAGGCCTTCTGCTACAATCCACCACTGATCACAATCCGGTACCTTCTTTTTGATTAGTGAGGATGAACTGGTGTAAAATAAACCAAATCAAACTGTTGGCTATCCAGAAGTTGAGTCATGGCAACTGGATTTCTTTTCTTGTGAGATCGAAGTGTTTCACTACTCATCCAAGTAGCTTCGCCAGGATGAAGAAGCTACTTGGATGAGTAATGAAATGTTCTGATCTCACAAGAAAAAAAAAATCCTGTTGCCATGACTCAATTTCTGGATAACTTCACTTGGGTGACTGAGAATCTTCAGACAAACTGTGGGTTCCAACGTGAGTAGAACCAATGGGCCTTATACATATTTAATGGGATTGGTTTTCTTAATAAGACCCATTCAAGTCTACTGTAGTTTGGAATAATAATTACATTTAGCTTAGTTTTTCCAACTAGGGTCAAGCATATACCAATGTTCAGCTACTGCATTAAGGTTAAACTGAAACATTTTGCTTACCTCACGGCCCAAAGCTGGTGTGGGGGGGAGCATTCTATTACTGCATAGGGCTGTTGTATATTAACAGGAAGATGGAACATGTTGCTTTCCAGAAACTGTGGATTACAATATCCATAAAGTGCAGCATGGCCATTGTTCGGGGATTATGGGATTGGCAAACCAAAACCTCCCAGTCTCTACAGCCAAACAATCACTAAAGCCGGGCTATGGAACAGCTGCCCTTTCAGGAGATGCAGTTGGGTCTTAATTCCCATGATCTTCACCACTGGCTATGCTGGCTCTAAGGCTAGAAAAGTTGCCATCTGACATCATTTGGAGGGTTTAATATAAATAAAACAATTTCCTATTTGACTTCATTCCTGGAGAATGGAAAGGAGTGGGGAAAATGCTTGTATCCACATCGCTTCAAGATGGCTTGCTGTTTCTCATTTCAGAAAGTTGTGTGAAGAACAACGATTATTCTCCCCTTTTGCAGTTGCTTTCACAGCACTCTTTGCTGGAAAACTGCCATTTTAAATAGCTGTGCACTTAAACTTTAGATGTGTCAGTATCATGCAACATGTGTGTTAAGCCTCCAAAGCTTTGCAAGGCATAATTGCACTCAGGATCCCAGCTTACAATGTTTCTCCTTCCCAATAGTTTTCATTGCCCAGCATTCCTTACAAAGAAACAACAAAAATATAATAAGATAATTATATAGAGAGAGGTGGCTTGTAAGTACAGTAGGACCCCGGTATCCACTGGGGATTGGTTCCCGGCCTTCCCATGGATAATGAAAACCGTGGGCAAGAGAGAAAACCTGCCGACCCACCTACAAACTGCTGTTTCCTGACAGTAGCTTACTTTATGACTGATGTTTTGAGACAGTAGCTTGCTTTACAGCTGCTATTTGTGACAATAGCTTACTTTACAGCTGCTGTTTGTGACAACAGCTTGCTTTGTAGCTGCTGAATTATTATTTTTTCCTCTGCCAACCACGGATAACTGAATCAGTGGGTAATGAATCAGTGGATACAGGGGTCCTACTGTACGTGCAACACATTACCACTTTAATGAGCTTTCTGTGCAGAATTCCCTCCCACCATTTAAAAATATCTCTGCATAATGAAAATATAACTGAGATTTTTAAATGGTGGGAGGAAATTCTTCACAAAAAGCTCATTAAAGCTTTCATGTGTCGCACATATGTGCAAGCCACCTGCATAGATATTCACTTTTGGAATGGCAGCATTTCCCTTGCCTTAAATATATGCCTTAGAAATGTATAAGGAACACAAAAAGAATTATGGAATTCCTGGAGAACAAGCTACGGGAGTGCTGACTCATAAGATTAAACCTCTTTGTAGTTTGTAAAAAAGCATACAAATAAATAATAATGGTGTTCTAAGTAAAACTAGCTGTACTGTATAACCCAATGTTAACACAGCGTATATGCAGATCTCCCTAATGAACATGAAAGGTAGGTCCCAACGAATAGTAATATAGCAGTGGGATACCAAGCTAGCAATTTATCCAAATAATTTTATCCTGCGTTCCACCAACACAGCTCCCAAAGTGGCTTGAATAAAAGCAAGACAATCCCTGCATATAATTAGAAAGCTTTAGAGCACAAAAGCAGCTACAGATTATGAGGGGAAAAGAAAATAAGGAAGATCAGATAATGCTTCTTCAAATTACTTAGTGGTTCCTTATGAGAACTAGATGGAACATAACAGTTGTGGGATGAAGGTCACTAGTAGAAGCTTGTCACTCCGCACAGCCAGGGTCTTGTTAGTCCCTTTCTACTAATTCTTCTGCTACAACCTGGTGGAGAGGCTGCTGCCAGGTGGCCGAAGAGTCTAACAGACGGAGACAACTGTAGCTTCCACTGATATCTGTGGAACTTATAACTAGGGCACAGCTAAATTGGCAGCAAAATGAATGCATTTCGTTCCTGTATTTCTTAGCCATTTTCGGGGCTGCCGGCTCCATTTGCAGACTCAAGTGTGAAAATACACCTAGAATGGGTACCATTTTCCTTACTAAAAAGGAGTCCTGCAAGATGTTAAGTTGGAGGTCTTCAAAACACCTGATATAGTTGTACCTTTGCATCCAAAATGGACAAAATGCATTCAACTACTCCATTCCCAGTGTATTAACTAACCTTCACAATGTTGTTGTTGCTGTTGTTGTTGTTGTTCAGTCATTCAGTCGTGTCTGACTCTTCGTGACCCCATGGACCAGAGCTCGCCAGGCCTTCCTATCCACCACTGCCTCCTGGAGTTTTGTCAAATTCATATTGGTTGCATCGATGACACTGTCCAACCATCTCATTCTCTGTCGTCCTCTTTTCCTTTTGCCTTCCATCTTTCCCAGCATCAGGGACTTTTCCAAGGAGTCCTCTCTTCTTATGAGGTGGCCAAAGTACTAGAGCCTCAGCTTCAAAATCTGTCCTTCCAGTGAACATTCAGGGTTGATTTCTTTCAGGATGGATAGGTTTGATCTCCTTGCAGTCCAGGGGATTCTCAAGACTCTCCTCCAACACCACAGCTCAAAAGCATCGATTTTGTGGCAATCAGCCTTCTTTATAGTCCTTCCATACATCACTACTGGAAAAACCATAGCTTTGACTATCCTGACCTTAGCTGGCAAAGTGATGTCTCTGCTCTTTAGGTTGCTATCTAGGTTTGCCATTGCTTTCCTCCCAAGAAGCAGCCGTCTTTTTATCTGGTTGCAGCAGTTGCCATCTGCAGTGATCAAGGAGCCCAAGAAAATAAACTCTGTCATTGCCTCCATTTCTTCCCCTTCTATTTGCCAGGAGGTTATGGGACCGGTGGCCATGATCTTAGTTTTTTTGATGTTGAGCTTCAGCCCATTTTTTCACTCTCCTCTTTCATCCTCATTAAGAGGTTCTTTAATTCCTCCTCACTCTCTGCTATTAGAGTAGTATCATCTGCGTATCAGAGGTTGTTGATATTTCTTCCGGCAATCTTAATTCCGGCTTGTGATTCATCCAGACCTGCCTTTCTCATGATGTACTCTGCATATAAATTAAATAGGCAAGGTGACAGTATGCAGCCTTGTCATACTCCTTTCCCAATTCTAAACCTGTCAGTTGTTCCATATCCAGTTCTGACGGTTGCTGCTTGTCCCACATATAGATTTCTTAGGAGACAGATAAGTTGGTCAGGCACTCCCATTCCTTTAACAACTTGCCATAGTTTGTTGTGGTCTACACAGTCAAAGGCTTTGGCATAGTCAATGAAGCAGAAGTAGATGTTTTTCTGGAACTCTCTGGCTTTCTCTATAATCCAGCGCATGTTGGCGATTTGATCTCTAGTTCCTCTGCCCCTTCAAAATCCAGCTTGTACTTCTGGAAGTTCTCTTTCCACATACTGCTGAAGCCTGCCTTGTAGAATTTTGAGCATAACCTTGCTAGTGTGTGAAATGAGTGCAATTGTGCGATAGTGTACCAAATAGTATAGTGTAGCCAGGAAGAGGCAAATGGACCATCAATGGAGACATGACAAGACTGCAACACTGGGTAATCTCTTTCCTTTTTATTTGATCCAATTGGTTACACTCAGTGGACTTTTCTAAATTTTATCCCAATCCTCAAATGAAATACATGGGCCTTCTGCACCAACCCCCCTCCCCCTTTGCTGGCAAGGCAGGGGCCATTGGCCTTGATGAGCCACATTGAGGAGAGGTGTGAATGTGTGTACGTGAGCTATGATGTATCTTTGGAAGGACTGGGACAATAAAAACACCTCCCTCCCTTCACCCCGGATGCAGCCTAATAACATCCAAGCTCCGAGCCTCAACTAAGAAACTGCCTGGCTCCCCACCCCCGCCCCATCTTGCCAAGGACCTTACATCTAAGAAATAACTCCTGGCAAATCCATTTTTGCCATGTTATGACCTATTGGTACTGCTCTGACGAAGGGGTTTTTGCCCCCGAAATATTAGCAACATTTTTGTTATTTTTCTAGTAGCCTAAAGGTGTCCCCTGTTCCACTTTTGTATTGGGTTTTTGTGATGGCTACACGGCTCCTCAACTTGTTTTGCTTCAGTATAATAACCAGAGCATTGCAGTTAGTGGAAGGCAATGTAGTTTCAAGTCCACAGACCATGCCTTCTTAAAAAGAACAGGGCCTCACTGTAGACTACAGAAGATGGATATTTTCATCACCATCCACAAGTGGCTGGACCACAGCTCCCCATCAGCTCTAGCCAGCATATCCAACATGGAGGGAACCAAGTTGTAGTTGAAAAACATCTGGAGGGCTGCACATTCCCAATCGCTGTCTTGCAAAGCTGTGGCATTTTTTCAGTGTGATTTGGAACACCGTTACACAGCTACTGAAGAAGGTTTTCCTGATGGAATCTTACTATTGAAAACATAGCAAGCATTTCCCCAGGGAAACTTTAGAGATGAATGGCTCTCACACAGACAAACAACTCTAGAAAAGTAACAAACTACAACTAGTAATGAACTACAACTTTATATGGGAAAAGAGCCACAATCTAGGATAAATGAAGGATGCTTAGCCACAACCTAACATAGGGTGAATGCCTGCAAAACATTAACCAAAGGGCACAGGACGCTTTGTGGCATGCAAATATTCTCATGCAGAAGATATTTTATGATTATGCTTGAGGTTTCTCAGTACAGTAAAAAAAAATGAGTCCCACCTTTGACTGAAAGAAACAAGGTCAAAGGAAATAACTATTATTAGAAATGAGTATACACTATTCCACTCCCCTAGATGCACACTCACTTTTGGTAGTGCACTGATGGGGTCCTCCCTTGCTGGTGGCATGCCAGTCAGGAAAGATGCTTAGCATGCCCTTCCGCAGCTCCTCAGGCCAGCCAGGCAAAGTGATGGAAGGGAGAGATTTTTTAGCACAGCCAGCATCTGGCTGGATGCCCGAGGAGGCACTGTCCCCAACTGGTATGCCACCTGCAAGGGAGGACCCGGGTGCTATGCTGTCAAAGGTGAGTGGAATTCCAGGGTGAGAGATAGGTTAAGAGACGCACTTGTGGTGCTACACAGTCATTTTGGCATTTTACTATGAATTAACTATTTCAAAAACAAACCACTATCTCATTTTGTAATACATTCCTCCTACTCTTCAGTCAGTCTTGAGACTGAGAATCAGAAGATGATCAGCAACATTGACATTAACAAGTGGTTTACCACTTCGTTCAAAACTTCCTTCGAATCCCATGCACATGCATTTATCAGTCATGTCCTACTAAAGTCAGTGGTGCTTACTTCTGAGTAAATACATTTCATTGCAACAGTGAGAAATTTCTAGCTGCAAAACTTAAATTTCATCTATTACACAACTCCATGTCAGCATAAAACATTTGCAATATTAAAATGGAAAGCACAAGCTTTGAATAGTAGCCTAACTACTGTTATTTTCATATTAGTGACGGGCTTTACCTTTCGGAAGTGGTCAGCTTCTGAAACGTAATGCGGGACCCAGGTGGCATTTGGAACCAGAGGAACACAATCAACCAATCCCTTACTTTGCACTGGGGTTGTGTGGGGCTAAATACCATTGAGAAAGAAGCCTCTGATGTCATCTTTCCTTTTCCCTGGTGCTGGCCAATCAGGAGCTGAGCAGGGAAAAGCCGTACATCATCCACCTCCCTGCCCTGATTGGTTAGCGCCTGAGAGAAGGAAAGATGACATCAGAGGCTTCTTCCTAATTGGAGTTTAGCCCCGCATGACCCCAGTGAAAGGTAAAGGATTGGTTGATTTTGTTCCTCCGGTTCCAAATGCCAGCTGGGCTCCTACGTTTTGTTTCAAAAGCTGACCACTTCTGAAACGAAAAGCCCATCTCTATTTCAGGTATTTCAAGACTGAAGGAAGGATATCAAAACCCTATTACCAGTTCCTCATTAATATGATTCTCCCTACAATGTGTCAGACTTGGAATTTCCTGACTTTTAATAATTTGACCGTAGCCAATTCAGAATCTTATTTTTAGTTGTCATTTACCTCATCCAAACAATTTACACGGACATTCTTGCTGCCTAGTAGTCTTGCAGCTTCTTCAGTATTTCCTAAAAGGAAAAAAGCTCATAAATTTGAAGTGAATATTAAAAATATACAACATTTACTTATCACTTTGCTTTATGTGCTTTCAAGGAGATTCTAACTTTTTATGACCCTCCCAGGGGTCTCTAGGCATAACGTATGCAAAGCCTGTCTACCCATCTTTCCTTCTGGGTGTGTTCTAGGACCATGTAGCTTGTGTGTGTGTGTGTGTTGTGTCGTTACAGTCGTGACCGACCCTGCGTGACCCCATGTCCATGGAGTTTTCTTGGCAGGAATACTGGAGTGGCTTGCCAGTTCCTACTCCAGGCGCCTACAGCCCCTGGTATTCCCTGGTGGTCCCCCATCCAAGTACTAACCAGGGCCGACCCTGCTTAGCTTCCAAAATCAAGCGAGATCGGATGTGCTTAGGGCATGTAGCTTACTCATGGCCAAAGGTAGGAAGGGGAGCCACTCTATCAACTGCACATCCTATGTGAGATCTCAGCTGCCCCTGTTCCCAGGAGGCACAGGAGGGACTTGAACCCTCAGCCCCGGCTCCACACCCTGACCCTTCCACCCACCTGCTAAACCAGTTAGGATTGAAGACTCTCACTCTCTTCCACCAAGAGGGCAAAAAAGACGCACAATCTTAAACACAGTAACTCTTCGGACTCTATATTGTATCATTGTATCTTGTGTTGCTCATTGTTTCTTGCTACAATGCTCAAAAGGAGTAACAAGATGGCAGGTTCTGTACCCTTCCCCTTTAATGGCACACTTGAAGGTAGGAAAACATTTGTGAGTGGTATGCCCACTCTGCCTGATCTGAGAAGCTAACCAGGGTCAGGCCTGGCTAGTACTGTACTTGGATGGGGGAATACCAGGTGCAGTAGGAGCCTGGAGTAGGAACTGGCAAGCCACTCCAGTATTCCTGCCAAGAAAACTCCATGGACATGGGGCCACGACTGTAATGACACAACATCAACTCATCCTAATTTTGCTACAAAAGTTATGCAATGGTAGACAGAAAAGTAACAGATGTCAAAGATTAACATTTTGGAGTCCAGGGCAGCATGGGTTTGCAAAACCCCACGCTTAGTAGGGGTGGAAGGTTCATATTTGAAGGTCTCCCAATCCCTAGAATTCACCCTTGGGGAACTCACAAACCCTTCCATTCTACCTTACTCCTTCGGCTTTAAACTGGGGTGAAGGACAAGAAAATCCCCCCAATACAATGAGCCCCAAAGCTTCTTTAAAAATACGATGCAAAATGTTTACCAGAAAAAATGCAGGCATCCCCCCCCTCACGCACACACCTCTAGTTCATTGCTGTTTGTTTCCGAGTTGCACATAAAATATGCTACGATGCCTACGATCAAAACGGGCACCGTGGATAACACGAGGCCCGCAGCGGGCTGTTGCGTACGTGGGCGACAACACGGGACCCGCTGTGACATGCGTGCCGACCCCCGGCCGCACGAAACCTGAAGCCACCAAAGCATCCGCTGCCCTTCGGACACCGATCCCCACGCACAGCGGCCTCCGCTCGCCTCCCCCTCGCCTTGCTAGCTCCGAGCGGAACCCCGAGGGCGCCTGGCTCGCCACCCGCTCCCAGCACCTGCAGCCAGCGACCGGATGACTCCCCACCGCCAGCCGGGCGCAAGCAAGCGCCACGATCAGGGCGGCCAGCGATTTCTCTCCCTCCCAGGGCAGGAAGGGGCCGTCGGCTCGGCCTGCGCCAGGGATCCGATCCCGTCCTCCATCCTCCCCTCCCGCTCCAAGCCTGACCTTTCCCGATGGCTTCCAGCAATTGCTTCTCTTCCTCGCCCAAGTCTCCTCTCTTCGGAGGGGCCATGGCTGGCCTTGGCGGTGTGTGTGTGTGTGTGGGGGGGTACTCGCTCGCTCTCTTTCGGCTCCCCCCCACCGTGCTTCTTCGTGGCCCTCCCCCTCCTCTGCTACGACCCCCCCCCTCCTCACAGCCGCAACATGGAGGCTCCCTGCCTGGCTCGCCCTCTAGGCAAGGCAACCCCGGGCCAAGCCAACCAATCCTCAGCCAGCCCCCCCCCCCCGGGGGACGGGGCCGCCCCCCCCCCCCCACCCCCGCCAGCGCCGCCTTCCTATCCTGGGAAAGGGAGGGGGCGGGTTAAACCATTCCCTCCAAGTAAAGGGGGGGAATGAGTCGGAGAGAATGCGCTAGCCATCGACCCGCTTCGTTGCAGCACAGTCCGGACGCGCCTGCTTTTGCTTCCTCTAGGAACCACTTTCACGAGCCGGACAAACAGGAGGCCTCTCGCGCGCCCACGCCGGACTCCCTCCTATTCGTTTGTACGAAAACCCCTCTCAGGGTTTATTTTTTCGCCTCAATGGAGCGTTCCGGTGGCCGAGGAGGCGGGGCCTAAGCCCGTTCGGGGGTAAGTCAACGTGTCTGTCCTTCACGTCTCCATTGTCTCCGGCTCTGCCTGCTGCCGGCGCTGCTGCTCCTGCTGCTCCGATTTTTCGTTCTTAGAGAAGAACCACTTCCCCGAGAAGAGGTAGGAAGGGAGGGGGATGACGGGCGCACGCGGGGAATGGGAGCAGGTGGAAAGAGGAGGAGGAGGAGGAGGAGGAGGAGGAAGGCTGCCGGAGGAGAGCGAGCGCAAAAACTCCGCGGCGGGTCCCGAGCTGCAAGCTCACCAAAGAAGCCCGAGCGGCGGACACGCTGCTCACCCGGCTTCCCAAGGGCGCCAGGAGGGCGAGGCTCCAAGCCGGGGTGGAAGGTTCATTTTTGTGGCCCGAAATTTAAACCGTTGAGTGCCCCCCCTCCCCCCCCCAGCAAAAAGGGGTTGTTCGCGATGGACAACCGAGCGCTCCCGCGGTGGCAACGGGCAGCTTCTGTTGCCCTCTCTCTCTCTCTCTCTCTGTGCACGCGCGCACACAAGCACACGCACACACATGTGTCTCTGTGTGAATAAGGGGACGCGGAGCGGCGGGGTGGAGCCGTGAGTGCTTTTAAAAACACTGCCGCCGGCGAAAGCCGCCTTGATCGCTAGCGGGAGAAACCCCAGGGCGAGCCCCTGAAGGATGCGCGCATCCTTCGGGGTCGTGGGGGAGACAGCGTCGCTCTTGCCTCCTTCGGATGGCTTGGCACACAGAGCGGTGCCAGGGCGCGCGTCCTGCCGCCGAGCTGGCCGGGGGTGCGTTCAGACGTTCCGGCGCGTTCTCCTCCTTCCTCTCTTGGGCATCTTTCTGGTGGCGCCGCGTTGCGAAAGGAGGGGATTCGTGGGTTCGCCCGGACTTTTTGGAGGGGAAGGAGAAGAGGCGAGGAGACGAGGGCTCGGCTGGTCTCTCCCGATGTTGGCATTCTGGCTGCAGAGCTGCTCAGGGTGCGACCCCCGCGGGTGCTCAGTTCTGCGCCCCTGATGCCCGTCTCTGGACGGAAGCAGCAGGAAGGGCCGCTCTGCGCCTTGTGTTGTTTTGTTTTGATACCCGGGCGCCATTGGAGTTCAGAAGACCTGAGCCAGTCTGATGTCTCAGGGCGGCCTCGCTGCTTGGGAAAACATCGTTTTCCCCTTGCCCAGAGATTTGAGCTGCATTGCCGGAGCTGGTAACTAGAAGAAGAGTTGTTTCTGAGAAGACTGACACAGATTTACACATTTCCTTAAAAAAAAAAAAACCCTATCAAATGTGGAAATACGTCAAGACAAATGACCCAAAATGGTCTGTTTAGCAAGCCAGCTGAGTTTTGTGGATTCATTGGTCTACTAGTTGGTAACAGGTGTCTTGTAAACCTCCCTATCACTCAAGCAGGTTGATTTCCCTCCTTGCCTATTTTCCACTTAAATTCATATTGGGAGAACTGAGTTATTCTTAAAAAGTGAACGCGAGTTTGACTTCTTTCACCAGAATAATTTTTTTTAAAAAGCGGAGGGCAACTGGGTGGTTAAATGCAGTTGAGAACATTTTTAAATGAAGTTCTTTACTGGTTTTAATAATACTTTACAGCAGAAGACACTAGCCTGTAGCTTTCAGTGAGATTTAGCTGATTTTTTTTTTGTTTCCTATTTGGATTGAGTCGTTTCTGGGCTGCAATTTGAGTAAATTACATGGACCAGTGAGATAAATGGAGTGAGTGTCTTTTGCTGCTCTTCTTTCAGATGAGGATTAATGTAATCTTCATTTGCCATCTATGATTTGTGAAGCAGTGTGCTTTCTGAATGCTGCTTCCAACTACTTTATGTAACTAAACTACATTAAAATGATTTAATTTAAATGCGGTTTTAATCTATGGGAACCCTGACATTAAATAATAAGCTCCATTATTATGTTCCCTGGCTCCTGCTAAATGTGCTGACACTTCCAAATTCATTTTTTTTTCATTTTGATATTCTTGCATGCTCCTTTACAGTGGTGCTTCCATCTTAAAGTGCTTTTGGGTGGAATGTAATGCTAAGCGTCCAACAAGAGGGACCTGCTAGTATGGGTCAGGCTGGTTTCTGCTTAGAGTAGAACAAGGAAATGTACTGTAATATTCTTAGGTGCCAATAATAAGATAAGATAAGATGATAAGAAAAACTTTATTGTCATTGTCCTGTACAGAACAATGAAATTAAAAGAAAACTAAATTTAAAAGGTCTACATCAAGAACTTTCATACAGAAGAATATACCACAAACATACCCCACCCTACATTTATACATAAAACTCCCTCAAAACATACACTTCCCTGCATTCAAAGCCATAACAGCTTTTGAATAAAAACGATTTCTCAAGCGGCTGGTTCTAGTCTTAATGACCCTATACCTCCTTCTAGAAGGCAGAAGCTGAAAAAGATCATTTCCAGGGTATGTGGGATCCTGCATAATCTCTACGGCTTTCTTATAACACCTGGAGGCATGCAATTGATAGTAGGAAGAGTACACCAAATTATCCTCTCTGCAGTCTTCACAACTTTGGACAGCATTACCCTTTCCCTAGCTGTACAACTCCCAAATCACACACAGAGACCATAGGTTAACACTCTCTCTATGGTGCAGTGGTAAAAAGCCAGCAGCAGATCTTCTGAAAGATTATTCCTTCTGAGAATTCTCAAGAAGTACAATCTCTGCTTTGCTCTTTTCATCACATCTTTGGTGTTTGCTCCCCATGTCAAGTCCTCTCTTGGCTCCATTCCCAAAAAATGAAACACCGAAACCTGTTCCACACAATTTCCATCAATAATAAGTGGCTGGATGTTTAATTTGCATTTCCTGAAAGCCACAATGATCTCTTTTGTTTCTACACTGAGGATTAAATTATTTTCTCTACACCATTCCATCAGCATTTCTACCTCCTTCCTATAAGCTGACTCCCCCTCCCCAACAGTAATCAGACCAATCACAGCTGTATCATCCACAAACTTAATGATCATATTACTGGGGTAGTTGGGAACACAATCATATGTGTAGAGTGTGAATAGCCTTCTCAGTAAAAAAGTAAAACAAACCAACAAACCACCACCACCACCCAATTTGTTTTTCACCACATTTTCTGACTTAAGGGGTCAAGGCTGTAACCTGTCCTTGCGTTGTCTTTTCATTATCCTCATTATGTGCATAATATCCTTGCAGGTATGCAATAGCTGCCTGCAGGCCTCTATTAGCACTGAGAACTGTGCTTTTAAGTGCTAATAGAGGTGCCAACAGTGTGTCAACTTGTGCAAAAATGTTGAATATTGTTGTTCCTATTCCCTTGTGCTAGAGGTGGTGGAAATTTTGCTTTAGTACAAACACTTAGCCTTTTATGTATCTAACAGTTAGCATTTTATGTATCTAATTGACTCCTCAGAATGATTTAAGTATCTGAGGCAAAGCAGAACCCCCCCCCCCATGCCTGCAAAGTCTTTTCTGCTTTCAAATCCACCTGTTTGTTTGTTTGTTTGGAAGAAAAATGTCCAGTTTAGATTCACTGCATTTCCATGGCAAAATCCTATCCAGGCAGGTAAATATCCAAGAATAACAGAAAAAGTTCATCATAACAATTTTTCGGGTATATTATTTACAACTATAGAGGCTTCATTGTATTTATGAGTGGTTGTTTAGATTCTAAGCAATTTAAAACCCCCTCTCGCTTACAAATGGTTATAAAACTCTTTTTATACTTTTGATTTCCTTATGCATGTGGCATGATCAGGTGGCCTTCAGAGAGAAATGCAGTCTTTCAAGTGGAGAGTTGGGATTGCATCTAACATCTCATGATTAGATAACACACCCTGCACTGTGTAGTCTCTAAAAATCATCATAACAATGGAAATCAAAATCAAAACTAATAATATATTCTTGACTGTGTATGGCATTTAAGATGGGAAAAAGTAGGTTGCCGAAATACACAACTTCATTTATACAGTGGACCCTCGTATAACAAACAATTTGTATAATATAAAATCCATACAACATAAAAAATTCCAAGATAGGGGAAATTTGCTTAACAGAATTGCCTATGGGGCAAATCCGTACAGCATAAAATGGTCGCAATTAGGGATTACTCTGTTTTCAGTGCATTCCTATGGGAAATTTGTATAAAGAAAAATTTGCTTAACATAATTTCATTTGGAACGAATTAATTCCTTTATACAAGGTACCACTGTAATTGTAATTCTGTACATATGTATTTTGAATTCATGTTATTTTCTGTAGCAGTTCTCAACCCATTACAATTTTTGAGTCATTAATTTATGAAATGGCAACTATGGGATGATTTAATGCTGAGTCTTTGAGGGAGTGGAAACGTTAATCTGTGAACTGGATCATCCTTTACTAATTTGGGATTATGCAAGTGGTAATCCGGTTTGCCCTGGACAGGACAGGAAAGATAACAGATACCAGACTGCAGACGTCTGGATTGGACCAACATGCCTGACCTGAACAGAAGTTGTGGGGTAAAGAGATAAAATTGGCATCAGCAGTTTTTCTTCTTCTTTGGACTACTCTGAGAATCTGTTATGCCAACCCCTTTTCCCTATGTGGAATGGGTGGCAGGAGACATTTTGCCCCTATAGATAAATCTAACGCCTGCTATTGCTCTAGCTTTTCCATGTTGTGTAACTACCTACATTGCATAAACTTTGCTCCCTGTCCTTCCATAATGTCTTTTAGAGGCATGCAAGGAAATAACTGCTTCTGAACACTGAAGGATAATGTTGTATAAAGTATTGTAGGTTGCTGTTGATGGCAAGCAGTTTTTTATTTGGCAAATGGAAGCATGGTCTTGCCGCAGATGCTAATTCTATCTATAAGTTGATAAATATATATACTGGGTGGGATCCAGGCTTAGTCATACTTTGAGTACTCCCACTCAAATTGATGGGACTTAAGTTAGTCATGCCCTCAATGGGTTCACTCCGATTATGACTATACTGGAATCCAACATGTTATCGCCGTAATCCTGCCAACTCAGTCATGTGTAGATTGAGTGGTTATCTCATTTATTTTTTGTGATAATGCCTGTTAAGAGGAAAATGAATTGCACCTCTGGTTATTTTGAAAGTGTGAATGTGTGGTTTGAGAGCCAGTGTGATGTAAAGGATAGAATGTTGGACTAGGATACCAGGAGATTTATTTTTGACTATCATGGGTAGTGGTGGTGATAGCAATGCAAGCTACATCTTAAGTACATGGACTACTTTGTTAGGTATATTGTAGGGGATCTGATGGCATGTGACAGCAACAAAGAATTGGAAGAAGGTAACTCCATGGACATGGAGTCACGAAGAGTCGGTCACGACTGTAACGACACAACACACACACACATACCATAAAAACAAAATAAAAATCCTGTGCTAGAGAACATTCAGCCATTACTGAACAAATGTCCTAGTTCAGGCATGTCTAAACTTCGGGCCTTCTGATGTTTTGGACAGAATTCTAATCTTAGGCTGCCAGTGACAAAGGACTGTGGGAGTTGTAGTCCAAGACATCTGGAGGGACAAAGTTTGGACATGCCTTTCCTCGTTGGAAGGAAGCTCATCTTCTAAAACAACACTCTTCCCCACTCAAGAAGGGTGAAGCATTTTTAGTGTACTCATTGCTTTGTCATACTGTACTGTGAAAACTGTGTTTGTGGTGGGAGTCTTGACCAAGGTCACTGCAGTCATCTTTGAAATACAAAATAGTAGAGTAAAACAGGTCACAACCCAGTGAAGTACAGTACCACCATAAGATGCACTGGAGCCTTCAGCTGTGTCAAGTTTAAGCTGCCTCATAGCATAACCTCTCCAGAAATGTAACATTCTAACTATTATGGAAAACTTGACATTTAGTAATTTCAGAGGTCCAGAACTGTAGCATAGTCTGTAACTGTAACCTGCATCTGAAACAGAGTAGTCTATGCAAGCCTAACATGGAGGACTGTGCCATCTTTTCCTTCTACTACATAATGTGTGAGGCACAACCTGCAATCTTTATTTGTTTTTATGTTTCTCTCCTGTCTTTCCTCACACGAGCTCATAGCTACCCTTTCCTGCTTTGTCGTCTGAGGAAGGTCAAACAGAGATGATGATTGTTTATTTACGGTTATTAACCAAATACAAAAATTGTAATACAATAAAAATATAACATGATAAAACAATATAAAATAATATGATAAAACAGTATAAAATAATATGATAAAACAGTATAAAATATATTACTGGAAAATACAGAGCTTGTAAAAATGACAATTTATGGGTAAAACACTATATATAATTAGGAGAGCTCAAACCTCTATCAGTTATACATCTACGTTTGATCATAGCAGCGTAGCAAAACCTGGCAACACAATTTGTGATCTGAGGGGATCTATCTGAGAGGAGTAGCTTAGTGTAGTAGTTGGTAGGTCTCCCAGGATGTTTGCAAATAGAGAGAATAGGTGGCTCAAAATCATTGAGTCAGCTTCAAGGCTGAGTGAGAGCTTGAACCCAGGTGTCCCGCCTTAATCCAACATTCCAGCCAGTACACCATACTGGCTCTTACTTTGTCCACAGTCAGAGCTAGAACCTAGTCCTGTAACTAGAATCCTGTGCGTGTTTTTATAATGTGTATATAATCTGAGCGTATCTTCCAAAGATCAACTGAGGCCCAGCCCACTAGAATGTTGCAGGCGCTCTCACTCAAAGTGGCCACACCCAGGGAGGCGTGGAAATCGGTATCCAGAAACCGCACCTTCTCTGTGGCTGGCCCCTCGCTTTGCAACCAACTTCTGAGTGAGCTGTGCCTTTCACAGTCCCTGCCCGCCTTTAAAAAAGCACTCAAAACCTTGCTTTTTGGGAGCCATTTGGCGACCTTTAATTAATTTTTTTGTCGCCTCCTTGCCGATTACTCTGACAATTATCTTGTTGGGGTTTTTTATTTGTTTTTCCTCTTCCCTTTTAATTCCTTTTGATTCCTTTGTTGATTGCTGTATTGGGTTTTATACTTGCTTTGTTTTCCCTTGTTAACCGCCCGGAGTTCCTCTGGGAAGACGGCCGGTATAAAAATAAATAAATAAATAAATAAATGTGTGCATAACCTACTGCTGCTAATTGACAAGGTGAAGGCATATGTCCCAGTCATGACAATATAGTTGAGAGATGCTCCAGCACCTCATCAATTAACCGTGGCAAGCTATGGAAAACCTATATGAATGTCAATAGGATTCTGACCAGTATTTGGCCATTTAATGAGAACATTTAACTTGCTCTCACAATTGGAAATTTGGATGTTGCACAGTCATTGTTATTTTCCTTTTACATAAATAGAAAAGTATGTTATCTGAAAAAATTAAAACAAAGCAACACAGGAAACAGTGTAATCTTAAAATGGGCTGCACATCCTGTATCAGGTGCTGTGGTTCTGACTCCCATTTTTGAAGGCACACACTTCTGATGTTTTAATATAGTATCTGAGGGTAAATGCATGTGCAGAAGGAACTGTAAGGTAATAGATGTACAGTGGACCTTCGTATAACAAACGGTTTGTATAACATATAATATGTACAACTTAAATTCCAGAGATAGGGGAAATTTGCTTAACAGAATCGTCTGTGGGGCAAATCCTTATAACATAAAAATGGTCGTGATTAGGGATTACTCTGTTTCAATGCATTCCTATGGGAAATTTATATAAAGGAAAATTTGCTTAACTTAATTTCATTTGGAACGAATTAATTCCTTTATACAAGGTACCACTGTAATTTAGGAATGGATGGGAAGGAAGAGCAAAGAAGATGTTGAATCTGCAAGAAAGAGTGATTGATTTCAGTGGATGGGACTTACTAAGGTACTTGGGATGAGAGTCTTGGGTCTTTCACAATGATTTCTAATGAAATGTACTTTGTTACTGAATCTCTTGTATTTGTCCTGCATCAAAGGCAAGTAGGTTTCTTGGAGGAGGTCATTCCCTGTCTTGCACAAATAAAGTTATCACCTGCAGGAAGGATTCATAAAGGGGCATATCACTACTCCACCTGCCTCAAGTACTAAACTACATCTCTGGTTGCAGGGTACCAGCATCTGAATTTCAGAATTTGGATGACAAGATTGTAAATACAGAAACCTGTCCTATGAAGGCTAACTGCTTAGTTAGCTGAAAAGTTATGCCACCTGATTTTTAAATATTGCACGACTGCATATTTCTCTTACTAGTGCCAACTCCCTCCCCTAAAATGAAATCTGAATTGAACACAACCATGTACAAAATGCACAGTGACTCAGATGCACATTTTCTTGTTTTCAAAGTCAGTGTATTAATGAGACCTGCAGTAAAAACAAAAGCAAACCTTTCATTCTCTAGAGTAGACAAACATCTTTATTCTGGAACAGAATAGGGAGTATGGTTAATACGTATGTTACATATTTCTTTTAAATAATCACAACCAGGAAGCATTGTTTGAAATGAGCTCATGTTGTAGAGGCTTGGGTCCTGAAGTTAGGATATCCAGTAAAGGAGAATTCCCAGCTAATGCCTCCTTTTTTGGCCACCCTGAAAGTCCCATATGGGGGGTTGAAGGAGGCCTTCTGAACATTTTAGGATGAAAAGAGGGGGGGGAGTTGCCCTCATTGCACCTTAGGACTGAAGCCAAGGCCTGTTGAATCTCAAAGGACATAGTTCCAGAAACAAGATCTAAATAAATAGAAGAACCTTGGCTTCATGGCAAGGAGAGTTTCCTTGTGATATATTAGAAAATAAGATAACGCAGGAGTGAAACATCTCTTCCTAGATGAAGATGGGGTTAAAAATAATATTAATCTGGAGCTGGAAGAGATTCTATGGGTTACCGAGTCCAGCCCTGTCAAGGGGACATAGTGGGGAATCGAACTTCCAACCTCCAGAGCCAGTGACCGATATTAAGTTTATGACTTCAAGTGTGAAGAGGGACATGAATGTTCATTTTCTTGTACAGATGAAACCAGTGCACATTGGGGTGGGGGGAAGAGGAGACAAAATGTCCCATGTTAGGTGGTCTCAGTTAAAACAATACAGAGTTTCCCCTAGTACTGCATCAACTTTTATTGCTTTGCTGCTTTTTAAAAAAGCTTTACATCCCCATAGTCTGCCAGAAGAAGTGGTGACAGATGTCAGCCTTGACAGCTTTAAGAAAGGATTGGACAAGTTCATGGAGAACAAGGGTATCAGTGGCTATCATTATGGATGCCCAAGTACAACCCCTGGGTTGGAGAGATAGGCAGGGTCTCTCTCAATGCCATTTGTGGGGAATCCTAAGCAGGTGAAGACATGTGCTTGGGGATACCCTGAAGCAAATGGTGAGCCACTGTGTGAGACAGAATGCTGGACTGAATGGGCTGTGGCCTGTTCCAGCAAGGCTGTTCTTATGTTCCCTCATTCCAGTGGCAGTTTGTAATCTTGTGTTGCTACGGTCTCTTTGCACATCAAAAAGGCTGTTCTTCTGTTCTTCTGTTCTATGTACTCCTGGAGATTGGTTTTGCACCTGACTAGAATTACTCTCATGTGTGCTTCACACCTACATGTGCTTATATTTGTTGAGCAAGTTCCACAGAACACAGCAAGATGCAGCTGCAAATAAGTGCCATAGGCCCACGTGAAATTTTTGCCATTCCATTTTAAGAGTCAGTCAGCCAATCTGGCATTTGAACTGTTAAAATACCAGGATATTTAGTGCCAGTTGTAAATTTCAAGCAGGAAAAGCAAGTGATCAAGAACAAAGTTTCTGCTGGTAGTGGAAGTCCTTACCTTTTTACCAAAACAGTGTGGTGTGGGTGCCAGACAGGGAAGGCATTCCACTGACAGGGCCCTCATGAAAAAAAATGTTTCCCCTGTCATACTGTTATGGTTCGCAATATCTGAAGAAGTAAAAACCAAATGGACAGTTACAAGATAGGGCATACTTGCCTCAGTAACACTACAAGCAAGAAGGATCTTGGCATTGTTGTAAATAACCAGCTGAATATGAGGAGCCAGCAGTGTGATGAAACTTCAAAAAAGGCCAGTGCTATTTTGGGCTGCATTAACAGAGGCATAGTTTCCAAGTCTCAAGAGGTACTAGCTCCTCTCTCTTTGGCACTGGCCAGGCCCCATCTTGAGTACTCTGTCCAGTTTTGGACACCACACTCTAGGAAGGATGCCAGCAGACTGGAACAAGTTCAGGGGACGTCAACAAAGATGATCAGGAGACTGGACACCAAGTCTTTTGAGGACAGACTGAAGAAGCTGGGCATGTTAAGTCTAGAGAGAAAAAAGACTGAGAGGAGACATGATAGCACTGTTCAAATACTTGAAATACAGTCGTACAAAGGATGGGAAGGATATGTTCTCAGTAATTCCAGAAAGCAAGACACATAACAATAGGCTTAAGGGAAGTGAACCCAGATTTAGTCTGAATAGGAGAAGAAGAAGAAACTTCTTAACTGTTAGAGCAGTCTGGCATTGGAATCAACTACCTCAGGAGGTGGTTACTGCTCTAATGCTTGAGGCATTAAAGATAAAATTAGACAACCATCTGTTTAGTAATACTTTGGTTTATGAGCATAATCTGTTTTGAAAACATGCTTGTAAAAAAACTTTTTGAGCAAAGCAAATTTCCCCATAAGAAATAATGGAAACTTAGATGATTCATTCTGGGGTCCTATAGACCGGTGTTCCCCAACCCCCGGGCCACGGACCGGTACCGGTCCGTGGATCAATCAGCACCGGGCCGCCCGAGGAAACCAGGACAGAGCAAGAGGAGCCGACTCCCTTCGGAGGGGGATCCTGAGAAATCCGGGCTGGAGGTTCACCCCATGTTTTCGTGGGATAAGAGACTGAGAGGGGAGAGGGAGGGGGAGGTCTGGAGATGCCCATGCCCCCTCCCTTCCCCCCCCCTCTGGACCGGCTCCCAGGCGCTCGCGGTGCCGCCGCCTCCGCCTCCGGAGCTGGCGGCCGCTTGGGAGCAGGTTTCTTTGTTGGCCGGGAGGAGCGACGGCTCCCCGCGGATCTCCCGCGCTGGCCCTCCTGGCTGAGGGCTCCACTTCCTGTGGTGGCAGCTTTCTCCATCTCTTCCCCTCTCCCTCACGCCCGCACGCCCGCCCCAGCTTCTCCTCAAGAGAAAAAGAGGCGGGGGGGAGAGAGAGAGAGAGAGAGGAAACACTCGCACACACAGAGGGGGCGGGCGGGCGGGCGAGCGCGGCGGCGGCGGGTGGGGGGTGTGTGTGAGGAGGAGGAGGAGGAGGAGGCGAACAAGAGGACGGACTGGCTGAGGAGGGAAGAGCGCGAGCAGCCCGGGAGACGTCCAGCGAGCGAGCGGGCAGGCGAGCAAGAGCCAGGACCGGTGCCGGCACAAGCCCTTTTTTGCGGGCTCGCCCGAGTGAGCGAGCAGGCGAGCGAGCGAGCGAGCGAGCAAGGGTGGGCTTGAGTGGGGCGCTGCCTTGCCCTGCCCAGGAAAGAGAAGGGCCAGCCCTGCCCGACGGAGCTTGCTTCTCTCTGGCAGGAGCTGCCCCCCCTCAACGCCTCGCCTCAGCCCACCCACCCCCACTCCACCTCCTCCAAAAAAGCACGCTCTGGCAAGCGAGGGAGAGGCGGGTGGGCTCCTGCCGGCGCCAGACGCTGGGCTGGGCCAAACCATAAGGTCCCCTCCGCGTGGAGGGAAGGCGGCCGGCCGGCCGGCTGGTCAGTGGAGGTTAGTGAGAGAGCGAGGAGGAGCACTCAGGTCCTGCCGCGCCTTGGGGCTTCGTTCGACGGCGCGGGGGCTGCCTTTGAAGTCTGCTTGGCTTCCGGGTTTGGACTCGTTTCAGCCCTTTGGCCCCTCTCCCCGGTGCGTGTGTGTGTGGGGGGGAGTTATTCCATCGAAAAGATGTGGAGGCCACTTGGAGATGGGGCGGGAAGGGGCCCAAGCCTCGCCGCCGCCGCGGGGAAAGTGACAATTAAATTAAAATTATTAAATCAAAACAAGCGGGCCACGGAAAAATTATCAAACATTTACCGGTCCGCAGCGATAAAAAGGTTGGGGAGCACTGCTATAGACCACCTACTGTACACAAAAATGCCAGAACTCACAGAAGTTGGCTAGAAGTCCACGTCTGCACTATAGTTTATGTACTTAGCTGCTGAATCTCCTCTGCTTGACTCGCATAATTGGATTTTACTCTGTTTTTTAAATGGGACAATAATAGAATGCAATTTGTACCTATATACTCATTTGACTAGCTGCCCCATGACTAGAAATGGTTTGAAAAATAAGAAAGGACATTGAAAAAAAAGCATAAAGAAAAATAAAACCCTAACCTGCATTCCCCATTGAAAATGTTCCTGGCTGGTGCAAGGGAGACCTCCATTCCTCTCTCCTCCCGCTGCTTTGGAGGCTGCTTGAGATGGAACATTCAGACAATCACCCACAACCCAGCGCACGAGCGAGAGAGAGCACCATCACTGGCTCACTTGTGAGCCAATGTGACCAGCTGTAGTGCCTGTATTGCAAAACATTGCTTGTTAATCCAGGCAAAAATTAGAAGAAATGTTTGCTTGTCTTGCAAAACGCTCTTAAACCAAGATACTCTTTAAACCAAGGTATTACTGTACTTTGATTTCGATTCCTTCATGGAGCAGGGTGTTTGGACTCGATGGCCTTCTAGGACACTTCCAACTCTATGGTTCTCTGATTCTGAGTTCCTCTAATGCTGATGTTTGAGTGGACAGGAGCATATTGATTGTTATTTCTCCTTCAGGAGAATTGTAGGAAACTTAAAAGCATGCTCTTAACTAATGGCATTGTAATTCAGCCTTGGACATAAGCCCAGAAAAATTTACCCGTCTGCAAAATAGAAAAAGAGGAGACCTTTTGGACTTTTCTCTAATAACCTGCTTACGTGCAGAGCTGGGCAGAGGGAAATGATAGCACCTACTGTTTCTTTCTTCCTATACATATGCATCAATTACTTGATTCAATGTAAAGAGGGTATATAAGTGGATCTCCCCAGGCTCAAACCTTGGCCTCTGGAAGTATGAGAAGGGTAGCAAGGAAAATATATTTACAAGGATGCTTAGCAGGAATTATACCCTGTCCCCGCCCCGTAAGTTTTCTGTATCTTTCAGAACTTCAAAGGGTTTTATGACAGCAGTTTTTTCCGCTAAGTGTTTGCTAAAGCGTACCAGGCCATAAATGGATTATAATGATTTCAGTGTACCATGATGGCAGAATTTGAGAGCAGACAAAGACCTGTGAACTTGGTCACCTTGGCTGCTATGTCTGGGTAGTGGATAAAGGCAGATTACTCTTAAGTCAAGTTAGCAGACAGATCTTAATAGGGAAATGTTCGTGCTTGGAATTTGAGAGCGAGGGGTGATGCACGGCACCTGCAGGGGAGGGCTTTAGGCAGGCTGAATGTTGGGAAACGGAAGAGAAACAAGCCATTCAGAATTAAGCTTTACTGGGGTCAAAGGGGTCTGCTCCTAGATAACTGAGTACAGTGGAACCTTGACTTACATACTGCTTGACTTGCATCATATTTGACTTGCAGCAAGAAGGGGCCTGTTTGACTTGAGTCGCAGGCTTTGACTTACATCTCGGAGCCCCGGCGCAAGGCACCGGAATTGGGCGGCAGCCACAACCCAGCATCGCGACTGCCGCCTCCAAACTGCTCCTGCCTTCTTCCCCTCCTCTGGCAGCGGTGGCTTCGGCGAGGCCAGCTCAGAGCACCTGGAGCTGGTCCTCAGCCTCACCGAAGCCGCGGCTGCTGCCGGAGGAGAAGAAGGGCCGGGAGCTCGGGGCTGGCCTTGCTGGTTAGACAGTTGGCTCAGTCTTGTAAAAAATCTGGCTGCAGAAGTCTGGTCCACAATGGAAGCATTTTAGTTGGGGAGCTGTAAAGTTGTGGGACTCTAATGGTACGCATAGAGTTCTTCAGAACTTGGAACGTCAGGTTAAAAATCAGTAAAACTTAAATGTTAGACATTGTTGCTATGAACATTAAAAAGTGGAGGCATATAACTTGTGGACTATAATTCCACTGCCTCCTCCTCTCTTTGAAGAGACATTTCATTTACATCCCCAGAAGGAATCTCCTATCCCAGTCAAATTTGTGTTAAATTGCTGTTTTCGGGGGTCTTTTTCATCATCTGGAACGGATTAATCCGCTTTCCCATTACTTTCTATGGGAAACGTTCATATGACTTAAGTCATGTTTGACTTAAGTCTAGACCACTGGAATGGATTAATGACGTAAGTCAAGGTTCCACTGTAGATTGGAGCCCCAGTAAGTTGAATCCTGGGTCCCAAAAAGATTATGGACTGATAGTTAAAAGAGGCAAAAAAGCTGGTTCAGCACTATTTCTTAGGGTTATTTCCCCCCACGGACCAGACAGTTCGGAATTGAACTCGCTGAGATTTGTGCCTTTCTTTCCCCCTTCTTTCCGTTCTTTTTAAAAATCTCTCTAGGAAGTTTGTATTATTTAACATTTGTTGCAGGCAGTGGAACTAAGTACTACAGTACTATCCTATGGGCAATTCATTTCCTTTGCAGATGCTCCTAGTTTGAAAGATGTGCATTAACTCTTTTTTAAAAAATGGCTTTGAAAATGGATTCGGGAAAAGCTATGGCAAGGAAGGAATTAATGCAAATTTCTTTCTTATGTGATGCAGAGAAGAGGTTTCAAAGACTAACTTATTCATTCCAGTGAAGATGCCAAAATAAGAAAACACAGGTTGGCTGCCTACCTGCGCTCATTTTTTGCACTGCTTCTCATTTGGACAAGCGCGTCTGTGAAAAGTTAAATGGATTGCTTTATTTTTTAAAGTGCTGTTTGACTTTTATGTGGTTAAAAACCCTTTAGAAATGTGGGATAAACAAGTGAGCAAGTAAGTCAGACTTTGTCTGCTACCTTTATTTGTCTTCCTCTTGAAAAGGGAAAAAATAACTTATAAAGAAGATCAGTAAACAATTTATTTACTTTATTTATTTGTTATATTTCTATACTGCCCATCTTCCGGACGGAACTCTGGGTGGTTTACAATTAATAAAGGCAGTAAAAAAATACAAAAAAGACATAAAGTGTTAATAAATTTAGGAGGGACGAGACCCTCCACGAGAGATGAAGCGGGCGGCAAAAAAAAAAAAAAATCAAAAAAGGTCACCATATGCCTCTTTGAAAAGATGGGTTTTCAGGGCCTTTTTAAAGGCGGGCTAGGCACAGCTCACTAGGGAGATGATTCCACAGCGTGGTTACGCGTGAGCGATTTCTGCGCCTCCCTGGGTTTGGCCACCCTAAGTGAGCGCACCTGCACCATTCTTGTGGGCCTGACCCCAGTTGACCTCTGGGAGATACGCTCCGACAGGTACTCTGGTCCCAAGCCGTGGAGGGTTTTGAAAATCAAAACCAGGACCTTATCCAGAGGGCAACAGGTAGCCAATGCAGGCGAGCCAGAACTGGGGTGATGTGCTCAAATCTACGAGCACCCACCACCAGTCTGGCCGCTGCATTCTGCACCCGCTGGAGCCTCCAGACAAGGGTCAAGGGCAACCCCACGTAGAGGGCATTGCAGTAGTCGATCCTCGAAATCACAAGGGCTCATGGAAGATAAATCTAAAAGGCCTTTGCATTGATATTTCTCTGCCATCCCCAAACTATTTCTGAAAATGGGGAGGCTTGCACAGATAGTTTGTGTGTGTGTATTTTTGAAAAAAAAAAACCTTTTTACCTTCATCAATGCCGTGAGCTGAAATAAACTAGCTCTTTAGATCTGATAATTATTGGTTGATGTTCCTGCCTTTTAAAATCCTCCTCCTTCTACTTCTTAAATTCACACTTTTCTAAACCCAGTAAATGGAACCTCTGCTTTCTTAACTGTTTGTACTTTCTGTTTTTAATCCAAATTGCCTTGCTTAAGCATGTACAAGTTCTTTTCAGTAGCCCAATCATGGTTTGGAGGCACCGAGTTCCTATGTTGGAGCAGAGGCAGTAACAGGAATACAGTAGGGCTCCTGTATCCACTGATTCATTATACACGGATTCAGTTATCCACGGTTGGCAGAGGAAAAAAAAATTAAATAATTCAGCCGCCACAAAGCAAGCTATTGTCACAAACAGCATCTGTAAAGCAAGCTACTATTACAAACAGCAGCCATAAAACAAACTACTGTCAGGAAACAGCATTTTGGAGGTGGGAGGGCAGGCGTTGTCTCTTATCCATGGTTTTCATTATCCACGGGAAGGCCTGGAACCAATCCCCAGTGGATACTGGGGTCCTACTGTAATGGTTTTGAACCTCATGGCTTGCCTGGATTGGAAGGTATGGTTTGGCAATTCATCTTTATTGGTTCTTTGCTTTCACACATGAAGAGTGCTTTGCTGGTGGATTATTAATCTGTCCTGAAACTTCTAGACAAGGCTGCAGGGAGCTTAATTTGAAGATGAACTCGGGTTCAGATGCTGCTCCATGGCATTAAATAAGGGAGGCATCTGTCACACTTTTGTGCCTGTGGGGCAGGTTGCCTGTGTTTGCCTTTCCAAAACTTATTTCCCTACCCTTCTTCACCTGGCAGGAAGGCCGGGGGTCTGTGTGTCTCCTTTTTATGGGGAAAGGGTCACTTTTCCCTGTAACATCCTGGTGTCTTTTACTTTTAATTAAACAAGTGAGCTGAGTAGCTTTTGACCTGCATTGACAGTCTTGGTGAGCCTACAGACACTTTTCCAGGAGAACATGGAAACCCTGTTGCTTGTCTCCTTATTGAGTGTTCCAGTACAGGGTGCCTCCTTCTGCTGTGTTTCTGACAGCCATCTGTACTGTCACTCTAATCTTTGTATATTGTTTTTAGTTCAAAATGTGCTGCTAGACAGAATATGCTTGGCTGCCCACTTGGGAAATAAAGGACAAAATGAATCCCATGTTTTAATTGCCTTATAAAACTGAGCTCTCCTTATGCTTGGATATTTACCTATTATGAGCTGTGCCTGGTTGGGAATGTGCAGCGTATTTGAATCTGAAACTTGAATTGAAAGCAGTGTTGTGTAGCTGGGCTGCAGCAATGCATGTGGATGTGCGCTATTTTCAGTTACCTATGTGCAGAAGTGTGTTGACATGTTTAGATCTCTTGAGCCAGATTGGAACACATTTTTAATATTCTGTCTTCCCTGCAACACCTATCATGTTCCACTGTAAGTAACTAGACTAAAAAGATTGGGTAGCCTCATCCAAAGCAAACATTGCTGCAATCCCAGAAAGGTTACTTAAAGGAGAATTTTTATTTATTCTTGGATTTTAAACATGACGAGTGTCATTTTTGTTTGATCTTTTTTCAGTCCCCCTTTAACTTATTTCATTTTCACGATATCCTTACTTCATTTTGACACACTTTAATTCTGGATTGTTTTACGAAGATACTTAAATAATCCTATTTACCGGCTTAGACGGCAAGACCTAGTAATACTCTTAGGCTCAGACATATTACCGTAAATGTTTGGTGAAAAGATCAAATCCAATTCCTTGTGTGCACGCTCCTTAAAGCATTTGTTTTTGGTGGTGTTTTTTTCCATCCACATTCACAGAAAACAAAGTCCACTTTATTGATGGATGACATAGAGCTTAGAAATGTTCCTGGTTTGGACCACACTTCCTAGAATCCCTAGACACACGGGGGGGGGGAGAGGGAGGGGGGAGTGAGAGAGCAAAATAATGTTGCATTATTTTTACTACTAAGATGTAAATTATGCATTGATTCCTCTTTTTTTCTGGTCTCATGGACTACCACTCATTGCTGTTCAGCATGAATAGAATTAATAAGGTTTTACTAAACGAACAGTGTTAAAAGAACATTGTTTATTCCCAGGCTTTAAATTAGTTCAGCACAATTTTTCATTATCTCTCTCTCGCACTTCTCCCTATCAGTCTCTTGGCCATACTGCCACTTCCCTCTCCTTATCTTGTTTTTCTGTCAGCCAACCACATTCATGCTTACCAACATTCAGTGCCCCTCACTCAGCCCCTTCCATCCCATGGTCACCAAACAATTACCAAGTGGTACATTTACCCTCCCAATATAAGCACACCCATTAAATATAATGAGGCATCCCCTTGAACGCAGATCAGAATTTTCAACTAGCACAGAATATAGCGTTCCAGTGGTTTGTTGGGGCTCAGTGGTGATAACACGAATACAGTAGCAGCTGCCTTCACTGCTGAAGCATTGCCCAATGGAGATTCTGATATTAACCATTTCAACCCTTTATTGGCTTGAGATTATGTTATTTTGAACCTCACCTGGCCCCTGCCTTCCCCCAGGAAATGCCAATGCTACCCACTCTGTCTTGGAGAAGGCCCAGGTCATTTGGGTCTAAGCAGCAGGGCCCACTCAGGTTTATGCCTGCCCTGCTCCTGCTGCTTGTTTAGGAAGGAGGAGGAACAAAAATCAGTTGCAACCCCTCTCTTCTTTTGTGCCACCCCCTTTTGGGAGATATAAAATAAAACAAAATGAAGAAGGCCTCTCTTCTTCATCTCTTGTAGCTGGGCAGCCTGATGACACCACCACAGGTGCTGCTTCAGCCATTGTTGCTGATGGCTGTTATGCGAGTGTCCTTAGGTAAAAGTAATGTGGGTTTTTGTTTGTTTTTCCATCCACAAAAACTTTCACTGAAACAATCTCGTTAGTCTTTAAATTGCCACAATATTTTGTCCTTGTCCCCCCCCCTTTAATTTTGTCAAGGGTCCTGCCCCTTTCCCTGTCATGCAAGATCCATGTGGAATGTAGTTAAGTTCTGCTTCTTCCAACATATCAGTAGCATAGGACTTTGTCTAGAGCAGTGGTTCCCAACCTGGGGGCTGGGATCCCTTTTGGGGGTTGAATGACAATTTCACAGGGATCACCATGAGCTAATGAAGAACAATGCACAAACGGCTTGGGTCTGGAGGAGGAAGGGGGGGGAAGAGTGAGTTACAGCTTCATAGGTTGGAGGGGATGTCAGTCAATGACACTGGAGGCTGTAATTGGCTGAGGGTACCTGTAGAGGGAAGTTTTCTATGGCACCTGCAGCAGTGGCCTGCCAAAGGGGGCTTGTGGCCTCTTCCAAGGTCACCACAACATGAGGTACTGTATTAAAGGGTCACGACATTAGGAAGGTTGAGAACCACTGGTCTAGAGAAAACATTTCTTCCTGTAGAAGATCTCCATTCCTTTATTCTTCTATTTTCTTTCTTACAATTTTCTTGTTAACTCTACATGTCTTGACTTTTATTTATTGTGGAATACATTTCAGCTACTTATATTGGGGTCTACGTTTGGAATAGGACTCAGGAAACCTTGTATGAAGTCCCTTACAGAGGGCCACAAAATTCACCTCCCTTTGTCTGACCTGCAGCACAGATAGTACAGTAGTATTTTGGAAGGAGGGAAGGGTATAAATGCAACCAAAATATAATCATTCTTTATAATTGTATAATCTAGAAGCTGCGGAGGTGGATCATTGAGTCCAAACCCTGCCTTGGAGGCACAGTAAAATCAAACTCCCAAATGACCAAAACCACTGAGATATCCTTTATAGAAAGCTATGCTAGAAGGTAGTGATTGGCCCAGGATCACCCAGTGAAAAACGGTGGCAAGAGGTAGGTCTACCTCAGACAGCAAACGGCTTAGGTCAGCTTTGAATTCCTCTCAGATTTAGCAGGTCATTATTAATCAGTACGTTTAGGACAGGTACATGTACATGTATATGTGCACATGCATGAATTTTTAATCTGTTTCCTGATCAACTTGTCAGGAGCACTTAAAATAGCTTGCTTATAAGTGAAATGTATTGAATTGGAACTACATCGATAACTGCCTAGCAAACATCAAGCTGGTACATCCATAAAAATGTTTTCTCTAGGCCTCTAATTATCCACGTTCTCTTCACTGTGTATTTTAGGGATAAATATGTCGATGAAATTACTAGGTCCTTGAAACATGCATCACTTCACAAATAATACAGTCGTGACATGTCAGACTTTTCAAACTAGTTTGGAACAGCAAGCATTTAACTATGTGGGGGAGAGGCATGTTTCAATAATGAGCAAGAGCTTTTTCATTCACCCCAAGTTACTGTCTATTGTGGGCCTCTCCACAGTGGGGGATCAACCTCCCAACCTACTGGGATATCCAGCCAGTTAAAGCCTAGGGCCTATGAGGATATATAGAATATAGAATACAGAAAAGTTACAAAGTTACAAACCTTGAAGACCCCACATAGCAATATACATAACAAATTGGTAAATTAAAAAGCAATTAGGAAACATTCTCTCTCTCTCTCTCTCTCTCTCTCTCTCTGTATGTGTGTGTACATACACACACACACACACACACAGAGAGAGAGAGAGAGAGAGAGAGAAAGGGAGAGAGTGTGTGTAATCCCACGCCTATCATGAGGGTTAGGGACCCGACCCGAAATCATATTTCAGTGATAGGATTTCTTCTTTACTGCCTGGTGCCAACATGGAACATGATGGTGCAGCTATCAGAGAGCCTGTAGCTGAAATCCGGTAGTAAGGTGCAACCAGAGTAGGCCCAATGAATCAGTGGGGATTTGATGAGACAGCTCTGTAGGTTCCATTGATCCCGTTGGCTTGCTCTGATTTTGACTTGTTAGAATTGTGGCTTGGAGCTTAAGAGACACGGGCTTACACACCTGCACACCCCTGTGAAAATGACAAGGTGACCTTGGGTCTGTTGTTAACTCTCACTTTGACCTACCTCAAAGGATTATTTTGAGGGGGGGGGAGAGAAACAGGATATTAAGTAGTTTGTAGAGAAAAGGCAGGATAGAAGTGTAACTAAAATATATATTTCAATGACAAACTGCAGCAGTTTAAGAAGTAAGTGGTACCTTGTATAAAGGAATTAATTCATTCCAAATGAAATTGTTAAGCAAATTTTCCTTTATACAAATTTCCCATAGGAATGCATTGAAAGAGTAATCCCATTTTTATGTTGTACAGATTCGCCCCATAGGCGATTATGTTAAGCAAATTTCCCCGTATCTCTGGAAATTTTATGTTGTACAAATTTTATGTTATACAAACTGTTTGTTATACAAGGGTCCACTGTATGCAGTTCTGTGTGACATGGATAAAGAAAGTAGCATGAGGTGTTCTTGATAAATCTCTTCCCCAACCATAAAAACAACAGCTGACAGTGTCAGTCTGATTGCTGATGCCAACTTTGTCCTTTTCTGGTTCATTGGCTGTTTGGGAGGAAGGTGGCTTCTTCATCTCTCTCTCTCTCTCTCTCTCTCTCTCTCTCTCTCTCGGCCCCTTACCCTAGTTGGATTGCACAAGATGCCACTGGAAAATGTCTGACATTCACTCATATCTGTCTCACATTGAATAGATCTCTCTATATCACCTCCTTGTCAGAGAACACACACACCCTGCCCTGCAGTCTGCTGCTTTTTATAAGTGCTAGTGCTGTATTAGGGTATTGCTGATGCACTGCATGATTTATAAAAAAATAAAAGAAAAATTGAAAACATATTCCAGGAACTTTGCCATAGCAAAGTCCACTGCCAGCCAGTATTGGGTGGTGAATTTGACTATGGGCAGCTTCCATGAGGAAGTTATTTTGTATACATGATGCAGCATATCAAAAATTTCCTAATACAATGCAAAAAAATTTTTACTTCCGCTGGCCCTCCATGCATGAGCAGAGGAGGTGATTAATTGCCGAATATCATGAAATAGCTTTCCCCTTCACAATATAGAAAAGTCAGAGCCAAATAAAATAAAGTTATTTGAGATGCTTATGCCATTTGGATATGAGCATTGCATTAAATGGCATAACAGACCTCAACTTGACCTCTAAACATCTCTGTTTATGTTGATCCAGCCCAGCCGGCTCCAATGAGCCCACAAGCCATATAAGCCCTAGGTCTAGCCCTCATGTCCCACTTTTCCACTTCTGATTGTGACTTATGAGGGCTGATGATGTGTTCACCTTGATCTGCTTTGGATTACTACTCCTAATGTAACATGCTTGTGAGAGAGATATCCCAGCCCATCTGTAGGGCACCAACTTAGGAAGCCTGCCTAAAAAGAAATGTACACTTTCTCTTGTTTTCTTCTTCTATAGCATGCACTCTCTATATAACAAGGACTTATTAAGTACATTAGAAGTAACAACCCAACTAGGAAGGCTATTGGACCATTAGATGACAATGGAAGGCAAGTGATAATTAAACAGGAAACAGATTTCAGAGAGACTCAATGAATTCTTTGCTTCAGTATTAACTGAAGAAGACAGAGACCCCATGTCCAAAACAGAGCCTATCTTCGTAGGGAGTAAAACTGAAGAATTAAGCCAGATAGAAATAACCAGGGAGGAGGTCCTTGCATGTCTTGTTAAACTAAATGCTAACAACTCACCAGGACCAGATGGCATCTCTCCATGAGTTCTCAAGGAACTTAAAAATGAAATTGCTGATGTCCTAGCCAAAAGATATAATCTTTCTCTCAACTCAGGCATTGTGCCTAACGACTGGAAGGTAATGAATGTTATACCAATCTTCAAAAAGGATCTAGAGGTGATTCAGGAAATTACCAACTGGTCAGTTTGACATGTGTCCCAGGTAAAGTGATGGAAACCATCTTAAAAGGTGAAAAGGCGCTGCTGAAGGAGAGCCAACATGGCTTTTGCAAGGGCAAATCATGCCTCACTAATCTGTTGGAATTTTTGAAAGTGTCAACAAGCATCTGGATAAGGGATATTCAGTTGACATTATTTATCTGGACTTTCAGAAGGCTTTTGACAAGTTCCCGCACCAAAGACTCTTGAATAAACTTGCCAGTCATGGAATTAAGGGACAGGACTTGTCCTGGATCAGCAATTGGCTAAGGGACAGGAAACAGAAAGTAGCACTAAATGGACATTTCTCCAAGTGGCAGGAGGTAAAGAGTGGAGTCCCCCAAGTTTCTGTACTGGGACCCCTGCTTTTCAACCTCTTCATAAATGATCTAGAAATAGGAGTAAATAGTGAGGTAGCCAAATTGGCAAACAACACTAAATTATACAGGGTAGTGAAAACAGAAAGATTGTGAGGAGCTCCAGAGGGATCTCTTGACACTGGGGAAGTGGGCAAGCCATTGGCAAATGAGTTTCAACATTAGTAAGTGCAGAGTGGTGCACATTGGGACAAAAAAACCCAATTACAGTTATAAACTGATGGGGTCAGAACTCTCTGTAACAAACCAGGAAAGGGACCTTGGTGTCCTGGTGGACAGCTCAATGAAAGTGTCAACCCAGTGTGTCGCAGCAGTGAAAAAAGCAAACTCAATGCTGGGAATCATTAGGAAGGGTATAGAAAATAAGTCAGCAAGTATCATTCTGCCTCTTTATAAATCTATGGTGAGGACCCATCTGGAGTATTGTGTACAGTTCTGGTCACCATACCTCCAGAAGGTTATTATGGAAATGGGAAAAGTGCAGAGGAGGGCAACCAGAATGATGAGGGGACTGGGACACCTTCCTTACCACCTGAGGCTGCAACAGCTGGGGCACTTCACTCTTGAACGATGGTGTCTAAGAGGTGACCTGATTGAAGTTTATAAAATCATACACGGTGTGGACAAAGTAGATAAGGAAAAACTCTTTTTCCTATCACACAACACTAGAACTAGGGGGCACTCCATGATACATTTGGGTGCTAGCTCTCAAACAAATAAGAGAAAGTATTTTTCCACCCAGAGGATCACTGGTCTGTGAAACTCCCTGCCAGAAGTGGTGACAGCTGTCAGCCTTGACAGCTTTAAGAAAGGATTAGACAAGTTCATGGAGAACAAGGTATCAATGGCTATCATTTTGATGCCTAAGGACAACCTACGGCAGGCTTGTCGAAACTTCAGCCCTCCAGATGTTTTGGACCACAACTCGCACAGCCCTTTGCCATTGGAAATACAGGCTTGGAATTCTGGGAGTTGTGGTCCAAAACATCAGGAGGGCCAACGTTTGGACATGCCTGACCTACGGGTTGGAGAGATAGGCAGGATATCTCTCAATGCCATTTGCGGGGAATCGTAAGCAGGTGAAGACATCTGCTTGGAATACCCTGAAGCAAATGGTGAGCCACTGTGTGAGACAGAATGCTGGACTGGATGGGCTGTGGCTTGTTCCAGCAAGGCTGTTCTTATGTTCTTATGAACTGGATAAATTACATATAATTTCAAGTGAGATATGAGAGATACTTTCTTTTTCCAACCTGACACTGCTAGTTTGTGGCTTCTGTTGTTCTCACAGAACAGTTCTAAGTTTAATTAGAAGTGAATCCATTTTTGTTGTAGGAATTTACACTTGTCTCCTGAGTAAGTATTGCAGACTCTTCCTTGGCATGCCTAAGATGCAGTCTAAGCATTGCTACATTTTGTTTAGTCCTTTCTCCTGTCTCCTTCCCATTCAGATGCCTTGACCAGGGCTTTAGCTACTACCTTATAAAGCCTGCCCAAAGCAGATTAGAGTGTGATGCTTTTTAATGCTAAATATAGAAACCAGATCCTATTCTGGTCCTAATAACCTCTGGAGTGACACTCCTGTTTTGCACTGAAACTCAGTTTGTTTAAACTCCTCTTTGGCCCAATGAATAAGGGACCTTTGTGTATAAAAAGCATCCTTGACATACTTTAGCTGCTTATTGCAACAGAGTCAAGAATATTCATTACCCATGATAGATGTATCAGTGCCATGATACTGATACTGATACTGTATATGTATCCTCTGGGAAATTAAAATGTAATTACTGAACTGTGCAAACTATTGCTTTGTATTGCTTTAGTTGCCAAGGAAAATGCCATTATGAACCAAGAGAGAGGATTGTTTAGGACAAACACGTAAAGACCTTTTCCTTGACTTGTAATGATGCAATGAACAAAGTTCTTTGTATTTTCACTTGATTTACCTTGTGTGGACCAAGTCTTACCAGTTTGTAAAGAAAAACAATTATCAGGTTTGGTTTCTTTGTGGGGGTCTTTAAAAAGTAACATTTAGGAAGCAATGAGGTTTTGCTTCCAGCCCAAACGAAGAAATGAGAGACCGACAGAACTTTATTCTTGCTGATGGGTTCTGGTTTGTTTTCTTACTTTACCAGTTGCCCTTCTCTGAGGGCAGGTTTTGTTGAACTGATCTTATGCCAGAATTCAAGCAAGATGGAAATTATTCTCAGCGGTTGGCAGTGCTTGTCTGTACTTCCCTTTCAGTACATATTGGGTCTAATTATACTGTGGCGAAAGAGAAACGTCCTACATGGCTTTGCAGACATTGTTCTTTTTAGCATTTATTACATATCTTCTAGTCTTAGACCCTAGAACCGAAGGACATTCTAGGGGGGCACTCTAGGACTGAGTATTTTCTTTAGGAGTAAAGTATAGACCAGGTTCGAGTTACACAGAGGAGGGGAACTGTGTTGCTGCAGAACATTTACTAAGTAAAAACTAACTAGACTCTGTAGTGCTATGAAAATCTATTTAGTGAACTATAGTGCAGATTGTATATTCAGACATGGTTCATGGTTGAAGAGCATGTCCATCTAGCAGTTGTAGTAATTTCTTGTTAAGATCCAATACTTGCAGCTTTTTATGAGTGATCTCTCGGAATCAAGACTTAGAGATGTAAAGGTTAATTTATCCTACTGCTAATTCAGCATATTTATGTGCTTATATTATGCTAAGCCAATTTAAAATATTCTAAACCTGTATTCCAGAAATTTTATGAATAAGCTTCAGAAACCGGTGCTAACAGGCCAACGGTTCAAAACTAGGAAGAGGGGTAAGTCTGCTTGTTTCAGTTTGTGAAAATGCATGTTACAATTCAGAAATCTTTATATGGTGTTGTTAGCTGAGTTCTGTTTTGCTACTCTCTCCAGCTGTTAAAGCAGTGTTTAATAAGAAAAGAATGGATACATTGATTAGCTTTAAAGTGGCAACAACCACCAGGCTATTTTTTTGAAACGAGGTGTTGTGTGTACTAATCATACTGAAACACTTACTCTTTTCCATTGTCTGTCTTGATGAGGTTTATGTGCTATGTTGATGTCCCACCTTTTCTTCAGTGTGCTCAAAGCAGCACACATAGTTCAAAACTATTTTTAGTCTTGGCTTTTAATCTTATGTGAGTGTCTGGCAAGCCAACTTGCTCTTTCAATTCGCTGTATTTTCCCAAAACACCCGGTACAACCACTTCTTCCAACTTAACAGGTTTTTAAACACATCAATGATCCCTGTCAACTTCATCTCTTTTCTCTCCTGTCCGTGTACATTGGTTTTGCTAGTTGAATGAACATTTGAAATGATGCAGTTGTCTTTTCTTTGGGTTTCAACAAAGATATGACAGGCAACAAAGCATCAGTCCGGGAAATAGCTGGTGTAAAGCTCGGACCCATGTCCAGCAGTGAAATACCCATCCTATGCTTTGCTACCAGACTTTCTTTCCCAGAGCTCTGCATACCTATGGTGGGAAGGGTCTCCTGCCAGGACTGGTCCCATGGGAAGTGAGGCATCTTTGGCTTTCTCGTTTTTGTCTCTCTCAAAATACGTGTGCTCTTCTCTTTGCCTTTCTGTCTCTTCCATTTTGTCCCAATAAAGTGGTTTCCATGTTTTTTTTTAACTTAGCTACTCTTTCTCTGCTGCCTTACTGGGCAATCTAAAAGTAACTTATTCTCTAGTTGATGAGTTTTACTTTACTACTTCTATCAACTTCTCCACCTCTCTCTTGTCCGCTTCACTCACCCAGCATTCAATCACTACTTTCCCTACAGCTCCTAATGGGTCCTCTTCTATCTCCTGCTTTCCCACCAAAACCAACTGCTTCTCTTCCCCAAGGCTGTCTAGGTTCCCTAACTTTAAATCCAACATTACTGTCTTGAGGGCCATTGGTACAGGGCTTTCTTTAGATTCCTGCAGTAGATGGGAAAGCACACCAACTGTGATTCCCATTTTCTCACATCTTAAAACTGTATAAGATATAGGTTTAATTGGGGGGGGGTGCGTGATATTTATCTAATATTTTATGTTTGTTAAAACTTTGTTGTATAGTTTTATCTCTTGTGAACTATGTTGGATTCCCTATGAGGAGAAAGACAGTTGTCTGTCTGTCTAGATTAGGGATGCTGTTTGGAACCCTCTAACACACAAGGATCCAATCACTTACTTTGGTCTGTGCCAGCATGGAGCTGAGCTCCAATGAGAAAGCAGGCTGCAACATCATCTTTCCTGCTCTGTGGTGCTGACCAATCAGACATGGAGGCAGGATGATGCAGTTCTCTGCACAGCTCCTGATTGGCCAGCACCAGGGAGAAGGAAAGATGATGTCAGAGGCTTCTTCCTTGTTGGAGTTTAGCCCCACAAGACCCCAGAGCAAGGTAAGGAATTGGCTGATTTCGTTCTGGTTCTGAATGTCAGCTGGACTCCTGCATTTCGTTTCACAACTGGACCACTTCCAAAACAAAACACCCATGTCTAAGACAGACAGACAGACAGACAGACAGACAGACAGACAGACAGACAGACAGAATCATTCCCTCTTTCTCTTCATAATAGCCCAATCAGAGATGGAGAGGGAATGACTGGCCAAAAGTCATTCTGTGAATTTTGTGGCCCAGGCAGGAAAAATAATCTACTTCTCCTGCTCCCAGTCCGACACATTAACTTTGCACCAGACTGGCTAATTAAACTGTTTTGATGATGTGGGGATTAATATTAGCAAAATATTGCTCTGAAATGCCCCATTACTCAGCTCTCAGCAGAGATGATGAGCTTAAATGCACGAAGGACATGACTGGTTGGAAGTAGAAACGTCAGTAGGCATGCAGCATGTATCATGTTCTCTTATCAAAATGCATGTGCTGAGAAGGGGAAAGGACACTTTGCAAAAGGTCATTTGCTGCATGTAGAATAAATTCTTGAAAGTGGCTGGGAAATGTACTTAGTAGGCACCCAAACACTGTAAAGAACTGAGCACTGGATTTTTCTTGCAGATGAAAAGGAGAAATTTGAACCCACGGTCTTCCGGGATACAATCGTCCAAGGTCTCAACGAAGCTGGCGGCGACCTGGAAGCTGTAGCCAAGTTTCTGGATACAACAGGCTCAAGGCTAGATTATCGCCGCTATGCTGACACTCTCTTTGACATCCTGATAGCTGGCAGCATGCTAGGTACTCATGCAGCTTAGAAAACTTCAACACTTTTTTCAGAACTAATTCTGTAAACATATCTTCTTGGTCTTGTCTGGCTGTCAGCTGATGTTTTGCTCCTACATTAAACCCCTCCCTCCTCCCACTCATGTGTGTATCTTAAGTTTATTTCATATTTTTCATATACATCTTGGTATATTATGACAGTGTGTTTTGATATCTGTGTCTATCATAACTAGTTGAAATAATATTTCATATCAAAATTAGATGCTGAGAATGTCTTAAGTCATGTTCTTCTTATAGAAGATGATGGCATTCTGGACTCCAGTGACCTATAAAAACTTGATCAGTGAGATGTTAAGTGAGGTTTATGAAACCTAGAGTGGCCAGGATCCATTGGCAATTCATATTGGTTGTTGATGATAATCTACGCTGTCATGTTTCTGATATAGTTAAGGAGTGTTTTTAGGGTTTCCACTTACCCAGTAAATTTCCATGTCTCATGGGTGTGAACCCTGTTCTCCATAGACTGAGTCCATCACTCTATCTGCTACATCAGACTGGGAACCCAATTTACATTTATGGAAGAGAAATCACAGTGAATAGGTCACAGTGCCAAATTGCTGCTAATGAATGAGATGCCAGTTGTGTTCTTGGTCATGTGTCTATTGCATGGCTGAGCATATGACCAGGAATGTTACCAGCATTTAGTTAATCAGCAGCAATTTGCTGCTACTACTTGCACTGTTTTGCTTATGCTTTTGTAAATTGCCAGGAGGATTCTGTCCAATGTCCATAATGCCACATTGGTGGCAAGACTGGATGTGACCATATTCTGCAGTGCCACTAGGAAACAGTCATTGGTCATAATTAATGAAGTTTTCCCCCCTTTGGGGAGTTCTCTATGTCCATTTTCCATTCAGTCCCTAACTGGAAAATATTGTGCCACTTCACTAGAAAATATTCAGCCTATGAGGTGTGGTATTATATAGTCTTTGAGTCTTTTGTATAGTGCGAATGAGGAGGGCTAGCCAGTGTCATCTCAGGCTATTCCATAGTAAGGAGCTGTAGATACCTCCATGAAAACATGTGTAATGTGTATATTATTCAATACATGAAGCCAGCTATATTAATTCTAATAAATGCATGCCATCTGGTCAATTCTGATTTATATTATTTTGCCATGTATTTTCAAGCATCGCAGGTCGGGTGGGTCCCTAACCCCCGTGATAGCTGGGGGGTTACTGTACAATTAATTAATTTAACGGTGGCATCCTGGAATAATGTCCAAGGCTACACAAACTGACTCTTCTGTGATGAAGTGGGCAATCAACATCTGGCAAAGCAGCCAGATACCTACTTCATTGAGATATCCAGGCAGCTATAAAATAATATCTAAAATTACATTGTTTGTGAGATCATTTCGCTTGTGTCTTTTCAGCCCCAGGAGGGACAAGGATAGATGACAATGATAAGACGAAGATGACCAGCCACTGTGTGTTTACTGCAGAAGAAGACCATGATGCCCTCCGAAATTACGCTCAGGTCAGATCAAAGGGCTTCTGTGCAAAATGGGCACAGCTCCAGTGCGTGGATTCTTTGCTCTCCTGTCCGGAGTTTAGGCAGAAAAAACGCACCTACTTTGGTGCCAGAAAGCAGTGCAAGAGGTAG
>JAHTLZ010003542.1:56161516-56183712 GCA_023846285.1 Phrynocephalus versicolor | reverse complement strand
TTTGGTGACAGTGGGGAATAATTTTCATTTAAACATCTGAACCAGTGGAACATAAATATTGACTCACCAAAATCACATCGATTCTTGTGGGGACTAGCTATTGGATTAGGTCAATGAATGAAATAACCCGTGCAGTCATGTGACCTTTAGAAGGACAGTGTAACACTCTTTGGCTTGTACAGAGTGACAGTTCAGCAAAGACTTCTAGTGACGCTAAGTGCTCAGTATCCTTTAGATGCAACTCTTCCCACTCCATAAGCATTATGTTACGGTTAATTACAATAATTTATTAGAAGTAATCCTGACTCATTCTGTTGCAAGCACAGGGAATATTTTATGCTCATTCAAGTTCTTCTTTCTCCTGATAAGAATAAATTTAAGCTAAAAATATTGGGTGTTGGTGGTTCTTCTTTGTGAGTTGCCAATGCACCTATATAAGTTGTTAATACATGACATTGGTGGTTCATCAAAGCTGCCACGCTTAGTTAGTTATAGCAAAAAGGTTTATTAAAGACAGACAGAGATTCAACAGAACACATACAGTACAGAGATAGGTTAGTATACATCTTAGCTTAATGGTCCAAAGCACAACATGGCCAAACGGCCCTGCTGCTCTGGACACCGAGTGATGGTTTCCGTGGTCTTTTATACTCTTTCTGTAACCGCAGCTTACGTATTTCGTCATAATTCTCAGAAATGGCTTTTGCCTATTTTTAGTTTGAGATTGAATTCCCAGAAAATGACGCTTTTGGCACCATGAGATGGTGCCCACTTATCTGTGTCATCTTCGCTTCCCTTTATCTTGGTTTAACCACAAGAATTCGCTATTTCTGGAGACTGGCACCTGGGTTCTTTTTTATGCCAACATGACCTAATACCTACAGAGTTTAACACTTTATAATAATTTTCAGCTTTATTTCTCATATTGAGTTAATTCTATTAATTCTTATTAATTCTTATTAATTAATTTTCATCACTCCTTTCCTCCTCCACTTGATTGATGGTAGTGCTTAGCACAGTAGTGGTAAGCGGTACCCATGTATAGAAATGCAGAGTGTAGTTTTTTTTTAAAACACTTCAGGTTTGCCATTTGCTGAAGGTTTTATATATGAAGTAAAAGTGTTCAACAACCAGCTTATTATTTAGATGTCTTTTGAAGTTACCGTAATAAGATGTTTGTACATTAGGAAAAACATGTTCATGTATAGCACTCCTTGTATCCTATCCTTTGTCTACTTAGACCACAACTTGATATAACATATGCATGGACAGGGCACATGTGCAGAACTATGTTTTACAATATGGCTATGCATAATGTCTGACCAATGTTAAGTAAATAAATTGGGTTAGGTACAACTGCTCTTCTGAACATGCATTAAGGAAGTATATTCCTCTGCCCACATCTTCCATCAGCCCTAACTAGCCTTATTGGGATTAATACGAATAGTAATCTGGAATGCCACACATTTAAAATTTCTGTGTAAAATGCTTGTTTCACTTTCTCTTTCCTTTTGTGTTAGCTCATTGGATATAAATAATTGCTAAACCTAGGGAGGAAGGCAGTTGGGTCTGAACGCTCAAAGCAGGATAAATTAGAGAAGACTCATTGAATTAATGGGTCTTAATAGTATTGATTTACCGAGTTCTATTCTTTTCCACATATTTGCTCTTGAAGGGGCACTTGATTTGAATTTTTTTTTTTTTGGTTGGGGGAGGAAGTCATCATTTAATTGAGCATATGCTTTGTCTACAGAAGTTCTCGTGTTTAATCCCAAGAAATTTCAGACAGAGCAGTTTAAATATTTCTCCCTGAAATACTATAATCCTATACAGTACTAGATGGTCTGATTCAAAATCTGCACCCACTCTGTAAAAACTGAGCAGATTTCTTCTCTCTCTCTTGAGGGTAGAGGAAGTTGCTGACGAGACTTGTGTGCTTTTAATAAAAGTTAAACTGAGGCCTGAACAACTTCTCATGCAAAACAAATTTACTGCAACAGTAAACCAATCATTTAGAGGAACCAGACCATTAGATGTGCTGCTGTGAACATTCGACATCTTAAAGTGTCTGCTGCAAAAAGTGAGAGTTTCATCAGGGACTAAAAAAGGAGATGTTGATTTTCTGAAAGCCAAGCTCTGTCTATACGGTACATGTAGTTTCCCCAGTGATTGCCTAATGGGAGACAATTTGGAGCTCAAGGGTTGAGAGCTTGGAATTATAGCTGTATGGCATGACATCTGTGCTATTGTGCAGCAGAGCAAACCAATATTGTACAAGGCAATTTTAAAAATGGAAACAGCCCTTACAAAGAGCTTATAACTTTGAAACTTCAGATCAGCACCAAATCTGGCACAGATGTAGCAGACAGTCTGCTCTTGCTCTGCATCAAATTTGGGGGAGTCAGAGCAAATGGTTTTCCATTTAAAATTTTTAAAATGTAAAAGCTAATCTACTTCAATGCAGAAATAGGCAATGCTAAATGTCCCCAGATTTAAAATGCCTCATGCAGTAATACCTTGGTTTACGAGCATAATTCGTTCCGGAAACATGCTTGTAAACCAAAACACTCTTATACATGTTTGCCCAGCCCTGGCGGTTTGGAAGGCAAGTGGCAGCAAGCACATCACCTCCACCGCTTCCCTTGCAAGCCTCACAGGCTGCCCAAAGATCAATGGGTCTGTGCTCTGCTCACCAAATTGGGAATTCCCTGGGAATGATGCAACTTTGGCCAGCCTGGACGTTTGGAAGGGAGGTGCAATGGCCACCTCCTCCTCCTCCTTGGTTGCTTCGATCTGTTTTGCAGAGATAGGAGCAATCAAGAAAGAGGAGGAGGTGGTGATGGGCAGCAGCGAACACTGCTCTCTGATTCGCACAACAGCTGACTTTGAAATGTTGGACCTGCGGGGCAGAGAGTCGAGATACCACTGTACCTGGACGTGGCCCGATATTCACGCTTTTCGAAAGACAGCCCTGACTATTGGGGATCCACAGGTCGAGAACCACTGCTGTAGACCATTTTCACTTCTGCCATTGATGTCACCAACATTCTGACTGCCCTTTGCCGTGTAAAGCTTGGCATCCCTTTTATTGCTGGCAGTGCAAACACAGTATTGTGCAGGAATATTGGGTCTTTTCCTGCCATTTGGAATTGTGAATACAGAAGTACAATATCCCACATTCAGGAAACAGAGTTTTATTAAAGAACGTAATTGTTCTGCAGCATTCCAGTGTTCTGAGGCCTTCCTTTATCAAGCCAATAGCCAAAACTGGAGAGAAAGGAAAGGAAAATGCGCTGAAAGCAGTTTGTTATGCAAATTCAGAATGATGGTAGCAATGTGAGCTTGGATGCTATATACAATTTGGGTAATTTTTAATTGAATTAATTAGGATTGGATTCCCCCCCCCCCCAGCAGCTAATTCAAGCCGGGCTTAACAGTCGAGTAAGCAACAAATAATGCCTTTTGAACAGATAAAAACGATTCCCAAGGTATATACAATGCATCATAAAGTGGTATGATGCCAGAAAACCAGATGCTGTTTATATTGTGCTAGGCATCTTTGTGGCAAGTATGAATGCAAGACCCTTGGCCCCTGTCAAATGCTGCATCCTACATGAAGACTAAATCAAAAGAGAATCTTTAGGAAGTGTTTGTGGTTCATTCTTGTTTTTGAATGTTTACTCAAAAATACAGTACAATATGGTGGAGCAATTAGGCGTAGGAATTGAGATTTGTGGGGGGGGGGGGACTGGTGCCCATAAGTTCAGTCTCTTGTTCATTGCCAATGATTGTGTCTTATATATGCTTTAGAAAATATCAAGATGCACATTTAAAGCTGCTGTATTTTCATAGCAAGATGTGCCATAAGTGGCTTGCATACAGGAAACTGTGCTAACAGTTTTAGCAGATCTACATTCTATGCTTTGACATCTTGTTTTGCTAAAATAGTATATTCCATCATATAAACCTGGTGTTCTTCCCCAATGTCCACCCACCTACCCAAAAAATTCCAAAACTCCCTCATGTTCTCTAATTCACACAGAGACAGTTTAGTTTGTTTTTCCTACCTCTTTCAGCTGTTTTAAACTCCAGTGTGGACTTTTTCATAGTCAGGAGTGATCAGAAATTGGAGGTTTCGTCTCTGAAAATAGACCCTCCTGGCTCCCCACTAACATATGGGATGCTGAAAAACCAGCACTGTTGTCTTAATTGTCCTCTTTTCATGAGAGGGCAAGGCAAGGAGCATGGAAGAGTATATGTGGGGCTACATGTGCCCCCCCCCCATTTTGCCCATCCCTGGTCTAGTGAGAGGCAGTCACCTTGTATAAATTAAGCCTCAAAATGCCTGTAAACATGTCTGCAGTGAGGACGAATGGGACAGCTAGGATGAGATGCCCGTATTGACTGTCCACAGATGAGTGCACACTTGCATAGTTTCTCTCTCAGAAATCAATTTCTGCTGATAGACACAGGTGGTAGGATGGTAGAGAGGTCTTGCCTCTAAGGCAACATGTTTCCAGGCACAGCATTTTCCTTTTCTTATGCTGATGAACAATGGCTTTTTACATGCACCAAAGCAGGAAACTGTGGCCATTGGAGTGGGGTGAATTGTTTGTGTGTGTGGGGGGGTGAGCCATAGTTTGTTTAATCCTTCACTGTTGGCTTATGCTAGCTAGGGTTTTTGAGAGCCAAAAACATGCAGAGGATCACCCTTACCTTTTCTTAAAGGAAATCAAGGGCTGCTCTGTTGATTGTGGTCTCTGTGATGAAAGAAAGGTCTTAAGTGAACCTCACCTTGTGTTCTGTTAAATTGTACAGTATTTAAACCATTTTCTTTTCCATCTCTTAATAGTTTATGAAGTTAGGATGTGGTGTCTGTCTCCCCTTTTGGTAAATCATACAGGGAGAGTTTGTACCAAGACTGATGCCATGGTTGGGTGGGCAATCTCATGCCCATCTCTCGAATTGTGGGGTTTCACTTCCTGTTTTTAGCTTTCATATATTTTCTTTAATGATATAAGCTGACTTGGTTCCTTTCTTTAGGAGAAAGGCAGGGTAAAATATTTTAAATATATACAGATGTGAACCAAACTGGCTGCATGTTACTCACTCCTGATCTACAGATAATTTGTCAGAGAAGGAAAGACAGATCTGTAAATCTTTCAGATCTTGCCTGTATCTAACTGCATATCGATATCATCTTAGAATGGCAGAGCTGAAGGGAACTTATGGAGTCCAGCTTCTATTAAGGAGGCCCAGTGGGGAAGTGAACTCCCATTTCTGTCTCCACAGCCAGATCCCTAAATCACTGATATTCCCTTGATGGATGTTGTTCTTATTCTTAAAGATTGACAACATTGATTGTTCTCCCCATGCGACCCAGAGGCCTTTCCTAAAACTAACATCATGCCTTTTGTATAGAGTAAACCAATAATCAGTTGTATCTGCTTAAAACCCTTTCTCTAGGATAAATGAAAATGTTTCTGGAATATTCTTTTCCCCCTCAAACCTGTTTTATATTACATTGTCAGCTGATGTTAGTGTCAACAAATGAAAACGACGCTTTGAAATTCTGTATTTTCAGAGGTTCTCTGAAACCCAAAATTTTAGGTTTCCAGGCAGTTGGCTCACTAAAAAGCTAGATGATTAATTTTCTCTCAGCTAGACCATTCAGGATTTGTGTCAGCTGTAATTCTGCAGCCTCCTTTGTGTAATCACTGCTGTTTGACAGGATGTGCTTAATATTTAGTGGTAATTTCCTCCTTGCTAATGTAGTTTGTACATTAGTGAATATTTTATGTGGAAGCTTGAATGAAGGTATGAATTGTGTTTGCATGGTAAGAGCAATTAAGGGAATTTCTGGAGTAATAATTTGACCTATATATACATGCCTATGTTACCTAATGGTAAAATTAAAGTAAAGGAGTCTTTTAAAACTATTTAAAAACTGGTAAATGTTATGCTTGAGACATAGACAAGGTGAAGCAGTTTTGTACCCTAGTTGAATTTAATGAGAGTGTTAAGGAATCCCTTAGTTTTCATTTACAATTTTAAAAACTATTGATCTGTAGTAACATGTAGACCTGTGAGCCTCACCATTATTAAGTATTAAGCTGCATCCTTAGACTAGGTTTTGAAAGGGGATCATATTTATAGGGCTATAAGTAACATTAATGAGTCTGTGCAAACACAGGCACTGTGTGGGATGTGTAATAGCAGTCGACATGCTAATGAAGTCTCTCTCCTGCCTCACAGCTCCTGTTATTTCTTAAAGCCTTTTCTGAAACAGAGCAGACCAAGTTGGCGATGCTTACCGGAATCTTGCTAGCCAACGGGACGCTCCCTGCTACAATTTTAACAAGCCTTTTCACTGACAACATTGTCAAAGAAGGTAATCTCTCCCACCCCCACCGCCATCGCCGCTGCCTCCCTTGATTCTGATGGTGCATTGCTAGCTTTGTGATCCTTTGGGCAGCTTTGCTCTCATTGGAGATAGAATTGTCGACTAGGGAACCCGTATGGCCTGATGACTGCATGGGCCTGTCTCCATTCATTTGGATGTTGTGGAGTGCATAGCTGGTCTTGATCCAAATGGGAGCCTTCTGGTGTACAAAATATTTATTTATTTATTTATTTATTTATTTATTTGTTTGTTTGGTTGGTTGGTTTATATACCGTGCCATTTGACCAAAGATCACTATGAGCTATGGGGCATGCACATGCATCATTTTGAAGCTGAGTCCCACTACAATGACTTGCATCACAATTTTAGTGCTGGCAATGATTACTTGTGAAAAAGAGACCCCAGTGACCCCGTTTTAAAAGGAATTTGGTGCCATTTCATCACCTCCAAATATTTTGATCAAATGCAGCCCTCTGCGTGCAGAACCACAGCTAGAAAATTCTTTTAAAATGATTAATCTTTTGCCCTCACTATGTTTTGTTTTGGAAAGGAGATGTGGATACAACCCAAAGCTAAATGGGGAAAAACCCCAACACTTCCAGTTTAAGATCAAAATAGAATGTTGTTATCTCAGTGGAGTTTCTGCTGTGTGTGTGTGTGTGTGTGTGTGTGTGTGCTCCTGTTATATGGGAAAGATTGAAGGTCTGGCATCCTAAGGAACATTATAGTGGTTATCAACAGATGATAACCATGGTAACCCAGCTGCTTGCACCCTGCATTTGCCCAAATAAGACATGTAGTGCTCATTTTCTGACTCTTAATTTTCATTCTTGTTTCTGTGGTCTAAGATACTCGGTTGAGTCATTTCAGTAGAATTCCAAATTCTGTTGTACAGCCCAACGTTGTTGCCATATCTTTCTAGTCCTATATAAGTGTCAAGACCTGATTCTTGCTGTGCAATTGCATGAGAGTTCATGTGGTGTTCATGGTTGAACCCATCATCTGAGGGACTTGTGCCTGTTTTTGAAAACTCCTATAGGCAAAGGTAACACAACGCAGACACATCAAGTGTTGCTTTTCTGCCCTAGAACAGATTTCTGAGTTGTGTGTGAACACCTTGAACATTATGAATTTGGATGGCATGAAGCAAGGATCTGTAATATGGAAACCATGAAACAATATGTGCAGCACTCAAATCATGTGTACAGCTTTTACTTACCATCTATGTGTGCACCATTATTAATTGCTTCCAACTCTGCTCTTACAAAAATCCTTTCTAACTCTGCCTGCATTAGGCTGATGCATATGTATGCTCTTGCTCCCATTATTTTTATTTTCCTCTAGGCATTGCAGCCTCATTTGCTGTCAAGCTTTTTAAAGCTTGGATGCTAGAGAAAGATGCCAATTCAGTTACCTCCTCTTTAAGGAAAGCTAACTTAGACAAGAGGTTGTTAGTAAGTATTTCTTCTTTCTTTTTCCTTCCCCCTTCATCCATTTTCCTGCACCTTATAAAGCTCTCTAAATTAACGTGCATGGTAGCTATAATCACAGGATGCTTGTTCTTATGCGAATGGCCTTTTAAGAAGCAGTGGCCATTTTGTTTCTTAGTGGTAGGCAGATTCCTTGACAAAGGGGTTGGTGGGATGTGACACTTGGCCAGTTGCCCAACTGGACTCAGTGTTATGAGAATCTTACCTGGATTTTATTTTGGCATGCACAAAAATCACACAAGAGCAAAATGCAGTTAATTAGCAAGGCACTTGGCTTCAGGACCAGGCACACAACTGGCATCTTGTTAATTAGCTGTAATTTGTTGCTTGATTGTATGTGTATCTCCTGCTCTGGGGTAAAATCCCAATAAGAATCTGTGTAGTGGCTCCCGAAGTGCTGTTCAGAGAGAAGAGAAATTACTTTTTCACTCAGAGGATCACTGGTCTCTGGAACTCTCTGCCAGAAGAAGTGGTGACAGCGGTCAGCCTTGACAGCTTTAAGAAAGGACTGGAGAAGTTCATGGAGAACAAGGGTATCAATGGCTATTATTAAGGACAACCTCTGGGTTGGGGAGAGAGGCAGGATATCTCTTAATGCCATTCACAGGGAATCATAAGCAGGTGAAGACATCTGCTTGGGAATACCCTGAAGCAAATGGTGAGCCGCTGTGTGAGACAGAATGGTGGATTGGATGGGCTATGGCTTGTTCCAGCAAGGCGGTTCTTATGTTCCCTCAGTCCAGTGGCAGTTTGTAACCTTGTGCTGCTACGGTCTCTTTGCACATCAAAAAGGTGTCATCCCAGTTCTCGTGTTCCCCGCCCCACCCCACCCCACCCCGCCCGCCCATCCCATCCCAAGTGATGTACCACTTTGTAGAATGATTTTAATCTGTTCTGCCAAAAGTAATGCTTTTCCTTCCAGGAACTGTTTCCACCCAACCGACAGAATGTGGACCATTTTGCCAAGTATTTCACTGAAGCTGGCCTCAAGGAGCTCTCCGATTTCCTTCGAGTCCAGCAATCACTGGGGACTCGGAAAGAGTTGCAAAAAGAACTCCAGGAGCGTCTCTCTCAGGAATGTCCAATTAAAGAGGTAGAGGAATAATTTTTTCCCTCCTTATTAGTCAAATGAACAAGTGAAAAATGTGAATGATAGATGCTGAAAGTATGTAAAAGATGCAAAATGTTGCGCTTAAGACTAGGATGGCTACGTAATGAAAAATACTGTTCTGTAGGTCATGGCAATTAATTTCTGCGGTTGGATTCTTACAGGGACTTTTGTGCATGAAAATTAGCTCTGTAAATGCCAGAGTCATTGAGCAGACAGATAAAATGTAGCAATGACTACCCTCTTATATTGCTTTAGAAGGGGATTGAGACGTACAAAATAATGCAGGGCATGAGTAAAGTGGATAGAGGGACGCACTTCTCTCTCACACAGAATACCAGAACTAGGGGACATCCACTCAAATTGAGTGAGAACAGACAAAAGAAAATATTTTTCTTTTCAGTGTATTGTTAGTCTATGGAACTCCCTGCCACAGGATGTGGTGATGGCATCTGGCCTGGATGCCTTCAAAAGGGGATTGGACTGATTCCTGGAGGAAAAGTCCATCACAGGCTACAATCCATGATGGAGATGTGTAATCTCCAGGCTTAAAACCAGGGTACTTCAAGTGCCAGATGCAGGGGAGTGGTGCCAGGAGACAGACCTCTAGTCTCGTGTGCACCCAGAGGCATTTGGTGGGGCCACTGTGAGATACAGAAAGCTGGACTAGATGGGCCTTTGGCCTGATCCACCATGGCTGTTCTTATGCTCTTATGATTAAACTGAGCAGTGCGGGATCAGATAATCACTGGCCACTAGCAATCTAGCAATCATTTGCCATTGTCAGAGACCGTATCTCTCTCTGTGGTCATTGTGGGGATAAATAAGGGGGTTCTCTTGCATTCCGAGCTCCCCATAGGCACCTGGTTGCCCACGGTCTGAACAGAAGGCCAGACTAGGTAGCCTTTGGCATGATCCAATGCAGCTGTTCCTATGTTATTGAAATCCTTAGAACACCTAATGGATTTTTATTAAAAATCATTTGTCACACCCTTAGTTGCAGTGTGTTGATTTGTAAAAAGTCACAGATGCAACATTCCACTATTTGCACAAAAAGCAATCCAGCTATCTGAGCACAGTCTTTCCCAAAGTAGCTTGGTGTGCTTCATATGATGGTTGCCTTCTTCTGACTGCCAAGATAACAGCTTTTATGTGATATGTTGCAACACTCCAAATGCTTGTTTACTGCGTAATGATTAAGTTCCGACTAACCAGAGTTTGCAAGAAATGAGCTAAAAGTAAAGAAGGTAGCTTTACACTGAGAATAATATTAAAGTGAAAACACTCAGGGAGTACAAGAAGTATTTTCTAAGTATTTAAAAAACTTTTAAAGTGCCTTCCAAAAGACTATTTGACAGACATTTTTTCAAGTTTCATTACTTTTTAAAGCTCTTCAACAAATAGCTTTTCCTTTCTTTTACTGAGTATTTACTTGAGTCTCAATGTGCTGCCAAAAATACTCAATACTCCAGTTTCCAATGTGTGGAGATATATATACTATCAAACCAAACCAAATGTTCAGAGTTTAATATGCCATGTTTCCTTTTTTATATTCCTTTCAGCTCTCCATTTTCTCTGTAGGCCACTTACAATTATAGTAATACCATGAAAAAAAATATAATTGTTGGCAGGAGTCTGTAGCAGAAAGGAGGTGCTCTCTCTAAGACAGTGATTTTAAGGTAACGTTTTGTTAATCTCTCCTTGCAGATGGTGCTTTATGTGAAAGAAGAAATGAAGAGGAATGATTTGCCAGAGCCGGCAGTGATTGGACTCCTGTGGACCTGCATAATGAATGCTGTGGAGTGGAACAAGAAAGAAGAACTAGTTGCAGAGCAAGCACTTAAGCATCTGAAGGTGTGCAAGTGAGGGGATGCTCATAGAGTGGGCACATCTGATATAGGTGATGCTCTGGGACCAGCTTGTGAACTTGTAAATGCACTGCATAACCATCAGGGGGAGAAGGTGTCTTCAACATGAAGCCTTAGATTTCTGGTCCTCATGATAATATGTTCCATTCCTTTCAAATCCCTCAGACAGTGGTGGTGAATATTTGGCACTCCAGATGTTTTGGACCACAACTCCCACAGTCCTTTGTCATTGGCAACCTAGGCTTGGAATTCTGAGAGTTGTGGTCCAAAACATCGGGAGTGCTGAAGGTTCGCCACCACTGCCCTAGGATGTAGAGCTGTTGGAACAATCAATGATGCTAGAGCAAAGAACTTGCAGCTGTTCATGCTAAACTTTCTTGCCAATTTGAGTGTGATATGTAAGAAATAGTTTTATAAAATGATAGTTTATTTATTTACACATTTGTATATCTCCCTTGTGATACTCCTTGCATACCAACTCAAGTAGATGACAACACTTGTGTTTGCAAATATGTCAAACAATATTTTCTTAGCACACACTCCTAGAAAGCAGTGTGGTGTTTTGTCCACTCCCCCAGTTTTTTTCCAAGAAAGCATTTAGGTAATGATCTCTTCCATTTGTTTCTGAATAACTTGTGTGTCTTCTGCTTGTTTTAGCAATACGCACCTTTGCTGGCTGTTTTCAGCACCCAAGGCCAGTCAGAGTTGATCCTTCTCCAGAAGGTTCAGGAATATTGCTATGATAACATCCACTTTATGAAAGCCTTTCAGAAGATTGTGGTGCTCTTCTATAAAGGTATCTGTTCTTACCTTCCTTCTTTTATCTGACCAATTATGTTCTCATTAGGCGAATGGGCCAGCACAATTTTTATATAAAATGTAAAAAAAAGTCCCAAATGAAAGAATATTGTAAAATACCATGTTTGGCTTAATTACATTAATAATGACATATACTTAATGAATAATTAATTAATAATTATTTAATTTTAATTTATATTAATTTAATTAATTAATTTTAATTTAATAAATAATTGATAGGATCTGTGCTTCATAACTTTGTTCTGTCAAGAGCAGGAAGGAGTCTAGTGATCCAACTGTAAGGATTTGTTTGGTGTAAATGCTTTTTGACTGTCGTCCATTTCATAGGATTCATCAGACTTTTCTGTCAAGCTATCTGCAGTGCTAATTTTTGGAATGATCCTCTCATAGACTCTGCCCAAACCAGTATGGCTGCTGGCCACAATGGCTGGGGCATTCTGCAAGTTATAGTCCAAAATGTAATTTTTCTGAGATCTGACTGGACTCCAATAAGACTATGCTCCTATGTGTCGCCCAACTTCTTGAGCATAAAACATAGACAGGGCACAACTGGGGTTTAAGCCAAACTCAAGGATGGAGCTACACTGCTCAGGCTACAGAGTGGCAAAGTGTTGTTGGATGGAGTTTGTCTACTAGAATCTTTGTATACTAAGGGGTGGGAGTTTCGTTGTCATTGTTTCTTGTACCACTCTTTTTCCAACCTTCTTCTCCAGTAATAAAATGTAAGTTTGACTATCTTTGATGAATATGATGCACGTCTTCCCTCTAGCTTTTTCTTTAATGTGGCCGTGGTGTTTTGCTACCTGGTGATCCTACTATCATGGAGTTCGTAAAGTAGTTTTAAAAAAAGATTTATCTGAGATAATACTGTAGTCATTCTGCCATGCATTCTAGCACGGAGTGTGGAGGAATGAATTGAGTGGTGGTACTTGTAGTGATGGAGATCGTCATTGACAATAGGAACATTGCAGGTGCCAGGAGATATATGGCAAATGAAAACATTTTGCATACACTCTTATTCTGCCATATAATATAGTGCAAACACACTGTGATGCCGTTCAAGGGTTGGTAGACATGCATAAGAGAATGAACCTTGTAATGGAGGTCCCCTAGAAGTAGTGGAAGGATCCAGCATGCACACCTTTTTTTTTTTTTTTTTGACAAGGGTAGAAGTAAGTCAAGAGAAAGATGACTTGACATTAATGGGTGCTCTTATGTTTTTTTTTTCTGGCATGTGTGGATACTTGTCTCCTTATTGAAGCTATTATTGTTGCAACAGCGAAATACTAGAGGATTTTTAAGAACTGCAGATAGTTCATGCAGTTTTTAATTTAATTGCAAAATAAATGTTATTCAAAGACTTGATGTCTCCTAGCCATGCTGGCTACATGTAGAATTTGAAGGGTCTCTCCCCCCCGGCACATCTACAACTTCCATAATTCCCCAGTAGCCATGCTGGTTGGGAGATAATTGTTTTTATTTTATTTTATTTTATTTTACTAAGGTCAGAATGCCAGCAAACAGGAAGAGAGGTCTCCAATATCCTGCTTGGGTAGTTCCCAAGGGCTTGTGTTTGGCCACTATGGAGAACAGGATTGGGTTGCTCTTGAACTAATCCAGCATGGTTCTTCTATTTTCAGAGAGGGCCACTAATGGAAGCATCCAAAAAGATGATTGTATATCATGGGCCCATGAGGGTAGAGATTTGCTCTGGTCAGACAGATATCTGCCCCGGGGGATAAAGATCTGTGTATTGCCTTCTGGGTAGAAAAAGGCTGGAAGAGTTCTATTGAGGGTCATGCTCAGCCCTTGGGGTTATTGATGCATCACTACCAGCTGAACATAACTTGAATCCAATTTTAGCTTAAGAAACTTGAAAGGTAATATTAGTCCTTTAAAAGAATACCAAATAGATTCCAAATATACAGATGTAAAAGTTTCCCTGAGAGATTTAAATAAAAGCATATATTTCATCTTTTTGTTCAAGAAGACACTTAGTTCTTTGGAGAAATTATTGGGTCTCTCCACCCCCTCCCCCAATTTTTTATATAAAGCTTAGATTCAGAGGCAGTTGGGACTGGGTTGTCATAGAGACTAAGTATTTCTTTTGCTGGATGTTGGTTGACATTGGTGCTATAAATTATGAAACAGTGGGGATTTCTTCAGAAATATTTTATAATGAGCACTGTTTGTACTGATCATTGTGTCATGATGACCACTGTTAGTTTGAAGGGTATTCAGCTTGGCTGTTTGAAGGTGAAAGAACTTAATTCTTATCCACTGACATAAATTAAAAATATTCAAACCTTTAATGTAATGTTGGAGGACACACAGCTTTTCAGATGTTGATGAGCTCTAATTTCTGTTGCCCTTCATGCTTTGTTATGCTGGTTGGAGCTCTCAGGAGTTTCCATCTAACAACATTTTGAACATATTCCCTACATGTGCTTTAATGAAATAGGTAAGGTAAAGTATTGGGCCAGCTCGGATTTCATGATCTTAATTTGTTAAATCTCATTTTAGCCAGCTGGGAATGAACACATCTCCTTCACCCTTCATTTTATCTCAATTCCTGATGTGTGTGTGGGGTGTGTGTGTGTGCTGGGGACAGGTGTTGTTGAAGAAAGCCATCCTCTAGCATAAAATAGGCCAAAGGAAAGGTTGTGCTTCAGTGGCAAAAGAGGGGTGGTCATGAAGCTAGATAGAGTGTTGTTCATTGTGGTCTGGGGAGGGCGCAAGTCATTGCTGGACCATCAGAAGTTGCCTATCCTTGCATTTAAACAGAACACGACTGAAAACAGTGCCTGTGGGTACAAATAAAAGGGAAGAAGGAGAAGTCTGGGAATCCATTAACAAACCAAAATTGTTGTGTCCTTCTTGAACATTAGAATGGGTGTTTTTGTTTTTTCTGCACTCATTCTTAACATGGTTTTCAATTGTGAATTGCTGTAATCAAGCCTATTGCAACTGGGTTCAAGTTGAAGCCAGTCTCTTGTAATGCATTACCAGTGTTCTTCCTACATCTCACTGTCAAGTGGTTCAGAAAGAGATAAATGTAGGTGCTCTCTTTCATCCATGAAGAACCAGGTTCCCGGAAGAATGATGCAATTCGAGCTTGTACAAAAAAATAATAATAATCTGCTCACAGTTTATATCTCAAAATAGTAGGGGCTGAAAACGCTTATGGTATCAATTTCCTATAGACAAGAAATAATTTGGGGTGTTTTTTTTGGGGGGGGGGGAGAAATAACACTTCCACACCTTGAAGGGCCCATATCTGTGCTGGATATGGGCTTGTGAGAACTGTAATCAAAAAGCAAATATTTCCCAGGAAGCCTGGGATTCCCAGTGTGATGTAGTGGACAGAGTAATGGACAAGGATTCTGGAGAACAGGGTTCGAATCCCCACCCATGGAAACTCAACGGAGGAGAGTGGAGCTGGTAAAACCGCTTCTTAAATACTGTAGCTCACTTACCTTAAAAAGCCCTAATAGAGTCACTGTAAGTCAGTTCTGATATGATGCCACAGAATGCACACTCTCAGTTGGCCTACCGTCATCTCAACTGCCCCTTGGTCATATTAGTAATAAGGCCTGCCCCAGACCCTCCAGGTTGAGATGGTGGGTGGGTGAAATGCGTTATAGGCCTGGGGATCACTCTTCTATGTTTTGCTTAAAGTGACATTGCTTGGAGCTGCAGGGAGAGGTGCACTTCCCACAAAAGTTCAGCTGAAATTGCAGCCGCAGTTAGAATGTCATCTTAATCATCTTTAATCATAAATAGCTAAAAATAATATAATTTACCCCCAGTGTTCCTTGTTCTGCAGAAAGCAAGCAACCTCAGGGTATGATTAACGATGCCCTGTCCTGCATGATTGCTTAATTGAGCATTTCAGTGTCTCTGCTGACAAGAGAAGATTATTTGGAGTGAAGTACTGAAGGCATGTGTAAATTACAAGTAATCTTTCTCAAATTAAAGGAAAATTCAGATGACCTTTTAATTCACACCACTGTCTAGGTTCTTTCTTCATTTGTAGACTATTTAAGATCTCTTTGTTCTCTTAAACACAGGGTACATAATGCAGTCAGTTCTTCTTTATCTCCGTCACAATCAACCTTTTCTCCCCCCTCCCCCGCCATCCCCAAGTTCTCTTGTCTCCTTCAGAAGGCTGTAGCCAAATGGGTTCCAGATTTTGGCAGCGAAGGGAATCCAGACACTTTAAACGTGTGCCTGCATGCTCCTGCAATCAATAGGGCTTCAAGTAATGCATAAATTAAGCGCTAAGTGCTCTGAAAAGAGCTCTCAACCAAATACCTGTCAGCATTTCTTTTGCAATTAATTACCGAGCGTCTCTGTAATAGCCAGATTTGTAATAGCTGTGCTCCTTCTCAGCCAAGTTGAGAAAACGTGAATGAAATGGTTCATACTAGCTGATGCTGGATCTATTCCCCAGCGCTTTTCCTATCAATAGATTCTGTGAAGGCAGAACTTCCTATATGAAAGAAAAGGTGCAAGAAAAGGTTGTGTTGGGTTAGACTAAAATGCCCTCAATCCCCTAAGCATCATGGATGCAGTGGTTAAATTCCTGTACTGCAGGTAAAACAGTGCTCATGACCTGGGGTTCAATCTCAGGTAGCAGACTCATGGTTGAATCAGCCTTCCGTCCTTCTGAGGTCTGTAAAATGAGTACCCAGCTTGCATGGGGGGGGGGAATGTGTTGCCTGCATTCTGTAATTAAAACTGTAAACTGCCCAGAGACTACTTGAACTGGTATGGGACAGCATATAAGCAGAACACTTTGCTTTGTACATGTATCCCACAAGCTTATCTTGCAGTAAAAAGTTCCCTAAATCAAAATGCTGCCCTCACTGGTAAGAACACTGTTTGACCACCAGGGTTGTTTGTGTTTTAATTAAAACAGGAAAACAACAACAACAAAAGGCTTTCCCCCATGTTGTGTCCTTTCCGAATACAAATCATTCATATCAACACCAAAGAAGTGCACAAATGTTTTGTGTTCTTTTGTGCTTTCCTCTTTTTAACTTTTATTTCACCTTGGTTCTGTCAAATTGCCCAATAAAATCTCCGCTAATAGCACTGCAAGAGTTAATGCCAGAACCCAATCAGAATGTCCAGGAAGAAGGAATGGGGATTTTGAATCTGTTGTCACTTTGGTTGGAATTCTATAAGCAGTGCCCGCTCTTGGTTTCAGTGGTTCCTTGTGGATGTGTGAGCTCCGGTCACCCACAATCTTTGATTTTGCTGTGTGCCTGCCTCTAAAACCCTTTCTCTCTTTTTTGACATTTACCATTAATTATTTTCTTTGGGGGGAGGCTTTTCAATTTCTGTTGATTATCCCCCCCCCATCCATCATGTTCTACCTCTAGATTCCAGCTGTCTGGCAAACCTCCACCATGTCACTTCCTCTAGCAGGACTTTACCTAGGTTGGAATACAGGCTGCAATGTTTTCATCCTCCTCTGTATTCCTTACTGGAACACAGTAATGGTTGTATTCACAAAATCAGCAGCTGGGACCATTTTCATGTTAGGTTCCTGCAGTTCTGAAATTCAGGCTCTTTGTTGAAGATGCCTTGAACTTATGAATAGAGATGGGCACGACTAGGGAAAATGACTTTTTCTAGTTGTCGTGTGTCGGAGGCGGCCCGTGTCGGCTCGTTTCCGTTTTTCGCGGAACTTCGCAAAAAATAGTCGTTTCGTTTTTCGTTTTTCGTCTGTCGTTATACTGGTTTAGGGGGGGTAGCAGGCTCCTGGTGGCACCTCTGTGGGGTGGGTGCCTCCTCTGGCCCGCTATGAAGGGAAGCGGGCTCCTGGAGGCACCTCTTTCTGGGGTGGGTGGGTGCCTCCTCTCCTCACCCGCTAGGAAGGGAAAGCAGGCTCCTGGAGACCCCTCATGGCATGGGGGCCTCCTCTCCTCGCCTGCTGCAAAAGGGCATGCATAGCCATATGGATATGCATACCAGTTGCAGACACAGCAGACTGGCAGAGGCACCCCTCTTTTTGGGGTGCCTTCCCTGCATCAGTCAGGCCTCGACGGGCATGGTTTGCATGGCACAGAAATGCTGCCAAGCCGAGCCTGCAGGAGTCAGCCAGAGCCACAAGTGACGAACTGGCAGACTTTCTGCATCCGCTGTGTCTCACTAAGAAGGGAAGCGTACTTGCGTGTAGTAGTGCAATGCAAGTACAGATCTGGCTTAGGGGATGGGGTTAGCGCAAGGGCTAGGGTTAGGCTAGTTACTGGTGAGGTTAGGGTGGGGTAGTGGGGTGCACCTCTGGGTGCCTCTCTGACCCACTAAGAGGACAGTGTACTGTGGCCCAGTGTGGCGTATGGGTAAGGGTTAGGGTTAGGGTTAGGGCTAGGGCAGGGTTAGTGGGCTTTTTGGCACATCCCAGAAGTCTCAGTGGCCAAGTGGCCATGCAATTGGTGGAATGGCTCCAAAAATTTGCATGGTCCACTCCCATGGCCACATGGCCAGCCCATCATTGCGCAGGTGTAAAATAATAATAATAAAATCAATGGAGAGAGGAAAGAGGAGACATTTTGTTGCAAGAAAAACCCACTGCTACTGTAAAAATTCTGGCAGTTTTAAAATAGCAATTTTTGCATGTTTCTGTGTGGTGCTTGTGTGTTTTTGGACCACTCCACGATTTCAAAAAAAATATTGCGGTAACTGCCCCATTTTCGATCCCCCGCCCGCACCGCATGGCATGGCGAGTCCGGCTTGTTGCTTGCGAGTCCCCACCAGAGCAGCCCAGGACAAGAGAGGGGGGGAGGCCGGGGACACCCCCCCCCCCAGAAACCACCCCTCTGGTAGGTGCCCTCTCAGGCAGGCATATTTTCGCCTGCTTTTGGGGCCGGGAATCGGGGGTTTTAAAACTTTTTTTCTGTGCCGCTTGAATTGCGGCGGCCAGCGGCGAGTCCGGCTTGTTGCGAGCGACTGCGAGACGATGACGATTTCCCCCACCAGAGCAGCCCAGGACAGGAGAGTGGGGGAGGCCGGGGACCCCCCCCCCAGAAACCACCCCTCTGGTAGGTGCACTCTCAGGCAGGCATATTTTCGCCTGCTTTTTGGGCCGGGAATCGGGTTTTTTTTTTACTTTAAAAAACTTTTTTTTTTTGTGCCGCTTGAATGGCGGCAAGCCGGCGACTTTGGCGGGACGATGAGGATGCCCGCCCCCAGTGCAGCCCAGGAGGGACAGGAGGAGAGGGGGGAGGCCAGGGACCCCCCCCCAGAAACCACCCCTCTGGTAGGTGCCCTGAGCCCTCACTCAGGCAGGCATATTTTTGCCTGCTTTTTGGCCGGGAATTGGTTTTTTTAAATTTATTTTTAAAACTTTTTCCTGTGCCGCTTGGCATCGCGGGATCGCTGCGATGCCAGGAACGACAACGACAAATCAGACCAAATTATTCTTTAGTCGGTTCGAGTTCGAGTTCTGGCGGAGTAATTCCCGTTACCGTTTCCGTTCCGTAACGGAAACGAGAAACGGAAACAGGAATTCCGCTAAGTCGTGCCCATGTCTACTTATGAACATCGACTTTTGTAACCAGTGGGAGTAGCTTTCCTGTGGGAATCAATGGGAAGGGGCTCACCACGGCAGGTAAAAGGAAGCCTCAGTCTTTGCAGTCTGGCATGCATGCACCACAGAGGGATAGTAACAAGATATTACACACAGAGAGACAATCTTCTCTCCTTTGTCGTTGTGAAGGACTGAAGAGGCTAGAGCAGAATCCCAATAGACCATCAGCTCTAAAGGAGAAAGTGATTTTATTGAATATAAAATGAATTTATTTTAAGTGTTTATAGAAACAAAGCTAAGGCACAGTTAAGGTTTCTCTTGTACATTATATTACAGTAGTTTCCAACTACAGACTGCTTTTTAGTCTTTGCCGATAGCGAGTTAAGTAGGGCTTGTATTTGTTCTTTGTTTTTTAATTCAAAGCAAAACACACACACCCTTAACAGCATAGTTACAGAGGTTACTTTTCTACCCAGAAACATAATTATCTCCTGGTTTGGTTTTTTTGTTTTCAGCGGATGTCTTAAGCGAAGAAGCCATCCTGAAATGGTACAAAGAGGCACATGTTGCTAAAGGGAAAAGCGTGTTCCTTGACCAGATGAAGAAATTTGTCGAGTGGCTACAGAATGCTGAAGAAGGTAATAATTTACTTGAATAATCAGCTTCTTGGATAAAACTCATTCAGATTGCTGAGTTTTTCCTTCTGGTGCAGCCAGCAAAATCTTAAGTATTCCGTGTCATCCAAGTTCCAAAACTCAAGAGAGACTTTACCCGAGAACCTCCAGCTGAGAAATTCTATACTCAGTCTAGTTTTTATTCAGTAGTCATGGTATAACTGGTTGCTTTTCCTACTGCTGGTACTCCCTTTAAATGGCTTGAATTTTAAAAATATGTATCATCATCATTATTGAAGACTTGGACATTTTATTTATTATCGATACAAGAAAATGTTATACTGGTTTTAATGTATGAGAAGTGGTTTAAAATAATTAAAGACACAAAATATGATAGAACACTGAAAGAAATGATAAAATGAAGATAAAACAGTAAGATATTTCATCTTCTCTGTATCGTTCCAATTTTAGTGTTATGTGCTGCCGAAGTGAGCACAAAACAGCAAGATATTTCACTACACTTACCAGAGGGACACAGGCAGGGAAGGGTTACCAAAGGGATAATAAATGACATTTTAGTCACTAGTGGAAGCACTCTGCTGATGTCAGTGGGCAGATTCATGCAGGAGGTGGACAATCGCAGCAGAAAACAGCCTCATTAGATGTGCACACATCTGTATTTTTAAACAAGTCTGAGCATCCTACCGGCAATATGGCCAGTGGCTATCTGTGAGCTATCATCCAACACAAGAGATGATGAGCATCCCTGTTCCTCATATTAGCCTTCCCAGCAGCCTGTTATTTCATATATTGGTTGGAAATGTATGCCAAGTGAATGATCATCAACCACTGAGTGGTAGTTCTTGACAAGGGCCACTAGAAAAATCTGAAAACAAAAAATGGCAGATCAGAGGGTGTTTGGGTCAGCCCATTACAGCATAGCAATAAAGCAGTATATGTTGGAAATGGTTTTGAGCTAGCATTTGAAAATGTGTTTGCTGCCACTGGAATCTCAGTGTGTGGCAATAACTATGACTATATTTGCATATTTTGTTACTGAGCCAGGGCAAAATAAAAGGACATTATTTCCATTCCCATAAAAGCTCTGGGTGCATTGTGTCCGTTGCACGTTCAGAAACTGATCCTATTATATGAACTGGTAAATGGAACAACCTCTGTTCACTTGGGGTTTCATGGCTGGGAACCAAAGACCAGCATTTCAGTTAATGCAACCCAAGGGGATATTTGATGCCAGACTCAGCACTGGGCATATGGCTCAAGTCCCTAGTATTTTAAAGCAAGGGAAAAACCTTACTGGGCATACCCAAGCCTATTATATGAAAGTTTGTCCAAATGCCCGAGGCTTCAGACCAATAGGCATAGCTTGAATCCAGTGAATACTATGGGGTGTTGGCAGGGGGAAGCATCTAAGAAAACAGTTGTTTCCTAAATCAGGAGAGGAGATTTATGCTTCTGGACTATTCCAGCCCATAGATTTCTGACTATCCCTGCTGGCTAACATGAAATATCCACTGTTCTTGCAAGAATGGGCTTCCTGCCTGCACCCTTTTCTTGTTACGTTCCCTGTGTTCTGAAGGACATAATGAAATAAGAGAATGTTAAAAGACCAGCATTCGCCTGTAGCTTTTGCTCCAAGTTAATAAATATCTTCCTGATGGCAAGAGTTAGGTTCTCCGTCCTTCCTTTGACCTCCCATAGAGAAGCATTTTTGCTTGCTGCTTAAAGTCTGGAAGCCGCTTCTCCCTTGATGTGTGTAATCCCATATTAGCTGTGTGTCTGATTGGCACGTTATAATTATTAACTCTCCCTCATTTCCTTTCTAAACGTGAGACATATCATTTGCTCAACTATTTAAGGACACAGAGCTCCTATACCTTCCCCCCCTAAATGGCTGCTAAACAAAATGTGCCATTTTTGGTTTCAGTTATTTTGAAATGTTAGATTCTGAAAACCTGTACAATATATCACAACATATGGCAAGATTTGGTAAGTGAGGCTGCTGGGAAAGTTATTTTGAAAGCAGTTGGTCCTTATCCTAATGTCACTGTTACAGCCTCGTCTTCTCATACAACTGGCTTGCCCACAGGAGATTCAAGAGTCTTAATTTAAATTGGTGAAAAAAATAACTGGTAAAATGAGAATGAATGTATCAGTATTGAAGGGTATTGATCAAGCATCTATAGCTGTTTTAGTAACCCCCAGGCATTGACAATCCTCATATATTCAATAGCAATATATTCCAAGCTATATATAGCCACACAAGTGACACAAATTATATATTTAAAGATAGTGATATCCACTCAGCACTCCACATGTATCCACATGTATATTCTTAT
>JAHTLZ010003542.1:56138917-56154524 GCA_023846285.1 Phrynocephalus versicolor | reverse complement strand
AATAATAATAATAATAATAATAATAATAATAATAATAATAATAATAATAATAATAATAATAATAATAATAATAATAATAATAATAGCATAGTCCTTGATCTGGGCAGTTTTGTGGAAGGGATGGAGGGCAATTATTTTGAGGGCTACAGCTTCAAAGAATTGGCTGAGCTCAGGCAGAAGGCTGGCTACTAACATTTTACTGACAAAGGGCTTAATTAGTAAACGGTTGTTGGCATAAAATGTCCCTGGTCAAGGGATGGGAAATCAATGTATATGATGGAACAAAAGAGCTCAATTCATCATCGTGAGTTGTGTGTATGTTGTGTCGTTACAGTTGTGACTGACTCTTCGTGACCCTATGTCCATGGAGTTTTCTTGGCAGGAATACTGGAGTGGCTTGCCAGTTCCTACTCCAGGCGCCTACAGCACCTGGTATTCCCTGGTGATCTCCCATCCAAGTACTAACCAGGGCTTACCCTACTTAGCTTCCGAAATCAGGTGAGATCAGATGCGCTTAGGGCATCTAGGCTCATCTTGAGTTCTGAATTATCTAAAACCTCACACTGTGCCAGTTTAGACCTTCAGAAAAGGCTCAATCACTCCTGCCATTCCTGGCAGCTGGATCAGCTCTTTGAACTAATAAAGCCTTCTTTCTGTGGTGTCTTGAAGAAAGTGGACAGCAACATCTTCTCAGATGTGTTGGACTGCAGTTTGCATCATGCCTCCTCATTGGCTAGGGCTGGTGGCACGTGAAGTCTGGAAACATCTGGCTGGATAGTAGGCAGCCTCCTTGTTCAAGAACAGTCTATCATGGAATGCCACTTGATGGGAAGAAGAAAGGCTTCAGGAGAAGGTCGTTGTCCTCATGCTTTCTAGGCAAGCTTCCTGAAAACATGGTTTTGCTAAGTTTGTGAAATGGAATTTTGGAATGGAATGGGGATGGGTCACTCCTCACAGCTACAATCAGTGCAGTATAGCTGCTAGTGGGGAATGCTGGCTGTTACTGTCCAACAACCTAAAGCATTACATGGGCCAATTCATGTGCTCTTATGTCAGTTTCCAATGTTAAAAATGGTGGTCCCCTGTATGTTGAAGATAATCCAACACTTCTGCTCCTTCCCCAAATCATTACAAAAAGTTTATGGGAAAAATGCCTATCTATGTTAGGTTTCTCCAGGCCAGCTTCCTCCCTGTGTTTTGAGCATACCAGTCTCAAGAACCCTGACCAGCATAGACAAAGATCTGGCAAGATGGGAGCAGTAGGCCAGAGTCCCAGAAATGCTTGGTCCAAGAGACCAGAGAGCAAAGGGCTATATGACAGAAAGGCTCTAGATCCCTCCCTCTTGGCAATTTCCCTCTTCCCCTTTCAAAAAAATAAAAGTGTGCCTCACTCTGCCATCTTTCCATCTCCATCTCGGGCATTCCATTGGCAAGAGGTGGATGAGTAAAGGAAACCCTCCCAGGATACTCTGCTTCCTTTCTGATTTGTGGGAATGTGTAGGCTAGGAAGGAAGACCACCACCATCTCCAATGGAAGATCCAGACTTGAGCCCCTCATGCCAAGGTCATTCCAAGACAACTAGATTGGGGAAAAGTCCTTTTCTCTGGTGGGTTTTGTAGGCCCAAAAACAGAGTTTCAAGATCTTAGACTGCTATTCTCAGGAGCAATGGGCAACAGATATGCTGGTTAAGGCTTTCAGGAGTTATGGTAGAAGACCATCTGGAACCCCAACTTTGGAAACTACTAACACAGAATAAAATGTCTTAAGTGTCTTAAGTGGGGGGGGGCACATACTTTTTTCTCCCTCTCTCACACACAAGATCTCCATTTCCATTTCAAACAAGCACTTTATGTGAAATAATAGGTCATCTGCAATCAGAGATGTTCAAAGGAGCAAAGAACCCAGCACCTACATGTTGTTTTGTTATTTTAACAGATCCTCAAATATCCTTTTTAAAAAGTCACACAGCTATTATCCAGAGTTACCATGAAATACATATTTTCAATTTGAGGTAGTCATCTCTGAAAACAAGGTCCGTTTTTTTTACCCCAGAGAGTAGGAAGGAATAGCCTTCTACCCAAAGGGGTTAAAAACAACAACCAATGACTTCATTTTTAGTGGTGCATTAGCTGGAAATCAACTTCAGTGGTTGTCAACCTGTGGGTCCCCACATGTTCCTGGACTGCAACACCCAGAAGTCTCCACCACTAGCTGTGCTGGAAGGGGTTTCTGGGAGTTGCAGTCCAGGAACAACTGGGGAGCCACAGGTTGAGAACCACTGAACTACTTGGAAGGCAGCTATGCTAACCACTATACCACTGCCTTCCAAGCATACTGGCCCATTGTTTTGGGCTCAAATGTGCTGTGTTAGCACCATGAAGTTGTTCCTTCCCAGCATTCCATTTTCCAGGCAGCTAGCATTCCCTGCCCTATTTGAGATCCAGGCCTGTATCTAAGCCATCCTCTTGCCCCTTCTTCCAGACAGAGGCGTAGCCAGGATTTGGAGTGCCTGGGGACAAAGTTCACTTTTGCGCCATTCCTGATGCCCCCCACGTCACACCCACCCAGCAAAGAGGGGGGGAGGACCCTGTAGGTGTGGGGTGGGTGAGTGCACACAGGCGGATGGGCACATGTGTGTGTGTGTGCGCACGCGCCTTACACCTCTCCCACCAAGGCGAGGAAGAGGAGGAGGAGGAGGGCGCTGTGGCCACTGTGCTCCTGCCTGCCTGCCTGCTTTGCCACTCGCCTGGCACATGGCGGTGGAGGGGGTGCCGTCGCCAAGCTTTAGAGGAAAGGAGGACTGCTGGGCGGTGGGAGGGTGCACGGCTTCCTCTTCCTGCTTCCCCCTCCAGGCACCCCCAGATTGCTCCACCCGGGGCAGATGTACCCTTCTGCCTCACCCCAGATCTGCCCCTGCTTCCAGATTCTTCCCCCTTACATATGTCTTCAGGTGAGGATCCAAGTAACAATCGCCACGATCAATACTAGTTTTAAAAACCAAAAAGGTAAAGAAAAGCCAAAGGCTGCCCTGATTTGAGGATCTTGTTCCTCAGCAACCTGATGCAGTACAGTAGTTCCTTTCTTCTGCAGACTAACTTCAGATCCCAACTCATGCCCAGATTTCTACTGCTTTATTTATTAGACCCCAAAATTAGTGTAGTGCCTTGCTTTTTTAAATTTTAAATCAACATTGGTCGCAGAGATGGCAAAACAGCCTAGAACTGAGAGTCAGTATTGCATGGTAACCCTGGATAATGTCTGTGTGACTTTTTTTCCTTATTGTTAGTTTGAATCTCTTGTTGCAAACCGCCTGGAGTTCCTCCCGGAAGACGGGCGGTATATAAACATCTAAATGAATGAATGAATGAATGAATGAATATGCATCTGAGTAACTGTAAAACATCTGAAACAAGTATCTCACTGGCTTCCCCTTTCTTTCATGCAGCCGCCATGAGGAGTTAAGTGGAGAACAGGTGTTCTGTCATTTTGCTCAGGGAACTCTGTAAAAATGCCATGTGCAATCATGGCACTCAATGAAGGAAAAATGTTGCAGCCCTGTCGTATGTTATGTGTCCACATACGAGCAATAGAAGGCCATCTGTGGACAAGTTATGTTTCCCATGATTAAAACGCACTCCAACTCCTATGCAACAGTTTGGACTGAATGAGTGCAAATCAAAAGGGAGTGGGGAATTGAGTCCCACCACTACAGACAATATGTCGGATGTGGAAGCTAATTAATCTGACACCTGCAGACTACCGGTCTGTGAAATTACAGCCCAATCATGTCTTGAAAGATTTAACTTTTCTCCTTCAGAATATCTGAAATCCTCAGTGATTATTCACATCCAGGCATGAAGTTATTCTGCCCTCTAGTGTGAGATATAGGCAGGGACAGGCAGATCTTAGCTCTTTCTCAGCCATCAGAACCTACAAACACCACACAAATGTCATTTACTTTTGGGTTCTTGTTGGAGAATAAAAATGAACGAAGGAAAGATTTTGCTCTTTATTTGTGTACTATATTTATATGCCACCTTCTTCACCCACCCCAGTTCATTAAAGCAAAAGCACCCTACTTATACTGTTGTTGCTGCTGTGTCATTACAGTCATGACCGACTCTTCGTTGACCCCATGTCCATGGAGTTCTCTTGGCAGGAATTCTGGAGTGGATTGCCAGTTCCTACTCCATACTACTTATATACCACTGCCATAATGCTTAAAGCACTCTCTGGTCAATTCAAAAGTTAGTTATGCAGGCTACAAATCTAGCCCCGCCCCCCCACAAACTGGTACCCAATTTCCCGACCTCAGTAGGATGGAAGTCTGTGTCAGTCTTGAGTCAGCTGCTTGGGACTAGACCATGAGCAGAGGTTGGGCTGCAGTGCTGCAGTTTAACCATTGCGCCACAAGGCTTACACTTTATAATCACGAGCTTGCCGTCCCATTGGAGAGTTTTTGTGCGAAAGGAAAGTATAATGATGACGGGGTGGAAGACAGTAATTCTTCCATATTGTTACATGATGATGATATGAAACTAGATGTACAAACCACCTGTCAAGATAGCTACAAATAAACAGTACTTTTTGGGTAACTCCTTTCAATAACAACTGCATCACTACGCTACATTCTAATTTTATCATTGAGGGATAATTTTATTCCTTTTGAGGTGCAGTTGTAAATTTTAATTACTTTAATTAGAGGTCTGTGATCTCAGTAAGTTCTGAAAGAAGACCACACCACATTTTAAACACAGGGTCATGACATGGTTCTTACCATTGAGGTAAGAAAAATCTAAGTGGAAGAAGAGAGTTTTGTTCCTGTCACAGGCCAATAGCTTGCAGCATTCTGTTTTTTTTAAAGTAACTAAAAGGAGACAACATTAGTTCCTTTTGCGTAGCAGGCAAAAAAAAAAGAGTGGCTTTTAAAAACGCATGGCTAGAATTCCATTTAAGATTTATACACATGGATCTTCAACCCTGGATGATGTCACAGGAATCTGAGGAGATGCCAGTCACATGTTTGTCCAGGTAAAACCATCACCCTGTCAGAGTCCCACGGGAGCATCTGCTGTGGGCACTCTGTGTGGATGTAGAAAATGAACAGGATCCTTGTCAATAATGTAATTAATCTTGGTATCTTGACTGTTGGTAATGACTGTGTAATAGTAGTTTTCAAAGCTCTGGATGATACAGAAAGGCCAGATGAAATGGTCAGTGCAGGATCTTGTTCTGTGATGGATTAGACCAAAATGGTACTTGGTTTCAACCAAGCCACAGTAATCCAAAGCAGGAATCTTTACAAGATTTGGTTCACACCAACTTCTGGAGCCAACATCATACAGGAAGGTCCCTTTATCTGTGGGGGTTTGGTCCCAAATCTCCTCTCCATGCTGAAAATGCAGGTTATAATAGCAAACACTACACATAACATCATCTCTGGCTCCCTCTAATGGCCAGCTCTGATAACTTCATGGTTAGAAATACAGTAGGACCCCCGTATCCACTGATTCATTATCCACTGATTCAGTTATCCACAGTTCGCAGAGGAAAAAAATTAAATAATTCAGCAGCCACAAAGCAAGCTGTTGTCACAAACAGCAGCTGTAAACCAAGCTATTGTCACAAATAGCATCTGTAAAGCAAGCTGCTGTCACAAACAGCAGCCATAAAGCAAGCTACTGTCTCAAAACAGCAGTCAAAAAGTAAGCTACTGTCAGGAAATAGCAGTTTGGGGGTGGGCGGGCAAGCATTCTCTCTTATCCATGGTTTTCATTATCCACGAGAAGGCCAGGAACCAATCCCCAGCGGATACCGGGGTCCTACTGTAACAATAGCCTCCCAGGTTAGGTAGGCAGTATACAAATAAAATAAAATAAAATAAAATAAAATAAAATAAATTATTTTTATAATATTGCTGCAATATTTTAGCAGATCTTTCAGGCCAATAGCCAACTAGAAGTTTTGACCGTCACAGTGGAAAGCAGAACCAGTGAGTCACCTCTTGAATGGTGAGTCAGCACTTTTCTAAATCCCACTGAATCAAGGGCTTATTTAGACCCAAGATTCAAATCTTCCTGTAACCAAGGAGCCCAGCAGGTGACTTTGCTTCCATTGTTCCTTCTCAATCTCATTTCCCAGCCTCGATTATTGTTAAGTGAACAGAAGGTTGTTTCACACTGCTGTAAGCCCACTAAAGAAGAAGGAGGCAGGGGAAAGATAAAAATGTAAACTGTACCAACCACCACTATAACATTATTCTAGGCATCTCTGGTTCCTTTACCAAACTATGCTTCTTAGAGCAAGCAATGAGCCATGAGTGGAACCTGCCTTTTCCAACCATATGGCAGCACAGCAGAAAACCCTTTTGGGCTGTTAAATGCTTTCCCCAGCTCCTTCAAGCTTATGAAGCAGGCCTTCATTTTCCATTTGTGATGTTTTATTCAACAGCAGGCAGGTCCCCTTTTCTGCTTCACTCTCAGCTGTTGCTGTATCGCTGGGCCACGTCAACCTGCCACCACCCAGAGGGGGCCAGATTGTAAAGTGCAGTTCCCGGTCTGCTTTCTCTGATGCTTTGCTGGAGGATTTGTCGCTAGGAAGGCAAGTGGCGGTACAGACACTTCCAGCTAAACAGGTCCCCTGCGGCTATCAAGCCAAGAGTATTTAAGCCCAAGAGGAAAACACATGGTACAAAAGTGAAACCAGAACATTTTTCCAGAAACTACATCATTGTGATTCACTCAGAGGTGGAGTGGGGCGGGAATTCCCTTCATCTATAACAATAAAATGGAATATATGTCCATCTCTCTCCCTCTCCCTCTCCCTCTCCCTCTCTCTCTCCCTCTCTCTCTCTATTTGCCAGAGCTTCTAGATCATGAAATAAACATGCCTGCCATTTTGCATGCATACTAAGGATATGCTAAAGCTGTACATCTCAAGTTACACATCTTCTTACAAGGATCTATTGGTTTGAATTAAATGAACTCTGTTAGCCTGCAGTGACATCTTTAGTTACTACTGTACCGTGTTTCCCCGAAAATAAGACACTATCTTATATTTATTTTTTCTCAAGAAGACACACTAGGGTTTATTTTCAGGGGATGTCTTATTTTCTTAATTATAATATGCTTGAATGTCAGCCCTGCACACAACCATAGCTATGCCCATCATTAGGTCTTATTATCAGGGTAGGGCTTATATTTAACAAATGCATAGAAATCCTGCTAGGGCTTATTTTTGGGGAGGTCTTATTTTCAGGGAAACAGGGTAGGTGGCAGAGTTCTTTACCCTGCCCTTGAGCATATTGCCTACAATTTCAAGGTTCCCTTAGTTTGAGCATGTTTTAAATCTCCTGAAATGGCCAAGTCCATGTGGATAATAAAGAGGGCAGGTCTCTTGAGATCCTAGTTATCTGCCTTACTTAAAAAAAAATAAACCAGCAAACAAAGCATCTGGCCACCTCATTTGCCATGCAGTTCTCTTTGCGAGGCGCAGCAAAGCTACGGGATTGCAAAAGGAAAGTTCCTGCCCTTTCCCATGCATGAGATGGCTCACACTGTTTAGACATTATCCGCTTGCCAGGGATGTTTTTGAAAGACAATGAAGGGGGCCTGAACAGCACAATGTTTGTGCGTGAGACAGGGCAGGGATAAAGAGGAGAGCCGAACAGAGAGAGCCAGGAGAAGAATACAGGCATTGCAAAGCAGCTTATATGAGCAAGACTGCATTGGTGCAAGGGAACTGAGTCAGCAAAGCATCAGAGGAGTGAGTGTCAAATAGTAGACTTATGAAGACATCTGGTAAGCCAGGCGTTGCATCTAGTGTAGATAATTTGTCATCTGAATTTGAGTATTAGTACCTTAGTGCTGAATGCTAAAAAGGGCTTAAATATTTGGAGCTTGTGAAAATCTCCAGCTGCAACTTGCTCTGTGTCACTCTCAGTGTATTATTCAGGCAGATGACCTCCATCTGGCTTTGCTTCATGGCTGGTCCTTGCTCTCAAGAGGCACCTACCATCAGTATGGTACATATGGCTACTACAGAGAGCCACCTGTGATGGGTAGGTTCAAGGAACCATGTAAGGCACTCAGTGATGTCGGGCCAAGCACATTTTCGCAGCCTGACCAAGCTTAAAGGGTTAGTAGAGAATGAGTACCAGTGAAAGGCAGAACATGGATGCTTTTCATCACACACCAAGGTTGAATGTTGCATCTTCTGTGGGTTTTTCAAGAACTGCTTCTTGTTTTCTTTCCTATTGTTAGAAATCCCTGCAATATAAAAGATGCAATTTTGCTGGTAGAGGGGAAACGTTTTCCAGCCACTAGTCAATAGGGCTTCTATGGAGTTTTTTCTCCTTGTATCTGATACAGCACTTAAAATAATTCCCCATCTTTGATAATCGAAAAATGATGACAAGTCTCTTTCCTTCTATTCATTTCCTAACAACGAACCTCTGTGTTCCACTCAAGACTGAAGACAGACCCAGGTAAGTGCTGGATTATACTTTCAAAAAAGTGTTTGTTACATGTCTTTGTTCCAAGATCTCCAAGAGTAATTCAAAACCAGCAGAGCAAGCAGGGGAGCCTAATCCGGTTAAATCCTACACTCTAAATAAAAACTATGACCAATGTGGAGTTTCTGGCTTCAACAGCCATCTCCCACCTGTTGCTTAGTATGCAGCCAGAGGCGGAGACCTGGTCATTTCAGATGGCCCTAATTAAGGTTTTGCAGGCTATAAGTTTTTGGATCTTAATTACAGGAGGGAAGAGGGAACATTTCCAATGCAAGGGTAATTTATTGTTCATGGGGGAAACACAACTGCACTCGAGCAGGTGTAATAACCTGAGAAAGAGATATATTAGACCAGTGGTTCTCAACCTGTGGGTCCCCAAATGTTCCTGGACTGCAACTTCCAGAAGCCTCCACCACTCGCTGTGCTGGAAGGGATTTCTGGGAGTTGCAGTCCAGGAACATCTGGGGACCCACTGTATTAGACCCCAAGACCAGCCTGAGGTAGAGCAGCAAACTGCCTCTCCTCATTAAAGCTGTGCATGATGTTCGAAGCCAGCCGAGTTACTTTGGCACAAAAGGGACACAATTTTATCAGTGTCTCTCCTCCTCGGGACAATAAAAGTATAATCATAGCAAATGAATTTTAAAAAGAACTGGCTGCCTTTCATGGCCTCCCAAATTTGCTACTTCAGGGATGACCTTATTCTGCCACATGGCAAAGACAGCCATCTCTGAGGATTAGGAGCCTTCACTATGTTTTTAGGCACTCAGTATGTGAGCAGGCTTGGCTTAAGTCAGACATCTTGCTGCTGGCCGTAGTTACTTCAATGCTGGCAATAGTGATGTGATGCCTCCTCTTCCACACAAGACAGAAGTTCTAGCTTGGGGGAGCCTGTGCAGGCTGAACACCCATCTGTGTGCTCAACTCACTGCTATCTGATCATCAGCCTCCCTGGCAGTCCAGCAAATGTTGGAATACATGCAGCAACATGCACTGTGTGCCATGCCTGCCACAGAAGTTTAGCTTCTTCTCTAAACACTCTCTGCAGTGGTTGTGATAGTTTTTGGACAGTAGTTTCCAACCTCCCGGATGTCCTTGGATTAAAAATCCCAGAAGCCTTCATCACTAGCTGACTCGGCCAGGATTTCTGGGAGTTGTAGTCCAAGAACATCTTGGGCAGGCCCACAACTAGGGTCTGTGACACCTGGGGCACACATGGAAGCTGCACTGATACCCAACCATGACCTGGGCATCCAAGCTCAAGGATGAGTCTAAGAGCACCCCAAGCTGCGTACCTCTTTTTTTCAGTTGGAGGGTGACCCCATTTAGTACAGGTTGTATCCCTATCCCTTGTTCTCTCTTTTGACTGACCAGGAGCACCTCTGTCTTGTCTGGGTTTAATTTCATTTTGCTCATCCTCATCCAGTTCATTACTGCAGCTAAACACTCATGTAAAGTTGAGATACTAGCTCCCTTAGAGTCCAGAGGTGACGAGAGGTAGAGCTGGGTATTATCGGCATACTGGTGGCACCTAACCCCAAAAGACCTGATAATCTCTCCTAGTGGTTTCATATAGATGTTAAATAATATAGGAGACAGAACAGAACCCTGGGGAACTCTAAAGGTCAGCAGCCGTGGTGTCGAACATTAATCACCTAACACCACTTTCTGTGTTCTATCCTGCAGGAAGGACTGGAGCCACTTTAATGCAGAGATGAGTCAGGAGGATGCCATGGTCTACGTGTCAAAAGCAGCTGAGAGGTCTAGTAAAACCAAAAGGGATACCGATCCCCTATCCATTTGCCTGTGTAAGTCATCTACCAACGCAAACAGTGCCGTCTCGGTTCCATAGCCAGGCCTGAAGCCAGACTGAAATCACATACTTGTTTATATAGCGTTCATTACCCCTCCTATACCAGCAGGAAGCCAAACAGATCATCAGCAGCCAAGGAACAAAAGAGGGGGATAGAACACTCACTAGAGAGGCAGGGTTTTCTTTGAATTTCAAAAGCCGGAAAGAATGATTGGTTAGTGTTAGAGAGTCAATCAGAAAAATCCCCCCATCACTCAAATTATAGACTGGATGCAAGGTTGTTAAAAAAAACCTTCAACAGGAAACCCAAATTATCTATCTCATTTTTTTTTTGCACATATATGGGATTTTGGTCACATGTACAGCCCTAACATGTCACAGAAAGGGAAGCTGCTGAGCTGGCTGTTTTAGAAAGGGATGACCCAGGAACATCTATGGACATAAATCCGACCTTCTCTGAGCTGGATTATTTATTTATTTATTTATTTATTTATTTATTTATTTATTTATTTATTTATATCTTGAATATTTTTACCCCACCTTTCTCCTTGGAAAAGGACCCAAGGTGGCTTACAATAATGAGGGGCAGCATACAGCCCAGAACATTTAAGACATATTCAAGTTAAGAACAGTTAATTAAAAGAGGCATCGTAGAACATTAAAAGGTAACAGTAGAGCTACCAAGAGCATGCCAAAAGAAAAGAAAAATCCATGATGAGGGGTGGAAAGTAACATGGAAAACACTGATGTTCTTATGAAATCAGTCAATGCAAAATAATGTGGCATATTTATTTTAGAATGGAGTGTTAATTTGCTTCTCTCCTTCTGGATGATTGCCATTAACAGAGAGGCGAAAAACCCATACCACTTAATAATGCATGATGAAAAGGACTCAGGACAATTGACTGCAACGCTGAAAAATTTAGAGCAATGGCAATAAGAACATGCCTCTAGTCATCTGATCCCTGCTTATGTGCTGGCACACCAAGCAGGCCAGGCTTCTGGAAAGACTATGCAAAAGCGTTGATAAGAGATGGGGACAAATTATAATAATAATTTAAAAGGGGATTCATCATGATTCATGATGAATCAGGGCTGACAAATTGACCAACCAATGAATTCCCAGTAAGGATTTTACAATTCAGTGAATCAATTCATCAACCCTTTAAAATGCTGCCAAAAAGGCCCCTGGCATCTAGCACTCCCCACCCCCAAATTTGCAGGGATGCTTCCTCTGACTCTCCTCTTCAAGCCCTGCAAGTGTAATGAAGAATGGATGTTCAGACATCCATGGTATGCACTCTCAAAGAGGGACCCCCATGAAAGTGCTCCCTAGAGACACCAAACTTGCAGGGAGGCCTCGCTCAACTCTTCTCTACAAACCCTTGAAGATTGGTGAAGACTGGGTTTCAGACATCCAAGTTACACAACCACAAACGTGCCCTCTACTAGAAAAGTGCCTTGTAGCCACTAGGTTGGGAAAAACTCAATCTTGACCAAACTTGGGGGGAATGTAATAGGGCATCATAGGAAGGCTTCTCTGCAAGTCTGCAGCCCCTAGGTGCCTGGGAAGAAATTCCCTGGGGGTGCTAATTGGGGGTGCATAACTCAGGCATCAAAATCCAGTCTCCACAAAACTCCGAGAGATGGTAGAGGAAAGGATTGTGGCAATACAAGGTGTCCACATCTGCTCTCAACTGCAGATGGCCGTGACTCTTGGATCAACATACACATGCCCCCTCCAAGGCTGGGTTGTCCTTTCAATGCTGATTTTTGGTTTAGCACCATTTTGTTGAGATGCCCAGTAAGGTGTAGAGGAGGACAGAGCAATGGACTAGTACTCAGGAGGCCCGGATTTGCCATGGAAACCCACTGGGAGTGTGGAACCGGTAAAGCCATTCCTTACCTTGAAAGCCTTATTAGGGTCACTTTAGTGGCTCAGCAGACTAAGGCTCTGAAAATTGTTGGCTGCAAAGTCAGCAGCTTGGCAGTTCAAATCCCGTGTGCCACACAGCAGAGCATGTACTCAATCTTTGGTAATGATTGGGTTTCTTCAACTCCTGCCAACCTAGCAGTTTGAAAGCATGTAAAATGCATGTAAATAAACAGGTACTGCCATAAAAAGTGGGAAGGTAAAACAGTGTTTCCTTGCAGCCATGCCGGCCACATGGCCATGAATGTGCACAACACTGGCTCTTCAGTCGGACATGACTAGCATGCATATGTGGGGGGAAGCTTTACGTTTTAAAGTCACTTCTGACTTGATGGTATGTAACATCCTTTTATCGTGGCTAATTCCTTAATTTGTCTTATGTTATGGGTCTAAGCAAGGATTCAGACTTTGGTACTGTGGGGTGTTTAACTCAGTTTATTGGCTTATTATAATATGGTGGATAATACCTTATGGCATTTTTTCCTACACATCCACTCTATTCCATAGCATGCACATAAATATTTGCACACTGATGATTATTTTAATGATGGTCATCTGAGAACAGCAGTTGGGAAGTAACAAGTACACAATAATGTAAACAGATTATTGCACGTTACAGTAATGTGAGCTTCCCTGGATCAAGTCCATTTCCTCAGACATAAGAGTGAGATTACATGGCAAATTTTATACATTTATGCATGGCTGCTGCCCTCATCCAGCAGCAGGGCTCTTCAAATGTTCTTATACTATATGTTTGAAGTTCAGGAGAGGATATTACCTTTCCAAACCCCATACCAACAGTATCTAAGTAAGGTTCAAACCCCAAATAGAGAAATGGTCTTACAGCCTTAAGATGCCAATCTATGGTTTTAGCAGTGGTTGAAGGATGATAACAGCATATTCCTTTGGAAGAGAGAATCTACCCATGTGGTGTCAATGGAGCAGAAGACCTAACTTATTACCTAATTATTATTACTTGAAGGCAACCTTGTTCAGAGTGATACCTCCTACCCAACAGACCAGATGCCTACCTGATCAACTGCTTGCTGGGGGTCCGTCTACCATGTATTGTAGAAAAAGTAGCCTGTTTTGCCATTATTAGAGCATCACTTTTAAGAAGCAAATTTTGTATTGATAAGGATTCGGCTGTTCAAGTCAACTGAATTTTATCCTTTTCTATTAGCCCTGGCCTGATTACAGATGCGTAATGTCTTTGTTTTTTGAATGTTTGTAATGACTAAGGCCACACAAACAATCCTGTTTACTTACTCACGTTGAAAAACAACTGAACATAAGGTGGCAGCTCTCTATCTACTTTGCCTCCTGGAGAACACAGTATATATAGGGATCCAAGGGGGATCCTGAAGTGTTTTCTGGGTTGGCACGGGTCAGTTTATTTGTGTTGTACTTGCATCCCTTATTAAATAATTTCTTCTTTGACCTTTCAAAGATGGATATTGTAGTTAGCATGTATGTAGGAGAAATAGGATGGGGTGGTGGAGAGAAAGACATTTACATTCTGAAAAGAGATGAGTTGACCATATTAAATAGGCTTTTTATGTAAATGAGGGAGGGAGTGGCCGGTTACTCGGCTTTTATAAAAGGGGGCCACAACTAGAAAAGGTTGGGAACCAGCTATTTAAAAATATCTTCCACGGTCCAGTGCAAAACAACAACAATAATCAATGGCTGCCAACTCTAGCTTAACATCTGGCAGCGGTGTCTGTTAGAATAATAATAATTGTAGGCGTATGTGAGGGAAAGTGATAGATCATCTTTTCAGCTTGCAAATTTCCTGCCTGGGGGCTGGACTACATGACCAATGAGGCACTCCCAGTCCCCACCCGTTCTGCAGCCTCTCCCCCTGCGACCAAGGGCCCGACGCGCACAGCCCCGCCCCTCCTAGACCTCGCCTCTCACTGGGTCCCCGGCCTGGGTGTATTTGCATATTTCTTACCTTTGTCTCTCGGAAGCAGCCAATGAGCGGCTGCCCCTGCCCCGCCCCCTCCTGGCGGCTCCCGAGCTGGTGCAGGCGCCGCGGGTTCTCTGGCTGGCTGGGACGCGAAGCTCCGGACGCCGCCGCCTCCGCCGCTCGGCCTCTCCCTCCCTCCCTCCTTTCCTCCTTCCCTTCCGCCGCTGGTTCCACCTGCTCCTCTCCCGCCCGAGGCGCCGATAGCCTCCCCGCCGGTGGAAGGGCAGTAACGGGAGGGTCCGGATCCCTCCGTTACGTAACGAGAGGCTCCCGTTTGCCAGGCTCGAGGGAACAGCGGGGCGGCGGCGGCGATGGTTTGCGGCGGCTTCTCTTGTTCCAAGAACTGGCTGTGCGCCCTCAACCTGCTCTACACGGTGAGTCGAGGCGCGGCACCAGCTCCGGAGTCCAGCCGGGCTCGTCCGGGGAAGGTGATGTGGCTGATCCACGTCGCCGCCCATCCATCCATCCATCCATCCACCCATCCATTCATCCATGCATCAGGGAGGGAGGGGGCTGCTGCTGCTGCTGCTGCTGCTGCGCTCTTTGTCCCGGTGGGTCGAAGGCGCCCCTCTCCAGGCCGGAGCGATCCCCGCCCGGCGTCCAAGCAAGGGAAGGCGGGGGGGGGGGGACGCGGCGGCCGCCGGAGAGAATCGGGGCCCCGCCCTTCTGCGCTGGGTGGGCGAAGCCCTTGGGCCGATCCACGCCGAGCTTCACCTGCGCAGGTGAGATCCAGCCGGCCACCCCGAGAGGGCGGGGGAAGCTGACGTGGGATCGGCCGGAGCGGAGAAGCCACGAGAAAGTGGCGCCTTGCTGGCTTCCCCTGCGGCCGCTCCGTCGCGTCCGTCAGGTCGGAAGCCCCGCCGTGAGAATCGTTCCGCCGTCGGTTTTCGGAGGGTTGGAGAAAACTCATTCTGTCGAGGTTGCCGCCGTTTGGCAAAGGGGTTGTTGCCCCCCTTTTCTCTGCCGGAGTGGCTCGTGCGCCCTGAAACAGGCGCGCCCCAGGCGGTAATCTAGCATTTTCCCGTCCCCCAGCCCAGGAAAGCTTCACTTGTTGAATTTCTGCCTGTCAGGAGGCAGCACTTATGTCTGTGACTGTTAAAACTACAGACGCCTTGCTGCTGGGAAACGAAAGCAAGAAAGCAATAATGGTAGAAGAGGAGGACAGTATTTATGTACAAGAGGTATCTTGCATAACAGGCAGGCATAACAGTAATGTGGGTGATCCCCAAATGTACCAGGTGTATAGCCAGTCACTGTTCCTTTTGGATCCACTGTTCATTCTTTGTTTTTAATTAATTAATTAATTTGTTCCAAATGAAATTATTTTAAGCAATTTTTCCTTTATACAGATTTCCCATAGGAATGCATTGAAAAC
>JAHTLZ010003542.1:56104934-56138907 GCA_023846285.1 Phrynocephalus versicolor | reverse complement strand
TGTGTGTGTGTGTGTGTGTGTGTGTGTGTGTGTGTGTGTGTGTGTGTTGCGTCATTACAGTCGTGACCGACCTATCGCTTCATGTCCATGGAGTTTTCTTGGCAGGAATACTGGAGTGGCTTGCCAGTTCCTACTCCAGGCGCCTACAGCACCTGGTATTCACTGGTGGTCTCCCATCCAAGTACTAACCAGGCCCGACCCTGCTTAGCTTCCGAAATCAGGCGAGATTGGATGTGCTTAGGGCATCTAGGCAGCTCTTCACAGACATATATACATCAAATACATAATAAATATGTTGCATGTCTCCTGTTAGCCACTGTGAGAGCCATATGGCTAAGGGTCAGGATAGGAATACGTCCAGTAAGTAATTAATGAATCCATGAGTATTTTCATAATTCATTGAAATTGAGAAGATGCATTGCATCTTGACACACTTTCATGCATAAAATAGTGCACACATAATTGTTTGTGTACACAGGCTTGTATTAGGAGTGGAAAATGTACATTACTTGCCACATAATGCATGAAGGATCCTTAGGGTTGAATAATTTATCATCTGCGAGGCATTTAATTACCTGAGATCTGTGTTACATAGGTCAGTTTTATTATGTGTCCCTAAGCTAAGAACTGAGAAGTGTACTAGCTGGAGGTATGGATGGGGAGAGAAGTAAATAAGGACATCTGACTAAACAGTCCTGGATGTCAACAAATTATTTAGGAGACCAGTTGCTTATGCAGGATTACTAAAGCCAATTGAAATTAACATTTTAGCATTCCTTAACACTCTCGGTAAGTGATCTATTAGAATGATTTATACCCTTTACTTCCAGTATAACTTATTTAATCACAGCACTTAGGGTGAGATTACAATAGTTTCTTGTTATGTGTTTTCAAGTCACTTCCAACTTATGGCAGGTATAAATTAAAGCCATACCCCCAATGAGTTTCAGTGGATGAGAAAGGATATGAACCCAGGTCTTATGAACCTAGTCTGATGCTCTGTTAATTGTACCACACTGGCTTTCTGTCACTCAGAAATATCACTGTAATTAACAGAGAAGTGAAAGAAAGTGATAAAAATAACCTTATCTGTTCTGGCTGTCTCAATCTTCTCTGAGGTGAGCTACATCAATAGTTCCCAGCCTTGGGCTCCCCAAATGTTCTTGGACTACAATTCCCAGAAATCCTGGCCAGTACAGCTAATGGTGAAGGTTTCTTGAAGTTTTAGTCCAAGAGCATCTGGGGGACCAAAGATTGGGAACCACTGGTCTGCATGGTTCACAGGCGAGGTTCTTTTCCACATGGCAGCAAGAGGTCCTTTAGCCATCATTTGAACACAGTGAAGAGCTTTTGAACAGATCTTAGGGACCACCTGGACTGGCTGCCATTGAAGGAGATCCTGTACTTCTTTTGAGGTACTACAACATATTGCAGCTCTTGCAGCAGGGCTTGTGCAAATGAATAGCACCCGTTTAATCTCTTGCCTCTTTTTAGCCATCCGATACAAATTCCTTAATTTAATATGCATTGTTCATTACTATTCCCTGGGAGTTTTCCTTTGTGGGCTCTTGTGCTGGGAAACACACTCTTAAATTGCGTAATTAATGTTTTAATGTGGTTCATTTGAATCCAGAGAGTGAAGGGCCATTTTTAAACTCTACCAGCCAATTGTAACCACATTTGCTTGGAGGTAAAAGCCACTTCTCTGTGTTCAGAGCTGTAACTATCTTTTCCTCTCTTCCCCCTCTCTCCCTCCCTCCCTCCCCCCTCTCTCTGTACATATCTGTATGAGAGGCACCACTTTGCTATGATAGCAGCACAACTGTTAGATAGGAGTACACACATAGGATAGACTAGTCAAAGATATTCCATCTGTCTTGAAACAGATCCCAGTGATCACTAGAAGGTATGACACTGCTGACAGTTGAAAGGTCTTAGTCCAATATCTTGTAATAATTGATAGGTTTGGGGTTAATCAAATGATAAGTGGAAACAAAGAGGAAACCTCTTGAACTGGATCAGAGGCCTATTTAACCCTGTTTGGTGTAGCTAGTTAGATGCTTACAGGAAGCCCACGGACAACCTGTGAATGTGACTAACAGGCTCAAGAAGGGGTAATGAGAGGCACATGGCTTGTGATTCTTGGGGTGATAGATTGTAGAGCTATCACTACTGATCCTTACCCTCTGTGGATGTGTCTAATCCTGTTCCAGAGCAATCCACATATTTTATACAGCCCAGAACATTTAAGACATAATTTAAGTTACGAACAGGGAATTAGAAGAGTCCTCTTAGAACATTAAAAGGTAACATTAAAGCTACAAAGAGCATGCAGAAAATAAAAGAAAAACCCATTATGAGGGATGGAGACTAACATGGAAAACACCTGTGCTCTTATGAAATCAGTCAATGCAATCATGCATGGTATTCCATCTAAAAGTCACTTCTGGAAAGACAGCAGAGATGGGGCAGTCCTGGCCTCCAGCGGGAGGGAGGTCCAAAGTCTGGGAGCAGCAACAGAGAAGGCCCTTTCATGTGTTCTTCTGAGATGCACCTGTGAAGGTGCCAGGATGGAGAGAAAGGCCTCTCCTGATGACCTTATCACCTGAGCCGGTTCATACTGAGATATTCAATCTTTGAGGTGGCTTGGACCCAGGCTGTTTTTTGCTTTGTAGGTTAAGGTCAGCACCTTGAATTGTGCCCAATAGCTGATTGGCGGCCAGTGGAGCTGCTTTAGTAGGGGTGTAATGTGATCTCTGTAACCCGCCCCAGTCAGCAATCTGGCTGCTGCATTCTGGACCTGTTGAAGTTTCCTGAGACTTTCCATTGGTAGCCCCATATAGAGCGCATTACAGTAGTCTTACGGATAGGTCACTAGGGCATGTGTCACAGTGGCCAGAGCAGGTTTCTCAAGAAATGGGCATAACTGGTATACTAGTTTTAATTTTGCAAATGCACTCCTGGTCACAACTGTGACCTGGGCATCTGGGTCCAAGGATGAGTCCAGGAGCATCCCCCAAGCCATGCTCCTCTTTTGGGGCATAATCCCATCCAGTACAGGTTGCATCCCTATCCCTTGATCTCCTTTTTGAATTACCAGCAGCACCTCTGTCATGTCTGGGTTTGGTTTCAGTTTGCTCTTCCTCATCCAGTTCATTACCGAAGCTAAGCACTGATCTAAAGTCAAAATAGCTTAGATGGAATCTGGAAGTAATGAGAGGTAGAGTTGAGTATCATCAGCATACTGATGGCACTTAACCCCGAAACTCCAAATGAGTCCCCTAATACTACTTACTACATCCTGAGAGAGTAAGTTCCATAAGGAGTAGTTTTCTTCATCCTTGTCTCTCACGCACACAGCCCTGGGTTGTTTTCTGTTCTGAAGCCACTTTTTTCTAGTTCATGGCCAGAATCTAAATCCTGTTACCTCTTCATACTTGTGTAAGGGAAATCACATTAGAGATGGGCATTTTCCATTTTCTTAGTAGTTTTGTTTTGTTAGTAATGAATTTTTAAAAAATAAAAAGAAATGAAAATTTGGAAGCTTCCATCACCCTGCTGGTTTTACAGCTCCTGTGTGTGTGTGTGTGTGTGTGTGTGTGTGTGTGTGTGTGAGAGAGAGAGAGAGAGAGAGAGAGAGAGAGAGAGAGAGAGAGACTTTAGCTGGAGTAAAGCCACCCTTCCTCCCCACAGCCTGAGCTGTCAATGCCAGCTGGATGGTGTTGGCAAGAGCGGAAGAGCAGAACAGGGTTTTAAATTTCCCACTGTCTGCTCTGCTCTCCTGCTGTTGCCCCCCACCTCCCAGGTGGTTTTTTAAAACAGTTTGGGATGTGGGGGTGGGGGGGGTACTGGCCTCAGGCCTTTCCAGCACAAGTGGATGGCTGAGTGAGAAGACCCCTCCTGGGCCTTTTCATCTGGTCTCTCCTGGGGCTCAGCCAGCTGTCCCAGCAACGTAAGCAGCGCTTGGAAAGTTTTCTGCATGACCTGACTTGGAGGGCGGAGGAAACAACTTGTAGCTGCCTGCGGTGGGGCTTCAATGCCTTGGACCTCTGATTCAGGCTGCCACTGTGCCTCTGTCCACTCCACAAGCGCAGTGGCAAAGCCAAAGCCAGCAGCGGCAGCCAGAATGCAGCTACAGAGCCCAGGCGGGCCAGACCCGCTTGGCGCATTCTCCTTCCCCAGTGGTGGCTGTTGCTGAGCTTGCTGCTGCTGCTGCTCTCTCGATCCATTGTGCCGGGACCTGGCGGATCGCAGCTGTGTACTTTGCCCAATTGGGGTGACTCCCGTGCATGGCGGTGGCGGGGCAGCTCACAGCACTGGCGCTCAGCTGCTTGCAGCCCCCAAGGAGGCGGGAGGTGCCGCAGAGGCAGTGAGCACAGCTTGGGACGGAAGCTTCCGCCTCTCAACTGCGGGACCAGCATCTGACCTGAGATCCTCCGGCAATTGACGTTCACAAGCACTGAGACCACGTGGGAGGGGGAGTGAGGGGACCCGGCCCACCACTCAGCTTGGCTTGCCGCTTAAAGCAGCAATGGCTTGGGAAAGGGTGGGCCCCTGCTGGCAAGTGGGGCAGGGAGGGCACTTGCAAGAACTGTGAGAGCCCCACCTCCTTTCCCGTCTTCTCAGGGAAGGCTACTGTCCTTTCAGCAGCTGCCACTTTGTCCTTTGCCGACCGTTGGCGGGCTAAATGGGAGAAACTCTGCCCGCGCCTCCCTCTGCCCACCTGCTTTGGGAAGCACAAAGGAGTCAGCACGTTTGGAATCGAGGTTGGGCGGCAGGCTCTGTGTGCGGTGGGCACATGACTTTAATTTTGGCTCATTAAAGATATGCTCCTGGATTTGGATCATTTTAGTTGCATTTTTCAACAGTTCATTCAACTTGAGAAGGTCTTTCTTGAAATGAAGCAAATAGAACAACACTTGGATTAAGTTGGTTCGTTGACGATTTAGAGTAAGGGGGATGCAATCTTTTGGGTTCAACTTCAGAGGAAACCTACACAGAACTGTACTGTACAAGTTACAGAATTCTGAGTTTTGTGACCAAATTATAAGACAAAACTATAGTTCTGTATCATTATTTGAAATGGGTGCATGGTCCAGGGGTACCAATAATAAGATGGACATTTCTCAGTTGCTTAAGAGTAAGTCCTTCTAGCCCTGGATTACCACATTCTGGGATCTGAGGCAGGATGTTTTGCTAGACTACATGGAGAAACCAGAGATTAAATCCTCTTCGTGAAAGCCACTTACTCCACTGCTGAGCTATGACAACTGTCTATAAAACAGTGACAGATCAGGCAGTAACAACTGGGTGATCAATTGTCACCTCAGCCCTACTTGTTACAGGCTGTACAAGCTGTGGATTATCCTAGGGCAGGTGTGGGCAACTGTCAGCCCTCCAGATGTTTTGGATCACAACCCCCACAGTCCTTTGTCATTGGCAGTCTAGGCTTGGAATTCTGGGGGTTGTGGTCCAAAACATCTGGAGGACCAACAGTTGCCCACCCCTGCCCTAACGGACTCACAATTCCCTTAGTTCAAGAAGTGTGTGGACAGTTCTGATTGTTCTCATATATGCCCTGGTCTGTAATTAAAAGGACAAGTGGTTGTGGTTTCTGGTTTCTCACAAAAGTCAAGGTGCAGGAGAAAAACACTTACATAAACCAACTTCTCAGCTTTTCCTTTCAGTGCTAGAGAAAATCATCACTGCATTTGGTAAGGGGATTTTTTTGCTTTGTATTTGAAAAGCAAAACTTCATCTTTGACCTAGCTGTACTGATAATCAGCGGAGATAATTTGCTCTAGAATGTGGTGCATTATAATAGGTACAGTTGCAAACTTGGGGAAATTCCTGCCAAGTAAATGTATTTGTTGCAACTTTTCGTTTTTAAAGCAAGTCACATTGGTTTCACTTCCTTTGTGTACTAGTAAAGATGAAAGTGGCTTATCCCAGCTCTGTGCTGGCATATTTTCTTGCTTGTACAGTAACACAGGAAAGGCCACGGTTTTCCTGCACATAAAGCACGACTTTTCCAGGCTGCGCCCATTCTGTCCTCATCAGAATGTCATCTTGGACAGGAAAAGTAGCTGCTGACTCAGGGTCATATTAAGTCAGAAGGGTTGGGAGGAGAATAGGTGGTGTGATCCTATCAACAGCACTGAACTCATTCTTGATGGGAGCATTATAGATAACGAGGAAGATAACTCACAGGCAGCACAGCCTGCTACGTGCCTTTACAGAGTGAGATCTCTCTTAAGAGATTTAAAATCCCAAATAATTACCCTAGTTTCATTATGGTAGATTTAAAATACTTATCTTTCCTTCCTCAGGAGTGTGAAAATTATTAATAAACTTATTAATCTTTATTTGCTTTTGATGTATATTTTATACAATCCTGATTGGGCCTCTTATCACTTTCATACTGTGCCTGTGACCATTGGGGTAGTGGATAGAGTGATGGACTAGAACAGGCATATCCAAACTTCAGCCCTCCTGATGTTTTGGACCACAACTCCCAGTCCTTTGCCATTGGAAATACAAGCTTGGAATTCTAGGAGTTGTGGTCCAAAACATCAAGATGGCCAAGGTTTGGGCATGCCTGGACTAGAACTCCTTAGGCCTGGGTTCAAATTCCTGAACAGCCACACAAACTCAACAGAGGTGTGGAATTGGTACAACCATGCTTCAAACATCTGACTCAGCTTGGAAACCTTGTTAGGGTCACAATAAGTCAGTTCACATAGCAAGAAAAATGTATATGCTTCTGAGACATATTAAAGCTGGCCTGGCAAATGTTACTACAAAAATATAATGGCCTACACAAAATTAAGGTCTTGGGGATGTGTACACACAGGTGTATGCCCTGTCATTCAGTCAGCTATTTGTAGAATTCCCTACAGTTTGAAAGAAAACTAATTCTGTTCCAGTTTCCCCAAATCTATAATCTCTGAAAATATACTGTACTCTTAACTTCCATGACTGTGTCAGGTAAGTAGCAATCAAAAGCCTTACATAAAAGCCAGGGGTATGTGAGACAGAACTATGAAATGTCTTTCCTTTTTTAAATAAGAGTTGTGTTGAATTATATTATTCTTTTAATTATTATTGTTATTCTAAGGAATGTTTAAACATTAGGGTATGTCTGTACTTACATATTTGTTTATCCAGGATTCTAGACAAGAATTGTATTATTGAGTCCTTTACTTGATTGCTATGAAGAGCGTTCTGCTGTGTTTGTTTCCTGGATGGATAGCACAGTGAGTTAAGATATCTGAGTTGGGGAGTTTGATTCCTCAATTGTGCATCGCAGGAGAAGAGCCAGCTGTGCAGCCCCAGAGCACTCCCAGAAGAAGGAAATGGTGAACCATGTCTGAGAACTTTATACCTAGAAAAACCAGAAAAGGGTCACCAGAAATTAGAATTGACTTGGCAAGCACGTGTTTGTTACCAGTGTTACCAGGTAGGTATGTTATTCTGTAGCAGGAAAGAGTCTTGTGCCACCTTCACAATGAACAAGTTAATTGGCCACACGTGCTGCCTAGATGCCCTAAGCAGATCTTGCCTGATTTCGGAAGCTAAGCAGGGTTGGGCCTGGTTAGTACTTGGATGGGAGACCTCCAGGGAATGCCAGGTGCTTTAGGAGTAGGAACTGGCAAGCCACTCCAGTATTCCTGCCAAGAAAACTCCATGGACGTGGGTTCACGAAGAATTGGTCACAACTGCAATGACACAACACACACATATGTGAAGCAATGGGTTGTGGTCAGTCGAACCATATTCCAAATTAAACTGAAATACTTTTTTGCTGTTTTTTCTGTTCCCTTCAGCAGGACTGTCTTTCAAGGACGTGTGAATTGGAGTGCGACTTTCAAGATTTCCTTGTTCTTTTCTCAGGCCTACATTTGAAGCTCTGTCCCATAATGCTTTTCTCATTTGTTTTCCTTTCAGCTAGTCAGCTTGCTGCTGATCGGAATTGCAGCATGGGGAATTGGCTTTGGCCTCATCTCTAGCTTCCGGGTCGTCGGCGTAGCAGTCGCAGTGGGGATATTTCTGTTCCTGATTGCCCTGGTGGGATTGATTGGAGCCATCAAACACCATCAGGTGTTGCTCTTCTTTGTATCCTTTCAACTGGGGGCTTGCTCGCCCACCAACACCCTTCGCTCAGGGCCTTGCTTCAGACAGGGTGGTTCTAGAGTCTAGACCCTTCACCTGCATTCCTTCGCCTCAGCCGCAAGTCTGTGTAAATGGAGAAATTTCTTACCACGAGGTCCTCTCAAACACAAGGAACTTTTTTGCAAGCTTGACCTCTGCCCCAGTTAGGACACTGTTGAAAGCCGCACGGCAGAGCAAACATTTCTCCATTTACAGTTGGTCATAAGACTGCAGTGGTAGAACTGGTTTTCATGAAGTTGTTACAGATCATGAGTCCAGAGTGCTACTTTATTTTTATGTGGACTTAGACACTTTCACAGGGAATTTTATGCATTCCACTTAATACAGCCATACGGATTTCTTCGAAAGGTTAAAATTTGCGGGCTTGCACACACCCTGAGAGGCTTGCTTGCATGAACCAGCAGGAGGGGATTTTCTTGGGTACAGAGACCCATTGATCCCTTCCTGGATACCCCCACTGCCCCTCTTAACTGTATGGGCAGAGAGCAAAGGGGCTTTATTGGGGGAAAGGATATTTAGGCTATGACATGATCTGGTCCCTGCCACAGACATTTAGCACACCTGTTTTCTGGATCAGGGCTGTCCGTGTATCTGTATCTATTTTCATTTGTTCACGACAGTTATTTGCTGTCTGTCTGCCACTGACCTTAAGGCAGCATTCATGGTTGTTATCATGGTGTGTCTTGACCACCACAACACTGTGATGTAGGTCAAGTGGTGTCTCTGAGAAAGAGAAGGAGTGGCCCAAGTGGGGAACAAAAAGAAACAATTTGACTGGTGCCCAGTGTTACGTCACTGTGAGCATGGAATAGGATGTTTGACTACAGGGCGGAGGCTTATTGCTGATATAGAAGAGGTAACATTGAGCACTAGTTAACGATGATTGCAGTCCTTTCTTATGTAAGCAACTCCCTTGTGAGGTGAAGACTTATTTATTCATTTATTTACTGCCCGTCTTCTAACAGAACTCTGGGCAGTTTACAATAATGCAGTAAAAATAAAAGAGAATAGTAATAAATAAATAAATAAATAAATAAATAAATAAATAAATAAATAAATAAAAGACTATATTTGTATGGATGTAATTGTACCAAAGTTCTAAAAAAAGAAAGGAAAATTGCTATCAGCCAACATGGTGGATAGAGAGATGGACCAGAATTCAGAAGACCTGGGTTCAAATTCCCACTTGGACATGGAAATCCATTGGGCATCATGAACAATAAAACTACTCCCTAAATATCTCACATACTTTTGAAATAGGATGTCTGTGGGTTGATTTTGCCTTACACCAATACTTTTGAAATAGGATGTCTGTGGGTTGATTTTGCCTTACACCAATGTTTGTTGGTGGACTGCATTCAAATGGTGTTATAGACAAATAAGGGAAATGTGGACACACAAGATAGATACCATGATAAGGGTCTTCAGTAGTTAGTGACTCAATACATCTTCTGTGGTTTAGTACCTGCTAAAGAAACCAGATTGCTATTAAGTAATGAGTTTTCATCCAGCCAGAAGTATAGCATTCTGTATCAGTGTGTGTGAGTTGGAGTTCTGATCCACTTAAAAGAGGGAAGACAAAGTTTTGTCATGCAAAACAATGTGTGTTCTTTTTGTGTGTCCTGCATGTATTGAGAATGGGACACATCTGGGGGTGTGAGTGTTTGGAATCTCATAGGGAGAGCTTGCACATAGCGTGAAATACATTTCTATAAAGGCTCTTGTTCCATGTTCCGTTTTTCATATATTGCAGTGATGGAGAACCTAAAGACATTTTGTATTTCAGCTCTTTATCAGCCCTAGCTAGCATGGACAGTGGCAAGGAGTTATGGGAATTGTAGTCCAAGAAGACTGAAGGTTTGTTGCTCCAACTGCACTCTGTACATGCACTCTTGGGAGTTCACCCGTCAAGCAGCTGTAACAACAGTGAATGGATGTCAATTCTTATATTCACTAGTGCTGACAGAACCTTAGTAGTCCTGTTCCACAACCGTTTTAACTTGAGATCTCAGAATCCTGTTGATATTTCACTAGTGTTTTAATTTTGGATTCATGCGTAGGCTTCATTCTAAAATTACTGAGATTTGAATGGACCCACCTGCTCAGTTAAACATCTGTTCACCAAACACACCACTTACTGTTTCCATGGATTCAGTTGCATCCTGTTAAATATTAAGCAAAACTGGGGGCATTAAAAACTGGCAGGGGATGTATCACAGGGAGATACAGAGGGAAATGCTCCTAGCTTTTCATGATAAAAATTCTGTTCAGATCACCTTTAACCCAAGTGTTAAACAAAAAGCTCTCTGCACTTGGGTTCAGTGAGTAGTTCTGAAGAGTTTCATAGCACCTAGAAGAAATTTTCATTGAGGACAGTGGGGTTTGGCTTTCATTACTTGGTCACACCCTGTTTTAAAGCTGCCTGAGTCATCTAGTGGCCATCATCTTGCCATGTGATAGCAAGTTACCTTGTTTAACTACATGGTGTGATGGAATGCTTCTTCTTCTTCTTTTTTGTTCTAAGGCCCTACCTTTCAACTTCCTGAGATGACCTCAGTTTCTAAGAAATGGAAAAAGAAATAAAAATTTGCTTTATTCATTTCCTCTCATCGTATATTCATGAACCACCATCATGTTTCTCTCTCAAGGTTTCAAAGCTCCCAGTGTTTGGGAGCTTTTAAAATGCTGAAATATGGCAATGCTGTGAGTGTAAACAAGTTCACAAGATGTGTGTGGAGACACATGTCTGTGCAAGCAGGCGTACCCTCTGTCCTTCACACACACACACATTATTGTTTTTTAATTGTTGACCACCAAAGGATGCCAAGAGACTTTCCCAGTTAATGCCCTCAATTTTTGTTTGTAACAGTGGTTCCCAACCGTGTGTCCTAGACATTCTTGGGCTGCAATGCCCAGGAATCCTGGCCAGCACAGTTAGAGGTGCAGGTTTCTGGGAGTTTTGGTCCAAGAACACATGGGGTCCCAAAGTTGGGAACCATTTACTTAGAAAGGTGCTTCTTGATTTTAATAACACTGTAGCCTGGGGTAAGGCAGACCGTGTGGATGATATTTGCTTTCTCTTCATTCACGTGGAGACCTATAATGCTGGGGCACACTGTACCACAGGGCTGGCCAACTTGTGATCCCCCCAGATGTTTTGGGGTGGTCAACTACTATGAGTTCCATCATAGCCAGTAGCAAAGGATGATAAAAGCGGCCGCCCAGCAACATCTGGATGCATATTTGTTCCCCATTCCTCTTATAACCGGATGTTGTTCTGCATGGATTCAAGTTAAATATATGGGAGTCGGGAGAATATTGCCAACCTTTTCACATCCCTCATTTGTTTTGGTGTGGCTGTTGAATTAGAATTTTCCCCAAGGTTTTTGATCTTCTAAAGCGGATGTCTCTCATTCTGTCATCCTAAACAGGATACATAAAATCCTCGCCTTGATCGCCACCTAACTGTGACTTTACAGAATAGCTGGAAGGATAAGTGTGTCCAATTTGCACTTATAGTTAACTTTATATGTGCATTGTGTGTGTCGTTTTTGCAAGCAAAGTCTGGTTAGCTTTTGTCAGGGAGGCCCACACTGAGCCACACTAATCACTGAGCCATACTACCCTGACTCTCCTAATGTGGGTAAAGTCTAGGAGGGCCAAATGTGCTGAAAGCTGGGGGAAATCCTCCTGCCCCGTAATCTCCCAATGTCATAGTCCACTCTAATACTTTCAGGGAGTATTAGTAACCAAAAAGCCACAAGGTTAAGCACATTGACTCTTGTTCTAACCTTGCAATGTAGGAATACCATAAATACTCAGAAAACAAAAAGGCTTCAGGTAGATGGTTGAAGCAAGCTTGCATTTAGTACCACTGCCACTCTTAATTCCCACAGGACCAGACAGTTGCAAAATTTTATATTTTATTACAGGGAGAGCAAAAGTCAAAAAGAACAAAACTTCAAAAGCAGTAAATCCACAATAGTCAAATAAATGGAGAAAAATTAAACAGCAAAAAGGTTTGAGACAAGAACAATTCCAGAACCATTTTACAATAAAATAATATTGCTAGCTAACCTGGGCTAATACTTGGATCTTGGCATGGCTTCAGCATTGGCTCAAGCATATGTAGAATGCTAGTGATTGAACGGAGCAGCAGATGAGTGTAATGTTCTACTAAGAGTTAACTAGGCTAAACTAAGTAACCTTTGTTCCCATATTAATACCCCAAATAGTAGTCTCAAGACATTTCCAGAAAATCTGTCTATGAGGCGTTGTGTTCCCCTGAACTTTTGTGAAGAAGAGAGGAATTTCTTTCCCGCTTCCTTCATTTAGCTGAAACCATTCTGCCCATTCACTCTGGATCAAAAGAGTGAGCTCAGTCTGTCATTGAAGTTTCCTTTCTCACAGAGATACGGTACAGGTGTTGGCTGTTTTCTAGTGATCAGTGGGTACTTGCTCAGCCTTCCATCAGTCAGCTTGTCCTAGGCATGAAGCACAAGGCCTGATTTTCTAGAAGACGAGCAGAAACCATGAGTCCTTGTTTCCCAGTCTCTCGACAACCTTAACTAAGTAACTTCAGTATATGATTATTCTCTTGCTAGTTTTTATCATTCAGTTTTCAGTCTCCTCTGCATGTCTGGCATTGAACAAGGAACAGCAGGTAAGAAACATCTTTCTTTTAGAGTCACTATATCCTATTTTTGATTATAGTCTTTCTCTTACTTACAGTCATAATTTTTATTAACGTGCATGGATATGGCTAGCCTAGGCTATAGCAGCAAAAGAACAGCAATATAAGCAAGGGAAGCTCTGAAGAGCTTTCAATGGGACCTGAATTTTCCACTATAGTAATGTGTGGTTCGTATGTTTCCCCTACTGATTTGCATATTGCATGACAAAAATTGGCACATATTAAAGAAGCCCCACATTAAAGTATGGTCATAATAAGCAGGGAAAATGATGGACTTTTCCTGGAGGAAAAGTCCATCACATGCTACAAACCATGATGGAGATGTGTAATCTCCAGGCTTAAAATGGGGACATTTCAAGGGCCAGATGCAGGGGAGTGGTATCAGGAGACAGAGATCTAGTCTCCTGCGCTCCCAGATGCATCTGGTGGGGCGACTGAGATACAGGAAGCTGGACTCGATGGGCCTTTGGCCTGATCCAGCATGGCTCATCTTATGTTCTTATGTTAAGCAGTCTAGGCTCCAGCTGCTTCATAGGCATCAACTAGAACCCTGCTAGTGTTCTCATAAGGTTTGTGCAATGTGGCAGGGCTAACTTTAACTAATGGATGAGTTGCCATGCCATGCCTGAATCACATGCCCAGTGGTATACCTGGTGGAACAACCGCGATGCATTGTGGCATCTCATAGTTTCTGCTGTAACAAATTGTGAGAAGTTACCCAAACCTCACCACTAGGAGTTTGAACACTTTGCTGTGGAAGTGCCAGCTAGTTTGGCATTGCACTGATCGCCCATTCTTGCCCCAGAGCTGAGAAGACTTCTTATATTACAGTGGTACCTTGTATAAAGGAATTAATTTGTTCCAAATGAAATTATGTTAAGCAAATTTTCCTTTATACAAATTCCCATAGGAATGCATTGAAAATGGAGTGATCCCATTTTTATGTTGTACAGATTTTCCCTATAGGCGATTATGTTAAGCAAATTTCCCCTATCTCTGGAATTTTTTATGTTGTACAAATTTTATGTTATACAAGCTGTTTGTTATACAAGGGTCTACTGTATATGAGATGGTGAAGAGACCCAAGTTGTTTATACCCCCTTTTCAAACTGACATTTTCTGATGCTAAAATGCATAATAAAATGCAAAACCACTTTTTAAAGCACCCGACAGAGATAAAAGTATGGAAGTAATAAGAAAAAGTATCACTGCCAAAATAAGACAGTATATGAAAGGATTCCAATGTGTAATAATACATCCGAACGAGATGGTTGGTTTTATGCCATGGTCATCAGTAAAATACCATTGAAAATAATTGTTCGAAAGTCTGAATTGACATCTGGACACCACAGAAACTACCAGTCATTTAAAAAAAACACTGTGATGTGGTGTCTCCAACTGCCATCTGTTCAGCATTGATTTTGCACAGTTAATAAAATAGTTGGACAACTCTCTGAAGAATTAGTAACCTTTGTTAATGCTAGAAAAGAAGACTTGGGATGGACAGATAGCATAAGATCATCTGCATAAAGAATTGTTTTAAATACAAAAGGATTATGCTCAAAACTATGTTAATGTACTCCACATGTGACCTTCATGGACCCATAATCTGTAGACTGAAAATGTTTACTGCCATTAAAGGAATTGGTTTATTTCTCAAAAAGGAGAAATTGATAACTTATGATTTTTGTGTGTGCCTAGATATTTATTGATTATTCTGTTTTTGATTTAACTCATTTAACAGGATTAGAATACTGCATATAAATTTTAGGCTTTTTAGAGATCAGTTGTAAAGCTTTGAAACATATTGTTGCTTTGTGTAGATTTGACCACTACAGAAACCCTTATTCTGTTCCTTTTCAGTTGACCTCAATTGCTATGGATATATAATTATTATACTCAGTAGCTTATTGAAAACATCAGCCTAAGCATGCATGCTGCTAGGGCTATAATAAGGATCTCAAATGATAGTAATTGACAGGTAGTGAGTGGATAAGAAACAGAAAGTACAATAAGGTCACAGTAGTAGCTCTTTGCATGGCTGTGGAGCCAAAAGGGTTGAGAGTGACATTCCCCACTTGTGGCCTCCTTCAATGGATCTGGACTTGATGATCCATTGGGTCCCTTCCAGTTCTGCAGTTTGATTATATTAAAGGAATGGATTCAACCTAATTAGTTACACTGAGAAAAGTTACAGTCATAAATCCATAAGTATTTATATACACATAAGTATATATGCATATTTATATATGCATAAGTATTACATGCAGCTGTTTGCTCAAATAAAAGAAAAGATGGGGAAATATAACAAGCCAATGACATGGGAAGAAGTTAACAGACTTCCATATGGAGGGAAAAATATTTCTATGCTTGAAACTTTAAGAGAATGGAAACCATGTGAGAAGATGAGTTATATAGTGATGGTATTAGGAAAAATAATAATTCCCTTTTCAAAAGAAAAAGTAATAATTGTCCATCAAAACGGGATAATCATAAACTTCAAAGCAAACAGAAACACACAAGAAAGAACCCTTCACAAAGCAGCAGGAAAACCTGATGTTCTGATCAAATAGTTTGTGGAAATGTAGCATCGGCCGTCTACCTAATTGGCCTGGGATACAGGAGCAACGAGCTTCAGTGAGGAAGGAGGAAGTGCGTACAAAACTGCTCAGTGACTTCCTTTTGTCCCGCAGAGCAAGTTGCTTGAGGTGGGATGGAACAACACAAACAATGCAAAGCAGGATATTGAGAGGAACCTGGGTTGCTGCGGATTCCAAAATGTCAGTGAAGAAGCCGCATGTCCTGCTGTAAGTACACAGCTTGATTGGTGTGTCCTGGTACAAAGCCTGCTGTAGGCAAACAAGTGGGTTGGTCACAGAGTCAGTTTGTGCATCTTTGTCTCTTCTTGAAAGAAACAGATTGTTTGTTTGCACTTTTATTGGTATACTGTATTAGTGTTTTACACATAGCCTTTAGATTTGTTCTGGGTCTGGGATTTTAATCATAAACTACTTAATTCAATCAATCATCGTTTATTACGGTCATATGACCCAATTCAGTAAAACAACAGGACAAAGAACAGGAACAGCGATAGTACAAAACATAAATGTCAGCACAGAAACTACAACCTCCCAAAAGGTACATATAGGTCAGCCTTCTGCCATCAATATGGCCCTTCTATGGATTGCAGCTAAGAAAAATTTAGCAACCTGAGTTGTTATGTGAGAGTTCTGTTCCGCTAGACAATATGCAACCAACCACGTATCTGAGTTCCCTTGCAGTCTATGGATCAAGGGATAAATCAGATCCCTCCTGATTTTTTCATAGAAGTTGCAATGTAGGAGGACAAGTGACAGGAACTCTGGGACCCCAGCTCCACACGGACAAAGTCGTTCTTGTCGGGGGATTCCCTGGAACCTGCCCTGAAGTAAGGCAGAGGGGAGAACATTAAATCTTGCGAGGTTGAATGCTCTGCAAGCTTGGGGAGTTCTGAGTGTGGATAAGTATGATGCAGGAGTTCGATACACTGGGATAATGCCATATGCCTGTGGTGAACAAGTTCTATTCGCCATCGAGGATAGTTCTTGTCTTTCTATATCATGAAGTCACTGACTAAGAGCGTGCAAGGCCTGTTGTTGTCCTAGTAGTAAGATGGAATCAAGGGGCATTCCAATAGATCTACTTTTGCCTTGGATTATACACATCCACTTACTTACCTTTACATTTGTTCTGGGTCTGGGATTTTAATCATAAACTACTTAATTATTAGCAGCACCCCTCTCTTCCAGCATAGGTACCATTACTACAAATCTTTGGGAGGAAGAACAATTATCTGTAATGTGCATCCTTATATTTTTATTTCCAGGGGTCATATTATGCACAGGTAGAGCATTAGAAGATGAAAACAATTAGCATCCTTAAAGCTGTGACTTAAAAACAAACCCTGTACTTACTGGCAGGTAGAGCCTAGAAGTAACTATTTCCAAGTAATGTAGTTATTTATAACTAGTTGCTTTTTAGATAAGCAGGAGAGCTAGCTGTTATAATGTTGCCTTTCTGGAATTAGTGAGAAATACCTAAGCCATTTAGGTGAAATGAATAACTTGGTTATTTCAAAGGGCATTTTTGAGGCCTTTTTACGGAAATTTTGTTATGTTTTTCACCACTGTCATATTAGTTCTCAGTGACCAGGGAAGTCATATATTTGCTTTTGTCTTTTGTCTTATATTTTTGAAGTGTAGTGTCAGAGTTAGCCACTAGATGGAGCCAAAAGCCGTTTCCCTCTTTTGGCAGTGAAAACAGTGATGCCTTGTAGTGAGTCACAGAAGGACTGAGTTGCTGTATCAAAGCAAGGGTAACAGCAACCTAATGGTAGCTTTTCAAAAATAATGTGCTAGGCTCGATATTCCAGTGACCGATAAAATACAAAAGGAAACTTATTTGCAAGCTATGGGAGTCGAAGAAAGAGCATGTTGTGAAAAAAATGATGTCTTCCTGTACAGTATTTTAAGGCTTGTGTGTGTTTAACTGTGCTTAATTGCAGGAATGTTTTAATACAAAGACTTGCCGACCTTGTGCACCAATACTGAAAGAATATTCTGGGATTGTGTTGAGATACGTAGGAGGCATTGGGCTTTTCTTTAGTTTCACAGAGGTAAGAGCAACTTTTATTTTCTGGGGGAAAGTTTTGTAAGGGCTAACGTGTCTGCTGCATTTGACACTTTGAACCTCAATGAAATCAGGTGGGCTTATTTCTGAGGAGATATATAGAGGATTATATCACTCTTTAAGGTGCCAGAATATGTCCTTTGTTTTTGTTTTCTTTTAATTTTTGTAAATGTGCTGCCGCAGATTAAGTCAGCTTTCTCTTCAGAAACAGCCATGCAGTCAATAGTAGACTGAGAGCTTGATAATTCATGCACCCCAATTTCATCTAATTATTACACTTGAAGAAGCTTTCGTCAAAAGGCCTGAGATGGGAGAAGCAAGCAGGGGGGAGGTGGGGGGATAAGGCAAAACTGAGTAACAGTAACCTAAAACATCGCCAGAGGATATGGTCTATGATCAAACTAAGTATAAACTTAGCAATTCCAGGAACACTAAAACAGTTCTTCACTGCAGTTCTCCTGCTCTTGCTTGTGACTCTTCCTGTGGGAGAACTTATAAGCACTAAAAGAATCCTGCAGAAAACAACATCTGCTCATGAGTACCCTGGAGGAATTGTCTTTTCTTTCTCCACAGCTCTTGGTCGTTCTCTCTCACACACCCTCCAACTCCTGAGCCCACCGATATACAGTGGTACCTCGGATAATGAATTTAATTCATTCTCCAAGGCAATTCATTATCTGAAAAAATTCGTTATCCGAAATGCGGTTTCCCATAGGAATGAATGGGAAACCAATTAATTTGTTCTGGAGCCTAGGAAAATGACACAGACACGTGCTCAAAATTCTTTACAAAGGGCAGCCCAATTCGTTATCCGAGGCAGACCTATACCTAGAAATTGAGATTCATTATCTGAGGCAGCCCGATACCTGGAAATTGTGATTTGTTATCGGAAAAATTCGTTATCAGGGGCGTTCGTTATCCAAGGTATTACTGTATCTCAATTTCTGCTCAGTTAGAAGAGAAGGACGAATTAATTTGTTGTGAACATATTTTCCAATATAACCCAATTCTCTCAGAGCTTGAGGGGGGCTTTTGGGAGAGAAATGTTCTTGTCCCGACCCAGTGCTTCCTGGGACATGGTCACCCTGAACTGGAGAAGTATGAGAAGGGTTTGCTGAAAGGCCCTAGTTCTGATGCAAGATTTCTCTGAATGTTGGTCCTTTTGTAGATGTCCCTCCCGCTTGTGAAATTACAGTTCAAGTGTGTGAAATTTCAGTCCTTTTTTAACTCAAGTGTAGCTCATAGTTAAAAGAGAAAAGGGGATATGTTTTAAGAAGGGAGCAATCATCTCCAAAACCAGAGTAGTACAACAGTCCTTAAGTGTATTTTTTTATTATTCCCAGTGCTTTCTTGTGAAAGATATAAAGATGGTTTCCACCAGCAAAGGATGAGGAAAGCAGCAAAGAGGTTTTGCTTGTTTTCACACTATAGAGAGATGGTGCTTATAGCCCTTATGAGTTAAAATAGGGAAGGTGAAAGATTGCTATTTGAGCAGATAGCTGACTGAATGAGAGGTCAGTGGGTTAGAACACCTTGCTGCATGTGTCAGGTTTTTGTGCCTTAAAGATAAATGCCCTTCTGTCTGGTCTTGAGCACAGAGCACTGCCAGAAGAAGGTAATAGTATGCAATTTCTGAGTACTCCATACCTGTGAGGTGCTGCAGATCATGTATTATTAGACAAGGAGGTGAGTGGATTGGAATTATGTCACTAAATGGACACAAATCTTCCTTTCTAATTCATTTTTTTCATTCCACCCTCTCTTGCAGATCTTAGGTGTCTGGCTCACTTATAGATACAGGAATCAGAAGGACCCTCGTGCGAACCCGAGTGCATTTCTTTGACATGGAAACATTCCCTAAGGACTAAATATTTCATTTTCTGTGTTTTAAAAATGAATTGTCCACTGATCGGCTGCTTTCTACATTGCCTGAGAGTTAATGCACTTGAGAAAAAGATGACACACTTAAGAGTTGCCTCTTCTCTGTGTTGTTTTTCTTGTTTTTCTCCTTAGATCAGCTCAGTGTGGAATGTTTTTGGCCTGTGGTATAACTGAACAGAAGTTGAATCCTGAGGAGAAGTTGAATGAGGAGAAAGAGATAGTGCACATTCTACTGAGCTATTGCAGTCTTGCTTAGTAATTTCGATGTTCTGTCCATTGGTTGCCTTTGACTTAAAGGGGGGGGGGCATATTTCACCTACATACGTTCCCCTCCCCTTCACTTTACTTTTGTGAAAGAACAGTTGCCTGGAATGCCTGTTGTAGGATATTTTAGTGTAAAATATTGTGCTGCTGCTTCACACTTTGGTATTAGTAAGGCCGTAAAAAGAACCTAGGATTTATCCGAGAGGTAGAAACCTGTTTTCTAATTCTTCTCTCTATTTTTCCCCTTATGTGTGTATTGTTTGGAAACCTGAAGATGTAGAAATCTTGTGTGGCTGGTATTGTCCTTGTATTTCAAAATTTGCCGTGTCAGCACAGCAATCCTATTCTCAAAGCCCTTTTGGCATTTTAGTGCATGAATGGCTTGCGTGTGAACTTCCTCTTTTAAATGCAGCCTCGTTCACACATGAATGTAATAGGCTTGGGAAGACTAGGTGTCCATCAGGAATATGAAAGTCCCCAGAAGATTTGCTATTGACTTTAAAATGAAGATGATAGCTGTACATGTAGAATAGGAACAAGTCATGAGGGATGTCCATTTTTTCACTGTATGACTAAATAATACATTTATCTTGCTGTAATGAATGGTGTAGTTTTAAAAATGGCAGAAGAAAACTGTTTAGTTAGCTGGTCACTGTAAGAAAATGCTCCTGAAACCCTGAGATTGTTTTTCTCCTAACAGGTTAAATTTAAGCAATGTAGTAAGTAACTGTGATACTGATATTGGTCTCTAGATTTAATAAATTATGTTCCTTGGTATAAACATATTTGATCATAATTGTGAACTAGAACATTATGAATTAGTTCTCTGTGGTGCTTTGCTCTTTTATTTAAAAAAATAAAAATTTCTGATAAACTGTGTTTAAAATTTAGGTGGATCTATGTTACTAAGACGTGATATCATGGAAAGCACCTTTCCATGTAAAATGGATTCCTGGGGGATACCCACTTTGGTGTTGAATAACTTGGCCCACTGAACCCCAAAGTTGTCCAAATTTGGAGGGCTTACAGGGAAGAGTTTGAGGAAGCTCCACTGTAATTTCCATGATGTAGATGCCTGGGATCACTATTTTTGAGTACATAACATTCCAATTACAAATGATTCTTTTCTTGGGGGGGGACCCACTTTGGAATTGAATAATTCAGCCCCCAGAACCCCAAAGCTCTCCAAATTTGGAGGGCTTACAGGGAAGAGCTTGAGGAAGCTCCACTGTAATTTCCATGCTGTAGATGCCTGGGATCACTATTTTTGAGTACATAACTTTCCAATTACCAATGATTTTTTCCTGGGGAGGGACCCACTTTAGAGTTGAATAACTTGGTCTCCTGAACCCCAATCATCTACAAATTTGGAGGGCTTAAAGGGAAGAATCCAAGGAAGATACTCACCAAATTTGATTCCCTCTAGGATTAATCATTTCATTTTTAGAGCAAAAAATGGTGGTTCATTTCATTTTGTTACAAAACGTGTTCTACCATTTTGTTTTGTAATGAATTGATTAATTACATAACAAAGCAATGAAACAGTGTTTCATGTTTCATTTAGTGCCCATCTCAGCTCACCACCTCTCAAGGTAATTGGTTCCATTGTTGTACTGCTAACTGTACAAGAAGCGTTTGTGGATATTAACCGAAAACTGAGTTCTTATAACTGAAGCCCATTGCTGCGTGTCTTGCATTCAGGGGTGATCAAGAACAGGTCTTGCCCCTCTTCTGTATGACCTACTTTCAAGTATTTGAAGAGTGCTATCATATTAATTTTTATTTATTTATTTAAAATATTTTATTAAATATTGAAGGACAATATTTAATGTTGGGAACAATGAGTATACAATGGGTGTTAACAATATTAAAGACAATATTTAAAGTCAAGAACAAGGAGTGTGAAGATGCATCTTACATCACTAAAAAGGCAATATTAAAGCTGAAAACTAGGTAAAATATAAAAATGGCACTCTGAGAAATGGAAAAAACACACACACAAACTCTAGTACAACATATCCAGTCCCACAATCCATCAAATATCATATAACAAATAGCTAGTTATTGAGGGAAGGCTTGCCTGAAGAGAAAGGTCTTTGCCTGCTTGGTGGAACAAGTCTGGCTTCCTGTGGGAAAAAATTCTAAAGTCTGGGAGCAGCAATAAAGAAGGCCTGTGTCCCCATCAGATGCATCTGTGAAGGTGGTGGGACCGTAGGAAAAGCCTGATGATTTTAGCACCCCAGCTGGCTCACAGTGGTGGAAACAGTCTCTGAGATAATTTGCACCCTGTCCATTGAGGGATTTATAGGTTAAAATGAGCACTTCCAATTGTGCCTAGAAATGGATTGGTAGCCAGTGCAGCCGCTTTGACAAGGAAGTTATGTGATCCTTGTAACCAGACCCAGTCAGCAATCCTATCCCCCTTAGTCTTCTTCAAAGCTAAACCCGCTCAGTTTTTTAAAAAAAATCTTCCTCAGAGGACTTGGTTTCCAGTCCCCTGATCATCCTTGTTGCCCTCCCATGAACTTGCTTTTTATGCTTTAAACTTGATATTTGGTGGTCTGGGAGAGTCTCAGTGAATTCATCTGACATTGAGTCCAGTGAATTCATCTGATATTGGCCATCACCATATTAATAATGCCAATGTAGTTAGCAAGTGTAATGTTTTAGAATATTATTATGACTGGATTAGTCACAGCACAAATGCAGATATGCTGGTGCTGAACAGGATGTTTTTCTACAGCTCAGTATTGTACTACAACTACAACTCCCTCTGTTGTCCTGCAGCTTAAAACAAAAACAAAAAACCCACAACTCACAGAAAAAGGAGCTCCAGTCCCCCAAACGGTCTCCTGCCAGTCCAGCCAGGTTTTGTTAGTGGGATTTTAAGGGAGAGGATGCCCAACCCTTAACCTTAAGAATCAAAATATCTTGAGGCAATCTCAACCTTGGTTTAGCATCTGAACTAGCCATATCTTGGAGTGCTTGATGGAGGAAGAGGAAGATGACTGAGAAGATTCTGCTGTAAACCGGCTGTAGGTTTGGTTGCTCAGACTTCTACCCCTGATCTTAAGGCAATGTTAGTACATTAGTATTTGAATAGTTGCAAGGCTGATATGCTTTACTCTGATCATGTGTGAAAGAATATCAGCATTACAGCTCTTTAACGATGTAATACACCAAGAAGGTGTCTGAACTTCACAGTTCAGAGTTTGATCTAGACATGAAAGAACACGATGGATATTTAATAGATGACCATACTTGGGTTACAGGTCATTCATTTACATGTTCTGTTGGGAGGCATAAAGAGCAAGCAAACCAAACATTAACGGTTCAACAGATGTTATGTAAATTAAGACCTTTGAGGCAGCGGAGATATCACTCTGGTGATCTCTTGGAAGACTATGTCACCTAGGTATTGTTTGATTTTCCTCCTTAGAGCAGGAGAGGTTCTAGGTCAGTGTTGGTGACTATGGCATGGATGCCAAAGGTGGGCTCCCGACATCGCCCCTTCACAGCCACCTGTATTTAGGTTAAATTGCTGTATTGGCACTTTGCGAAAAATCAGTGGGTTTTGAATCACAGTTTGGGCACTCGGTCTCTAAAAGGTTTACCATCACTGTCCTAGGTTCTAGTGGAATCAGCTGTCACTTTACCTCAAATGTGAGTGGCAACTCTGTTTCCTCTCAAGCGGGTAGATAATGTTTTTCATTTTTCTCTTCTGAACATGCGCAGAACACTGCTTCATAGAACCAAAGGCATTTCTAGTCCAGCACTGAATTACTGAGGTCCCTTTGAGCATCTGCACACATCTTCAGTCACTCCAGTGTATGTTCCTCAGCAACTGCTTATGTTCCATAATGGATATTCAATATTCTGTGAAAGGGCTGAAATCCTATTGTGCTCCTATGGAAAAAGCATAACTTTTGGAAGTTACATGCCTCCAGGGAAGAAACTTCCTAGACATTATCTGTTGCTGGGTAGTGTGACTCAGTATGCAACAAATAATGTCCCCTGAGATTTCTTAATTTGTGGCAAATAACTGTCAAAAGCCATTCATGTTTTATGCGGTAATGGAATAGGATTTGAGCCACAGACATGCTACCTCAGACACCTGATAGCCATGTTGATGACTCACTTAAAACCTTGCCCCCCAAGCTCTGAGCTGTAGCAGTTTAGGCAGTCATTTTGCTTTAGTAAATGTGTAAAATGTCCTTTCTGTTGCTAATTTACACACTTTTGTGGCAGAAGCAAGGCCTCTATTGAACAATCAGACATTTAAGGAGTCTTCCAGGATTTCTTCAGAGACCGGTATTTCTTAATGCCAACCAACACTCTTGTTGGCTATGATGTTCTTGCTATCTTTTATTGATTGGCACTGGGAACTCCAGGATTTCAGAGGGGAATTATTCTTAGCCTGATTGATGTTGAGGAGTATACCTCTCTGTGAACATGTTTAGGAAAACGTCTCTGCTGGATTCTTTCCCTCCACTCCCATTCTCCGTAGGAAATCTTACACAAGATCATAAAAATAAGACGGACTGCAGTTTTATAAACACCATGAAGCAGATTTATTTTTGAATCTTGATTTACACAAAGGAGCACACAGTGTTTTCATTCCTATTTTATAAAAGGAATCAGTACTTCATGCCACACAGTTATAAATGAAAATAACACAGATTTCCTATTGGAGATCACACACAGCCTGTGTCCTTGTTATGCATATCCAAGGCTCACCTCCATGTTCCCTTTCATAAGAAGAGGGGGCTTTTTGTTTGTTTGTTTGTTTGTTTGTTTAAGGCTAATTAAAGTTGGAAGACCTGTCATCCTGTCTATTCTTCTTTCTTCAAAGTTCAGTCTTCAGCAGCTTCAGAGCTTTCTGCATATTTGAATACACTGGAAATAGATACCCAGAAGTCAATTGTTTTTACACCAAATGTAGTATGCAAACATTTTTACAGGTTTAATTTATTAAATACCAGCCTGTACTGCTCAAACCAGGGATAAGAAGCGTATGGACCCAATGTGGGGGATGCCTAACCCTGGCTAAACCCTTCTTTGTCAGAAACAGGGGGATGGAATATGTATGGAATGACGGTGATGAAGATCAGATATGATTCATTCCTCAGATGATCAGCATAGATCAGCTAAGGAACAGAACCCAGTCTTTATCTCCACCATTGTGATGAGGGATGAGATATTTTAACCAGCCTTCAGGCTGAATAATGCCCTAATTAAAGATGTAAATATAAAAGTCACTTTAATTTTACAGTGCATAGAGGAGCAGAAGCCATTCATGTTTATAACTGACTATTGCAGAAGAAAGCCAAAAGTAGAATTCAATCAATTTGAACTGCGTTGATTTCATTGTTTTAAGGACGCTTCTCATGCTTTGGGTAGTGGGCAGCATATAAGTTGCAAAATATAAATAAAAATATAAAAAATAAGCTTCTATAGTATCAACTAAGAGATTCTGGCTTTTGCCATTGCATTACTTTATCTGTGCTTTTGGAAAATAAAAGACTATCAGGAAAAACTTCATTTTCAGCAGCATATATTCTAATAAATGGCCAATATGTAAGAGTAACAATTTGTGTAACATCAGTCTTCTGCAAAGTGAAGTAGTATTATGAAATAGGCCACTGCTGATTTTCATGTATCTAGACAGGAAATGGAGCCAAGAGAATTAATGCCTTGTCTAGCTCGGCCAAGTAACTTCATGAATCAAGCCAGATTTGGATTGGGAACTTGCAGCTCGTATCTTAAAAGTTTAATTGTACATGTGTACTCAGACACAATCCATTCTCCATTAACTTCAGTGGGACTTGCAACCACAGTATGTCATTAAAAGACAGGAAGCTTTAAGCCCTGAAAATATAAAAGAAAGTGCTTTTCACACCTCCCATCATTAGCCAATTAGCTTGTCCTGCTTTGTAATGGATCATTGGGAGGCTTTGTTTATGAACATGATGATTTAGTGACAAAGGCATGCCTGAATCGCATCTCTGGCCAGACCCACCAGGAGGGTCTGTGCCAACCAGGGCAAACATGGATTCTGTGCCCCCTACCCCAGCAAGGTGTGTGTGTGTGTGTGTGTGTGTGCGCGTGTGTCTGTGTGTGTGCGTGTGTCTGTGTCTGTGTCTGTGTCTGTGTGGTTACAATCGTGACCGACCCTTTGTGACTCCATGTCCATGGAGTTTTCTTGGCAGGAATACTGGAGCCGCTTAACAATTCCTACTCCAGGCGCCTACAGCACCTGGTATTCCCTGGTGATCTCCCATCCAGGTACTAACCGGGACCAAAACTGCTTAGCTTCTGAAATCAGGCGAGATCAGATGTGCTACAGAGTACAAATACTATTTTGTCAGTAGGAGGAGGCACCACAGTGGACACATGCCCTGCTCCCCCCCCCCCCGTTGCAGTAGCAAGTGAGCTAGGATGTAGATGCCAGGGGCCACCACTATACACTGCAGCATTCTATCCTATTTTATTATTTTTAAATGGACTCCCAGGAACAGGCTTATTTTTATCAGTAAAATATGCTTATCTAAAAACAGAAGCACTTATTATCCAGTCAGCGTGTTCACTATCAAGGCAGAATCAAATTCCCATTTAATTATGACATTCCAGTCATATTAAATGACTTTAAAATAAGGAACTGCACACGCTCAGGTTCCCCCCCTTTAAAAAAATCAGGCTACACAACCAGTTTTTGGTTTGGTTTTGATCAAAGATGTCAGAAAACTAGCAGTACGAGGAGTGGCTATGTGGGACCCGGGAGAGAGGAAAATTGATAGTGGTGTTCTTTATACCTGAAGTAATACACATGGCCATTTCACACTTTCTGTACGTCCATTAAGTCTAAAATTGCCTGACAAAAACAGTAAAGGAAAGCTTGTCTAAATTAATTATGGATTTGCTTGTTACAGAATTCAATGGCAGGTTCCCATTGCAATTGTACAGCTGTAGAGTGTTCCTGCTGTAGAAGGATGGATCTCTCCTGGTTCTGCTCTAAATGCTATTACCAGAAGTACGGGATACTTACATAATGCAATATCTGAAGGCTCATAAGCATAGAGGCGGTTGGAGTATCTTCCAGTAATATCTGCTCTGACAGTCAGGGAAGGATCTGGAGAGAAGAAAAGGAGATAATGTTGGGTTTCCATTCACAGGTCTATCAAGCAAGCCATAGACAAGTCGCTCATTTCTTGAGATACTGTCTTCTTCAGTGGCCTGAGACCCATAGAAGCTCATGCCCAATACAGTCTGTGAGATCTGAAGTTACCACAGGTATCCTGATTATTATTATTTTTTTGGAAACAACAAAGATATGATTCAGTATTCTCATACATGGAGGGTTGTATCCAGAAATTCTCACACAACGCAGGACAATGTTCAGTGATCCTCCTTTCCATTAGAAATATCATATCCTACACAGGCTTCTTCTGAGGGCCACGGAGACCTGAAGAGCAGTAAAGCCTATGCCATGAAGAACCACAGTAGATATGAATGCCCCTTCTTGTGCAACTGAAAGTATTTTCCATTAGAATAATGTATATATCACCATTAGGTACAACCTAGCAATCGTTTCCCCCTACATATTTAATGTTCCACAGCTGTCCTTGAAGATGTTATCGAATCTGTAGGTGTTTAAGGGGTCAACATTGTATCATCTTAAAATCACAAGATACGTATTCATTAGCCCCTGAGAACTTATTATGAAATGTTTGCTTGTTTATTAACCAACTTGCATTTCACCTTGTATTTATTTATTTATTTATTTATTTATTTATTTATTTATTTTATTTGTTGTATTTCTATACTGCCCATCTTCCGGACGGAACTCTGGGCGGTTTACAATTAAAATAAAACAACAGTATATAACAAAAAAGGAGCAAAGAGAACTAGTAAAATAAGGAGGGGGAGACCCTCTGCGAGAGGCGATGTGGGCGGCAATAAAAAGAAGAAGAAGAAGGGGGGAAAAACAAAATTAAGTAAAAAGGTCACCATATGCCTCTTTAAAAAGAAGAGTTTAAACTCTTAAACACGGAGGGCAGTGGGAAAGGACAATAACATAGGAGGTTTGAACTGGAAGAAAAGACTATCTGAAAACCCATAAAATCCCATGTTTAAGGCACTATGATCATACAAATATGTTCTGCCTGGAAGCAGATGGTGGCACTAGTGTGATATACTTTCAAACCATGATGGTTCATGGTTAGCCTCAACTAACCTGGTTCGTGGTTTGGTTTTTGCTTCATGCCTAGTGAGGGCTATCTGCTCCTTTTCTCCCGCCACCACCACCGTTGCACTGTCACCACTATGCTGCTGGTCAATGCCTCTGCACTTGGCACATTGGGGAGGCAATGGCAGTGGTGCTGGTGCCCTTGGAAAAATTCTACACCATCTGTCTGCAATGAGACAGGACTCAAGAGTATTTCAGCTACACTTTTGGCACAATGACGCTGTGGTCACAAACAAGTGGATTTGTAAGTGTTTTTCATTCCTGGAGTTTACTGGTTTTGCCTCCTGACTGATTTCCTTCTCAAAAAAAAAATAAAATGAAATGAAAATATAAAATAAAATAAAATAAAAATGAGCTTGAAAAAACTATGTGGACATGGGAGGGGGGAAACAGTTTTTATAGTATGTCAACAAGGGTGGTATGAAATCTGTCTTGTAAATTCCAGTGATAGTCCCATAAGTAGATGCTGCATGGGCTGAAGTACTAATGAGGCCTGCAGTACAGGAGATTCATGTTTTGCCCGTGACAACCGCATTCCATACTTCTACTATTTGCAAAACTCAAATTTCCCAGATCGGAGATGAAACACAGAGAAGAGACAGACTGATCTCAGTTCTGATAACTGTCTCTAGACCAACAAGAACAATTAATAAACTTCATTCCACATTCCAGAAAAGCTTACGCCCTTACATTTTCCTTCTTTACCAAAAAGGCTGGTAAAGTAGGCACTTCTAATATTGTTGAACCACAAACCCTATCATGCATAACCATTGGCCAGGCCAGGACAGATGGGAACCGGACTCCATCAACACCTTGATGGCCACAATCCCAGGGTTAAAAAAAAAACATGGTAAGAGTTAAAAATTCTGATTTGTAGTATATTCATGGGAAGTGGATTTAGGCATGTTCTTTATGGCTTATTCTGTGAAAAGAACTGGTGGCCAGCCAGAGTAATTTGTTAAATGGAGTAGTGGCAGTAATGCTAAATGAGAAGACCTGGAGTACAATTTGTTGTTTATTCATGCTGGAGAGTTTTCTAAATAAACATAAGGTAGTACACATCTTACGTCCCTGTGGTAATTGTAATAACTACATTCTAATAACCTTTATATATGCTTTCTTTATCATTGGCATGCAACATATTTAATAGCTTTTATCACATAGGAACAATAGTCCACAATTATTGTTCTATGCTGGATCCATCATCTTACAGTAAATGAGAGACAGCCACATACGTTCATGGTCCACCTTTCTGTCCTCATCTCCATACTAGGCAACGTGAACAAAACTTTTATTGCACCTAACTTTCAGTCATTGTATTCGATACTTTTTTTAAAACAATCTCGAAGCACCTCTAAACCTTTTACTCACCTACAAAAAGGATTCTGGGAACATACTGTCCATCTGGGGAGAGATGTTTGTCTGTGGTTTCGTACTAAAAGTAAAGAAAAAAATAATTTCAAGATGTACATCATTTAAATCATAAACACGGGGGAGGGGGAGTGACACCCCTAAACAAAGGCATGGGTAGTTCTCGCAACACCATGGAATTTTCAGTGAAATAGAAACAAGTGAGGGCTATACCACAAGTTACAGTATACAGGCAACTGGGGTCTTTTTGAGAAGAAAGGTGGGATAAAAATATTTTAAATAAGTTAATAAAAAATAAACATGAAATAAGTGTATGAATTGTAACATGACTTGTAGAAAGGGCTCTTCACTTGAAACATGCACAAGAAAGATGTGCCCTGTTATTCATGATTAACACAAAACTATCTATTTTTATTGTGAATACATGCTGTAGGAAACCACTCAGATTCCAAGCAAAGGAAAAAATGACAGACTAAATAGCTACATGTTTGTGTAAAACAAGAATATATACACTTGTCCCTTTCGCTCAAAGATTATCATAGTTTGGAAATAGGCCCTGTGTAAGACAGCTCTAGGCAGCATAATATAGATTTCTAAGATGTAGCCAAAATAATGCAAGGGTCACACAATAGAGCCCTCGATTGAGCATCATTTAAAAACTTACAACAAGATTGATGAGAACAAACTTCTCAGCCAACTTCTGGATTTCTTTGTGTTCAGCGAATGCTTTCTTCAGTGCTAGAATGTGACAAACATTGGAATATAAATAATATGAATACTAAAAAGAGCAGTGAATGCTCAATGCTCATATAACTCAAACAAAAGAAGTGAGTCTAAGTGTTCAGCGTCTGATGCTAATTGTTGTCAAGTAGAATAGATCCCTGACATAGTGGGAATCTGGAATACTCCAGGGGAAAAGATGAAATCAAGGTTATCATGGTGCATTGCATTTTTGAACCTTGCATGCCTTCATCTAACAAAGGAAACTGTAAGAGAACCAAAGGCTAAGGCTGCACGCTCTTCTTCCTGACCTACTTTCATGTCTATGCTGTTTCCCTGTGAATTTTTCCCATGGTATGCTCATTTGAATGATGCAGTGAATTAATATTTCACTTTCAGGATGAGAGGTGCTAGACATTAGATTTGCCTGAAAATTGCACCCTTTGAGGCTGCAGATCTGCTTTGTGCTTTCATGCATTGGGTGACCTATAGCTGAGGCAAGGTAAATACTGTATATACTCTAGTTTTTCAGCCCCAATTTGGGGCTGAAAAAAGGGGCCCTCGACTTATATTCGGGTTAATACTTTTAGCCATTGAGGCAAGTGCTTGGGTGGGTGGCTAAAAGTCATTTTAAACATTGTGCGGTTCTCCTGACACACACACACTGTGTTGAGGGGGAGCGGTGTGCAATATTTAAAATAACTTTTAACCACAACGACCCAAGCACTTGCCTCGGTGGCTAAAAGTCATTTTAAACATTGCGCACCGCTACTCCTGACTGCCCTTTTCATCATGGGGGAGTGATGTGCGAAGTTTAAAATGACTTTTCGCCACCGAGGCAAGTGCTTGGGTCAGTGGCTAAAAGTCATTTTAAAGATTGTGCACGGCTTCTCCTGCCCCCCTTGCATCTCGGGGGAGTGACGTGCAATGTTTAAAATGACTTTTAGCCACCAAGGCAAGTGTTTGGGTCCATGGCTAAATGTCATTTTAAGTATTGCACACCGCTTCTCCTGACCACCTCGGCATCATGGGGGAGCAATGCGTGATGTTTAAAATGATTTTTAGCCACTGACCCAAGCGCTCACCTCAGTGGCTAAAAGTTATTTTAAACACCACACACTGCTCCCCCAGCTCACAAAGGAGGAGCTGCCAGGCCTTGCTGCATTTCCCACCCTAGACTTATACTCAAATCAATAAGTTTCCCCAGTTTTGGGGGGTTAAATTAAGGGCCTATACTTGGGTTGACTTATACTCGACTATATACGGTATGCTACCATCAGGATGGTGGCCCTGAGGTGCAGAGTGAAATCCAACAGTAAATCACCACCAGGGCTGGCCTACTGAATAAATGGAGATATGGTGCACTCATTTTCCATTCTCCTGTCCTGGCCTCATCCTTTGCATCTCTAGTAAATAACCAGGCTTAGTATCCAAAATATCTTATGTGCATTGGATATGGCTACACTTTTGAGGCCTGCATAGCTTTGGAACAAGGGATAAACTAAGAACAATTTAGATGATTCAGTGTGGAGAAACACCCTCTCCTGCCTAAGGTAGCAGCTTATTGTGTGGTGAGGATATTGGCAGAGAACAAATTAAAAAAAAGTATAAGGTGAGACAAAATGGGGATCCTGAAAAATGACTGAATTGCAGAACAGTTCTGTAAATGTTTATTTACTCACTACTGGATAATAGGGTACATGGCTGCGATGCAAGCTTATGTGTCGGCACATAAGCTTGCACACTTATTAAATGTGTTCACAGCTTTGAATGGATACCAGGGGTAGGAGGCACCACCTTACTGTCAAACAAGATTAATGTTATGACCCACTTAGCACAAGTCATCAGCCTCTATTTCTAATTGTGACCATTTTATTTTATTTCATCATTGCTGAAATCCATTCCTCTTCTGAGGGAACAGCAAAGCCAGGGCTGAAGATAATAGTGTAAATGAATTAATAATAATAAATAATAGTAATCAATTAATTTATTATAATTTACAAAGAGCAAGGAGTACTGATGCAAAGACTCAAGGCCACCAAAGGTCAAGAGCCACATTCAAACAAACACTGAATTGTTACCTTGGCTATGAGGGCAGTCCTCTAAATGGTGGATGACCATTATAGGTTTATTGCTGAAAATAAAAGAAATTATTAGAAATTTCAGGTAGATTATAGGAAAAACAGCACCTAGAATGAGCAGAACACAAATGTTTTGGATATAAGACTGCTGGAAAGTTGTTGGTTTTTTAAAATTTGTTTTGGATTTATTTATTTTTTGCAACACTTATTAATGAAAGCACATGGTGATCAAATTCAATAGCTTCACATATGATTATACAAACCACTTGAACAGATGGCAACTTACGTGGACTTGGATTTAAAGAGAGCTTCTTCATATGTCTGAGTCCAGATGAGTTGATCACCCCAGCCTAGAGGAAAAGGGCAAATAGAATGTGGTCTGCATTGATTATGGTTGAAAGAGATTTACAGTTAATCACAAATGCATTTCCAGTTTTTTAGTCAACATGTTTTTACAAATCATGATTCCGATTTAACAGCAAGCATTGATTAGTGTTCTGGCCTTAACCTGGACTTATTTTTGATTTCATGTGATTTTTACATATCTGACAGGCAAAAAGAGAGGAGGTTCAAAGTTACTGGGAAGAAACTTGATTAAACTTAATAAGTTAGTATTTAATGGTATTATTGCCAGGTAAGTGGATAGTGATTTGTGTTCAAGTAACACATTTCCTTTAAAAAACAAGAGCAATTCGTATAGTATGCAAGTACTCAGTAACATAAGGAGCTCACATGATGATACTGGTGCTTCCTTCCTGAGAGTAGCATTATTCTTCAATATCAGTTGTGAACAAGATTGCACTGCAAGTTTCTCAAAGTGCTGCACCAACTTACTTAGATTTGAAGCCATCTTAAAAGAAACATAAATAAGGCCATTTTCTTCGCATTTTATAGACTAGGGAACTGGCTGGGAGACCATAGGAGCAGACTTCAGAAACAAGACTGAACCCAGCCAGGAACACACTTGGCCATTTAAGAGGCACTGGACATTACCTAAGAAAGCATGATGCCCTAAAGAACAGCAGGGTTTAATGGAGGCTAAAATTGGTTTAGCAATGGGCCTGATATTACTTCCTTTTTATGGGCAGGAATGCTAGGCGATACATCAGTTCTGCACAGAGGTCTGCTAACATGTATTTACCTCTGGAAAGAGTCTGCGGTAGTTTCGGACGGGTCTCCTTTGCTTCCTTTGTGTCCTTTCTTTCATTTTTTGCAGTGGTATCTTTAGCCAAAGTATATGAGATGGCGATCAGAAGAAGCAACACTGAAGCTAAGTTTTTCTCCATGGCTAAAGCTGAGGGGAGGAACCACAGAAAGGTTATTCAGTTGACATAATGAACATGAGCAGAGAAGGAGTAATTGCGGCCATAAATCTTCAGTCCCATTTGATCAAATCACTAGCATTGTAAGAAAAAATGCATTATTTCTACCTCAATTGCTGTAGGAAAAGAGAAGCCACAAACAATTCACTCCAATTATATCCAGTGGGGGTCTTTCTTCCCAGGTAATTATATATTGGGTTTCAATCTTACAATCAGCCCCATGAACTCATGGGAACTGACACATGGACGAATGTTCCCAGGCTCATTGTGTTGAAGTGCTTACATATGTAAGGCTTTGACCATCGTTCTGTGAAAGCTTGAAGACTGATAATGAAAAAAAAAAAAGATGCCTTGAGCATGCCAACAACATGGCATTGTAATCAATGCCCTGAGCAAGGGACAAATCAATTAAAACATGACTAGGTTAAATCCCTTAAAATGATTATAGGTAGAGAGGATGGGAATCAAATGACCCGAAGTGCTGTTTTGTGGTCCTTAGAGTTCCTTCTTTATATTATATTATATTATATTATATTATATTATATTATATTATATT
>JAHTLZ010003542.1:56094192-56104924 GCA_023846285.1 Phrynocephalus versicolor | reverse complement strand
ATATTATATTATATTATATTATATTATATTATATTATATTATATTATTATAAAAAAGCAGGGTTGGGGGTGGTGGGGAAAATTAACCCTCCTGTTTAGGGGACCCCAGATTTTGTAGTACAAGCAAACAAACAAACTTGAGTGAGGTCTGGTTTAAGGGATCTCTGGGATCCAGGTAGTGCCTTCCACCTTGAGTGAACTGGTACTCTCAACAGCAAATGGCCTTTAGTGGAACAAGAAATCATCAGAGTTATATGAAACTCAATCAGTTGTTGTGTCTCCATATTTTGTATCCCGTTGAGACAGATTTGCATTTAGTAAAGGGATGACCCTACCATTAGGGAGAATTAAGTGGTAGCATCAGGCTCCAGAGGTTGGAGGTCATGATAGGGCATGGAATTGCTAATTGATTCAGATTGGTCTACTCTAACTGTAACTTATCATTGTTGGAGTAGGTCCATTTGAATCAATTAAATTTATGGTAGAGATAACTTATGAAAGCCCCACTGATTCAGTGGGCCTACTCTAAAATGATTTCCTCCAGTAGCCAATAGGATTTGGACAAAGTGTTTTCTACTACTAGGAGAGAGGTGTAAGTGGCATTTTCTCCCACATGTGCCAAAACTAATCCGTCTAATGTGTCATCCTAAAGCTCCCTCCCTTCTGGATTACATAATACCCAAACTTGGCTTTAAAAGGTAGGCCTTTTGCTGTGGAAATCTCCACGTGGTGGTGGTGGGGAGGTGCTATTTGCACCTGTGCCTTAGGCAGCAAAATATGTTAGATGAACTCTAACTGAATTAGGCACACACACCCTGGTTTGGTGTGTGTGCACATGTGTCATCTCATGCAGAAAAATGTACTAGGAGAGCCCTGATTTAAAAGGTTTGCTTTCATCGAATTTAGTTCAGCTTTGGGGACTCCAAATAACTGTACCATTTGGGAGTACTGGGACTGATAAAATGAGACCTTTACTACATGCCTCTCCACCAGTACAGGAAAAAAAATAAAGAAACCAAAAAGAGTTTTGGAGAACTAATTTTCAGCTCTTAAATTAAAAAAATAAAGCAGGACAATGTTTGACAGAATTCTTTGATGGCCTAGGGGAATTTAAATAGGCTTATATATCCATCTAGGCAATATAGATGTAATATTACATGCCATAATGATGGCCACATGCAGCATTGGCAGAAGAGAAACCATAAACATGGGTAAGTTGAAAAAAAATGTAAGAAGAGGAGGAAAAGCAACTGGACCCTCCAAATAGGGAGTTCCTCCATGATTTTTCAGAAAAGTGAGAAGATTCAGTACAATTTGTGGTGACAGTGTAATACGGAAGTCACCTCATTACACAAACAAACAGCTTTGGAAGAAAGAGAAAGAGAATCCACTTGCCAAGCAGGAAGACAAGAAATGACAAATCAAAGGTTGTTGGCATAGCAAACATAAAAAAGCAGTAAGTTACAAACACAACAAAAGGCACCACATATCTTGGTGAAGCTGGAGGGAAAAGCCCACACAATAATTTTCTCATCCTAAGTAAACTTAAGGGAACAAAGAGGAGAAAAAACAAGATCCTCTGTATTCTTTTCCTAGCAAATGCTTTTCTGATGCACTTTCATTGCTTTGCCTTTCGCGCAGCTCTCTTTGTCCCTGCCCTTTAGTGTGTAACCTGAGCCATAAGCTCTGCGTATCCTGAACAGGTGCTGTAGCAAGCCAAGAGCTTACCTTTTCTGCCTTGTCTTCTTCTTAGAGGAACTGCGGAAATGCTCCAACTTTCCGTGTGAACAAGGAAGGTGCCGAGTGCCTATTTATGCACCTTGGGCGCACCTCATCCCCACCCACCAGCCTGACATTTGAATCCTTCTGCTATAGGGACAAACGTCTCTGTTTTAAAAGGGAACAAAGTATATCGAGCCCAGCGGAGACTTTTTTTCAAATAAAGAATACCATCACCTACTATCACCCTAGTCATTTTAAAACTATTCAATGTATATATGTATTTATATGTGTTGGAACTTATGGGTATCTGTGAAAGACTGGGGAGCCAATTTTAAAATGTGGGCCATGTGCCAAGTCCAGGTAAGCATAAATCAAGACTTCTGATTTGCCTTAAGGCTGATTTGTCTTTGTGTGATTGGGCGGATGCTTTAGCCTAAGGTGCAAACTTCTGCTGGTTCCTTTGAGAATAAGACATATGAAAACTCAGGTTTTCAGTTGGTGGGCTAATTTCATGACTCTTTTTTTTTACAATGCCATTCACACTCATAAACATAACATTAACCATCAAGACAAAAGCAGGTTCCAAATGAAAGCAGAACTCTGCAATGAAACATCTAAAGCCGACCTGAAAACGATGGGAGCCACTTAAAATCCACTTTAAAAGAGGAACCCCATAAATTGCTCCCTTGGCCCACTATTCTCACTGTCAATTCAGTTCTTTGCCTCTTAGAATTGTTTCCTAGTACATAACTAAGATGCTGAACAGGAAAGAGTACAAAATAGTGTTCTTTATTCAGGAAGATCTGTCCTTTCAATACAATAGGACCCCAGTATCCACTGGTGATTGGTTCCAAGCCTTCCCATGGATAATGAAAACCGTGGATAAGAGAGAATGCCAAAATGTTCCCCAAAATTGCTGTTTTGTGATAGTATCTTGCTTTATAGCTGCTGTTTTTCAACAATAACTTGCTTTACAACTGCTGTTTGTGACGGTATCTTGCTTTACAGCTGGTGTTTTATGACAGTAGCATGCTTTACAGCTGCTCTTTGCGACAGTAGCTTGCTTTGCGGCTGCTGAATTATTTATTTATTTTTCCTCCGCCAACCGTGGATAACTGAATCAGTGGATACGGGGGTCCTACTGTATTATCATCCATGCCACTAGATGTGGAAAAGGGTCAGGATGCTGACATATGGAAAACATGCACTGTGTAGGCTTAACTAGAGTCTGACCACATACTGAAGTTGTTTTCTTTCTGCTACTGTATATCAGCAACTCACTGCCCATCCCATAAAACATTGTTGCAAACCTCTTGAAAGAATGGGATTGATCTGCTGTGTGGTGTCCTCGTTGTATGCACCAACTTTGCACATATCTACTCAATCTATATTCCTAGCAAGCCACGCCGAATGCATGAATTCGCTACCTAATTGCTAACCCAATCCCAGATGAATCTGATTGGCAAAAGCAATTCTCTAAATTCTTCTTTTACACCACATTTTGCAAATGCAGACACAACACAACACTTCACAGGTGTACTGGGTTCCAACACAATAGGAAATGTGCACGTTATGCTGTATATTTGCTGAATTTCAGTGGAGCTGAACTAAATACCATATGTTGTCTTCCCCATGGCCCCATGCACACTTACACATAGACAGAAAACAACAGCCCTTTAAACTGAGCACATTAGCAGATTGTTTATAGGCAAGTGTGAAAAATGTATTGTTTTCAGACAAATATGCAAAGATAGACCAAATCAGTGGTTTTAGTTTGGTTTTGGGTCATTATGGGAAGGAGCTGGAACCACATCTCACTCAAGAGGTGGAACAGTTTCACAACAGACCTAATTTAATCTGGCATTTGGAGGGCTAAAAAAGAATGTACTGAATTTGCATTGGAAAGGGGGAGGGATAAGTATCAATGCACTGAGTTTCTGGTACCAAAGGTGAAAGCAAGTCAAAGTGAATGAAGCCTTCCTTGGGAATCTGAACCATAGAAGGTGCTGAAGAGGGTTCCGGTGCAACCACCATGAAGTATATAACTATCTTGCAGCTGCTGTCCTGGGACTTTTGCAGAGCTGTAGGGCAAAGTGAAAGAGTTGTGTTGATGTTCCGAAAGCCTTTTTTTGCATTCTGGAATAGTCTTCTTTTCCCTTCTCCTCTCATTCATAAATGTTCCTGAAATATAATTATATTAATAGGACTGAATGTGTCAGTGATGGGGGAAAAATAACTGCTGTAAGAATTTGACCGAATAGGTCACATCATTAGGGTCTGTCTTTCTTTCCTCCTTCCTGACTTTTTTTCACTTGCAAGTGTTATGGTACAAATACCAGCCACCATCAATTGGATACAATCTGCCAAGTTCAGGGCTACCATGTTGCTGGATAGGTGCTGAATAGGGATGGGCACAAAACAAAAAATGAAATGCTGATTCGTTGGTTCGTTGCATAACAAAATGAAATGAACTGAACCAGGGAAGCAACATTTTGTTGGTAATAAAATGAACTGGCAGGGGTTTTTTTGGTTTAAAATGAAACAATTTGTTTCTATGTAAAATGGCTCCCCTGGGTCCTAGAGGCAGATTTGGGGTTCAGGGGGCTGAGTTATTCAACTTAAAAGGGGTGCCCTTTGGAAAAAAATATTTCTAATTGAAATGTTATGTGCTTGAAAATAGTGATCCCAGGCAGCTAGCAGCATGAAAATTGCCATGGAGCTTCCTTGAGCTCTCCCCTTTAAGCACCCCCAATTTGGAGATGTTTGGGGTTCAGGGGCCAAGTTATTCAACTCTAAATGGGTGCCTCCAGGAAAAAAAATCATTTGTAATTTAAACATATTTGAAAATACTGATCCAGGTATGGAAATGGCAGGGGAGCTTCCTCAAGCTCTTCCCTTTAAGCACCCCCAATTTGGAGAAGTTTGGGGTATAGGGGACCAAGTTATTCAACTCCAGAGAGGTGCCCATAGGGAAAAATCATTTGTCTTTGGCATGCTTTACCAATTATAGGGTTCATTTACAGCTCCCCCTCTCTATGGTAAAGCATGCTGAAGACACTCATTCAATTAAGTATCCCCCAATTCCTTTGGAGTTTAATATCTCTGCCACCAGAAACCCTAACTTTTCCAAATTTCATAGAGTTCCCTAAAATCGTTTGTGGAAGCCAAGCCTGCCATTCACATGCCTGGGATCAATAATTTCCCACTGAATATGTTTAAAAATAATAATGTTAAGTTCTCCTGACGATTTATGTGTGATTTTTAAAAAAAATGTGATATTGAAATTCAATATACTCTATGACAATATGAATGAACTTGGAGCCCAGAAGACATTAGTTTACTTTGTTACTATAATGTACACAATACAGAGGTGGGGAAAATTAATTTTGTTGGCATAGTCCCAAAAACTAAATGTTCTCATATGTGGAAACACAATGTGTCTCACCACCACCAGAGTGAGCTGGCTGAAATGGCCGCCTAGGTGTGAATTTACTTTTATGTAAAAGACAAGTAAAGCAATGTACAATAGCATTGTATAAAGTAAATAGGAAGAAGCTTTTCACAGTGTTAGAACCCAATGTCATCCGCTAAGACAGGAAATTCAAAACACATAAAAGGAAATACTGTGTCATGGCTCATAAATTATGGAATATGATGCTGGTTACTAACCTCTATGGGTCTAAAAGGGATCAATTCAATAAGTAAGTCCATTAAAGGCTACCAATTGGGTTGCTTGTTCAGATCTATAATATCTCTTCTTATATTCTTTTGCAACCCTATTCACACTGTAGAAGGCTCATGCTCATTTTTCACAGCTGTTTGATTATCATTATCATTATCATTGCGTCTGATGGTTGAGGTATTTATTTTTTGGGGGGAGGGGTATGCCATTTGGCCTGACCCTAATATCCAAATAGCATATTGACATCAAATGACCCTACAGCTCCTTCTGCTGTCCATTGATCCTGTACTAGACAATTGCTGATGCACTGAATCACTTAGGGCGGTGGTCCCCAACCCCCGGGCCGCGGACCGGTGCCGGTCCGTGGACGGGTCAGCACCCGGCCGCCTGGTGAGGCCGGGGAGGCTCCTCCCATTTTCCTCCACCGCCCTCCTCCTCCTCCTCTTCTCTCCCGCGGGCGGGCGGTGGAGGAGGAAGGCTGGAGGAGCGCAGGAGGAGCCGCCGCCACCGCCGCCTTTGCCTTTGCCTCCCTCTTCTGCCCGCCAGCGGTGGCGGCGCGTCCTCCTCCGCCGCCGCCGCCCTCCTCCTCCTCGCCCTCCACCACCACCACCACCAGCAGCAGGTACCCCGTTTGGCCCGCTTGCCCCTCCTCGCCTCCTCCCGGCCCCTCCACCCTGCCCTGGGGGGCGGGCGCACGGGGGGAGGAGGGGGCGTGCGCGGGAGGCGCTGGCAAGCCCCCCACGCGCGCGCACCGCCGCCACAGCGTGGGGGCCCCCTCAGTCGGAAGAGGAGGTGGGTGCCCCTCCTCCTCCTCCTCCTCCTCCCCCGGGGCGCGTGCCCCTTGGCCCCTCCCTACAGCCGCGCTCCACGGTGGAGCCCCCTGCTGCCACCACCGCCAGACCGCGCCTGTGTTGGGGGCGGGCGGGGGGGCGTCGCGGGCCAGCCCGGATGTTTCCCCACTGCCGTACCGCGCCTGTGTTGAGGGCGGATGGGGGGCATCGCGGGCCGGCCCGGGTGTTTTCGCCGCCGCGGTCGCCCCCGCCCCCGCGACCCCCCGCCGCAATCGCCCCCGCTGCTGCTGCTGGTCCTCCGGTGGCGGCGGAAGGAGGAGGAGGAGGAGGAGGAGGAGGAGGAGGAGTTTCATGCCTGGCCGGAGCTCGGGCTCCCTGCTCAGCAGCAGGTGAGAGAGGCGGCGGCGGTGGTGACAGCGCTCGGGCTCCCCCTTCTCGGCCCGGAGACCCGGCGGGAGGGGGGCAAGTCTTGGTGGCGGGGAGGGCACGCGCGGCGCGGGGTGAGCTTTGCCCACCTCCCTGAGAGGTGGCCAGGTGTGTGTGTGTGTGTGTGTGTGTGTGTGTGTGTGTGTGTGTCTGGGGAGGGCTGAGGAAAGGACACTGGCCTCTCCGGGGGGCGCGGGAGGGCACGGGGGGCACGGGGACGCCACCCCCCCACAGGCCTCCCTCCCCTTCCCCCTCCCGCTCGCCCACCTGAAGGCCGCAGCCGGAGGAGGAGGAGGCGGGGGCCCGCCCGCCCAGGAGACCCGGGCTCCCCCCCCACCCCGCCCATGTGTGCGGGGGGGAGCGGCTGCCGCCGCCACCGCTCCATGGCCCCCCCGCAAGGCACACGCTCCAAGCCCCCCTCCTCCCCTCCTCCCCTCCCCCAAACCCCCCACACCCCCATCTCCCCCCCTCCCCACCCCCACCCCGGGCCACGGAAAATCATTTACCGGTCCGTGGGGACAAAAAGTTTGGGGAGCACTGACTTAGGGCACTTTTACACAACCCCTAAAATCTGAGGCAAAGGGCTCCCAGATCCAGAGCTTAAAAATGTTTTCCGACCAGCTCTGGACTTTTAAAAAAATTAAGTACGACAACGCCCACCTAAGCGTGTCCCAGCGCAGTTTTCAAGTACCTGGCCTCCAGGAGGTAAAAAATCTTCCGATGCACTTTGTAAAGCTGTGAATGCCAAGCTCCCTCACCTTCTGTTTGTTTTTTTGTCCTCACTGCCCCTTTAAGAGACAGGAATCACGACGGGGAGGCTTGGGGTGGCTTCTACCGGCAGATGGAGGTGAGCCTGCATTTTTCACTCCCGTTTTTTCTCCCTCGCCTAACGCAGACAGGAACAATGGAGTGCGGAGGGGTGGGAACACACCAAGAGGAACAAACCCCCATGATCTCTGGTCTGAATTTAAGTTTCAGGCGGATTTTAGAGGTTGCGTAAAAGCGCCCTTTGATAATTTTTTCCAAAACTTCTTTGCCTTATGTGTAAATTAGTCTGTTTCAGCACCACAGCAATGGTCTAGTAATGGTGGTGGTGAATCAATTCACTTCACCTCCCCTCTATAAATTTCACAGTACAGTGGTACCTTGTATAAAGGAATTCATTCGTTCCAAATGAAATTGTGTTAAGCAAATTTTCCTTTATACAAATTTCCATAGGAATGCATCGAAAACAGAGTAATCCCTAATCGCGACCATTTTTATGTTGTATGGATTCGCCCCATAGGCAATTATGTTATGCAAATTTCCCCTATCTCTGGAATTTTTTACGTTGTACAGATTTTATGTTATACAAACCATTGGTTAAACGAGGGCCCACTGTACTGTAAAATGAAAGTGGAAGGAGCCTTTGACAATCACAAGACTTGGTTTTAGTCCATCCCCAGAGATCATACACACAAGCCTCTTTCATGGGTTCAAAGAGGTACAGGTTGGGGTGCTCTGCAATGAATCATTCCACTACTACAATGCACCAAACAGTGGGATAAATCTCCATCTGAATGAGCTTGACTTTGGATGATACTTGCTTTGGCTAGAAGAAGCTTGAATATTGGTCCATTCGCTATTGTCTGCTGTTTTTAAAATGCAAATTCAGAATCCAGGGATTGACCATCTTGAAAGGAATTGATATATAGATCAATGCTGCCTTAGAAGTCATTAGATGGAGAGATCCTTGAACCATCTAGTAAGCACTGGAATGATGACTAGGCCTTAATACCTAACACTGCAAAATCAATGTTTATTTTCAGGGCTGGGACACACAGTAGTAAGAGAGCAAAGTTAGTGCATCGTCATAACTAAGCACAGCCGGATTTGCTGTAGAAATATGTACACATCATCCAGAGTAGTTTCCAGTGTGGGTAAATCAATCCAAGTCATTCTTGCATACTTCTAGAAATGTCTGATTGCTGTCAGGAGCTTTTGCTGTTACAATATAAGTCAGTTAGTACTTGTGTTTTTTTTAGCTGCACTGAAAAAAAGAGAAAAGGATCCTTAGATGATCTTTGATTCTGAACTAAGGGAATAAGGAAAGATGCTTCAAGAAACTATGAATGGAATCAAGTAGCAAGGGTGCAGTCCAATGCAGTTTTAGACCAAGTTTTGGAGTGCTGGCAGAATGTTCTGGTATGTTTTATTTACCAGAGACCAGACAGTGTACTGTAGATCACAAAGTAGCCTGCTCCTTCTCCATCCCTGTCTGGAATTTGTAGACCAAGTGTCAGCATTCTCTCTCTCTCTCTCTCTCTCTCTCTTTCTTTCTCATAGAGTGGTGCAGCTGAGACCAGATGGGTTACTTTAAAATGTTTCTTTCAAGCTCACACCCAGGAAGCGATTCTTTCTGGCATGATGATCCAGTTCATTCTATATGTCCTTGTCTAGTTGCAACTAGAGTAGGCCCATTAAATCAGTGAGGATTTGGTGAGTCAACACTTCCATAAGGTGTTCCACTGATTCAATGTGCTTACTCTAGCTGTAACTTACTATTGGTTTTCAATCAGAGCTCAGAAACCCTTTTCCTATCACATTCCTCACTGCATTGGACTTCCCTTTTGTTGGTAATACATAGGAAATTTGTGGGTCTTTTCTTGCTGTCGATGGTTCAAAGAATGGAAGTAAGCTTGAACTAGCGCCCTCCCATGGCAAGTGGAGTTTATGGAGCTAGATTCTGGGTTTTGTATACGAAAGGAAGTGGACCTCACTTACCAGGTCCGCTGTGTTGTTGCTGGAGTGGCAGAGGCCAAAGTAACAGACATGGTGACCACCATCATGTGCATGAGGAGGCCAGAACAACTGTGTTTTTTGCAGGGGCCCGACCAATGGGCAGGCCTGGTGGATCTTGGTGCCAAACTCACGAAGGGACTCTGGAGGTCACCCTCTGAGGCAAGGAGACCTAACTCTACATCACAAAACATTATGCATTGTCCTGATATCATATACAACAGATCAAAGAGCCAAGGGAACACATATTATGTTGCAGGCGCAGCACAAACCAGGTCAGTGCCCGGTAAGAGCAGCAAGGAAGTACCCAGCCAAGCATGGCAGCCAGCTGGGCCCCCTCTTGTTGCACAAGCAGGGAGTCCCGCTTACTCAATATCAGTTTGCTGGTAAGGCTTTACACAGGGCAGGGTTCATCCCAGGTGACTTTGGAACTCGCTCCTTTAGAATTGGGGCTGTGTCACAGGTGGTGGCCCAAGGGCTTTCTCCCCCCCCCCCAAAAGAAAAAGAGAGTGATGAGATGGAAATCCAAAGCTTACAGGGCGTATATTCAAAAAACTGTCAGCACTACAGTAACATCGGTTCTCTTTTAGTTTTGCACACAGGCACCATCCTACAGCTTTGGATAATCAGGCACAGCATTGTGTACAGGACCAGCACCTAGGCAAAAAGATGACCATGGTGACACCAACCAGAACTGGAGGATCTCGGTCACATTACCTGGTTTGTTGCCAGGGGCATGTAGTGGAATGATTTGTTACCAGAGCTGTGGAAACTATTGAAAGTGGTTGGGCCCTCACATGCATTAATAAAAGAGCTGGGGGGAAATGATATTGCATCCTCCAGGGGAATGAAGATGTCTGCATCAGTTCAGGTGATTCATGATTCCTACCCATTCATGACCATATTCTGGTCCCAAATGCTGCAGAGGAGATGTCAGCAAGGGGTTAGACACCCAGGAATAGTCAACATGGTCAGACACAAAGTGAAAAAAAATGCCATGGGGGGCTTGGTAAGAAGATGGGGAGGACTTTGGATAAAACAGCTGAGTATTACTTTTGAGTCCAGGGAGATGTATTGTGCTGATGGGGTGCACTTGTCAGAGCTGGGCAACAAACAGCGGGCAGCAGATATTTAGAAGGTCATATGTGTTTGGTTGCAGCTGCAGTACTCTGGTGGGAACCGAGCTTAGCTCGGCTCTGGTGGCAGTTTTACAGGCATTGGGTTGGATCCAAGTGTATCTATCTATCTATCTATCTATCTATCTATCTATCTATCTATCTATCTATCTATCTATCTATCTATCTATCTATCTATCTATCTATCTATCTATCTAT
>JAHTLZ010003542.1:56079085-56094182 GCA_023846285.1 Phrynocephalus versicolor | reverse complement strand
CACACACACACACACACACACACACACACACACACACACACACACACTGGTACCTTGTATAAAGGAATTAATTCATTCCAAATCAAATTATGTTAAGCAATTTTTCCTTTATACAAATTTCCCATAGGAATGCATTGAAAATAGAGTAATCCCAGTTTTATGTTGTACAGATTCGCCCCATAGGCAATTATGTTAAGCAAATTTTCCCTATCTCTGGGATTTTTTATGTTATACAGATTTTATGTTAGGGTCCTCTGTATATAGTAGTGTTTGATCTTACCTGAAGACAACCCACTTAATTACCAGCCAGAATCCAAGTGGTGTTCAGGTGAGGTTTTACTGAAGCTAATTGCCACTAGCTGATAAGACACCAGGGTGCATTTCACATGCCTGTTCTTGTGCCCAATTGAAATGCACCCTACCACCCTGTTAAGTAGCTGTCATTGTGTGTTGTGTCGTTACAGTTGTGACCGACTCTCCATGACACCATGTCCATGGAGTTTTTCTTGGTAGGAATACTGGAGTGGTTTGCCTGTTCCTACTCCAGGCACCTATAGCACCTGGTATTCCCTGGTATTCACCCACCCAAGTACTAACCAGGGCCAACCCTGCTTAGCTTTCGAAATCAGGCGAGATCTGATATGCTATTAGCTGCATCAGTTAATGTAAATGTTATGCAAACATCAATAGTAGAGATGGGCATGAAACGAACAATTTTTCATTTCCGTTTTCGTTTTTTCATTTCATTATGTAACGAAACGACAAACGAATTTTTTCTCTAAAATGAAACAAAACAAACAGAAACACCGGAAATTTTGTCGTGCGTTTTGTTTCCGTTACTGCAATATGAGTGAATTGCTTAAACTCCTAAAAAAAATCACAAAAATTGAAATAAATGGTAACAAAATGGTAACAAAATGAACGAAAATGAAAACAATTTTTTTGCAAAAATTCGTGAAAAACGGAAACAAACCGAAACGGACCCCCTAAACGACAAACGAAATGCCATTTTTTTATTCGTGCCCATCTCTAATCAATAGGATTTGAGCTAATGGGTTTCTTTTTCAGGTTTTGTTTGTAAAGTTGGGCTTTGTCTAGCTCTTTGCATCTGAAGAATTCCTAACTCCTTTTGCTGTGTGTGGCACTTGCCTTTTTTCTGGCTTTTTCCAGAATTACATTCTGTCTCAACTAGCTGTCAGTTTTTGAAGAAGGGCCAGTTCTGTCACTGGCAAGTCCAGGAAGGAAAAACTAACTGAAGCTGTCATGTAGCCAATGGGCATGTCAGAGGAACATCCTTTTCTTTTTCCTGGATAAGAATGACAGCGCTGTATGCCCATTTCTTAGGAAACTTGTATGCTCTGACCTGAGGAATGTTGAAATCTACAGGTAGGATTAAACCTCCATATAGTGGTGACAATTCCTGGAGTCAGTTACAGAGGGCCAGCCCCAACCGTTCTGCTGCCTGAGGCAAAAGGCAACTGGGCATACCCCTCTATTCCAATTACAGCATCTGATTGAATGTCAGGTCCGTCAAAGATGTGCTCCATCATAGATGATGGCAGCAGAGTAGTTTAAAGGATACAAGACAGGCTACATCACACATAGTACTCTGTCCTTCAACAAAAGGGAATGGGCCAGTAGGTCCAGGAGATATTGCTGGGGTGTGTGTGTGTGCTCTTTTCCACTGCCTTCTAACATTCAGCGCCTGAAGCAGGCGCCTCACTCTGCCTAATGACAATGCTGGCCCTGGAGTGACATATCAGTGAAAGAATTTGTGGGTTGCTTTTACAGCAATATCTTGGGATCACGCAGAGAGCTACTATGCAGATATCCCTAGAAGGAAACTGGACATACCTGCTAAAGGAATAACAAAGCTGTCATTTTCCATTTAACTTTCCTTTTAAAAACTGAAATATTACATTACAAACATAAGATCGATGAAGCTATACAAGGCAAATACAGAACTATAGACATTTGTGCCAACTTAAAGGCTAACAGGTTCAATAGGCCTGAATACCAAGGCCAGGACATCAAAGCCTCACTGTGCATCCAGAAAGCGGAACCCTGCACGGCCACTTGCAGGATATGTGGCTGATGGGTTTTTGCCACCTGAGCTGGCTTGGACAAGCTGCATAATCTCATTGTGCCCTAAAAGGCCCAGGTCCAAGCTAGCTCAACAACTGTGTCTCCCCTGGTAAGCCTGTTTGGGTACTAAAAGATCATTAGGGGAGGCCTTTATCTTGGTCTCACCACCTTCACGTGTGCATTTGGTGGAGACACAAGAGAGGACCTTCTCTGTTGCTCCCCCTAGGCTCCGGAACTCTGTCTCACAGGAGACCAGCCTGGTCCCATCTCTACTGTACTTCTGCAAGCAAGGCAAAAGCCTTTCTGTTCTTGCAAGCTTTCCCTCTGTGACTGGCTGCTTGAGTGGGACTTGACAGTGGATTGTTGCACCTTACACCTTTGAATGTGCTTCTAGTATTGCTTTTTGTTTTCCATTTCTGAAAGTGGTATACATTTTGACCATTTTCAGTATTTGTATAGTTATTGTTGTTAGCTTTAAAAAACATTGTATTTTAATGATATAAACCGCACATTTATACTTGCTGTTTTTAGTTTTAAATGTATGGCTTCATTTGCCACCCTTGCAAATAAATTGTTAACTTAAAGCCCGCTCTATTGCAAGAGAGGAACACGGCCAAACCAATGGAGTATACATGTGAACTAAACTCTGCCTCTAGTTTCCAGGAACCCCCACACGTTCAGTTCCTGCTTGTCGCTTACTTATAAAATTGGTTGGTCAAAAAAAAAAGTCTTTCTTTGCCTTGCCAGGTGTTTCAACTCTGCTGAAAAAGACTGTAGTATCTTTATAATCTTTATGTAAAGTCTCAGAAGGAAAAGAAAGCAAGTCAGATAACATGATTGCTAAGCCTGTTAGTTTAACCTGCAAATAGTTCATTAAGTGATAACAAGCCTGTTCAGAATTTCTGAATGTACTACTGTACTTCTAATCCAACAACAAGGCAGATCACTGAGGTGCATAGCCTGCATATAAAGTGTGGGACTGTGATTCTGTTGTTGTTCTCATTTTCTCAGAAACCTGTCTTTAATGGTTTCAGTGGTGACTATTGGGATACTGAGGAGGTAACTAGAAGATAAGGCATCTGGGAGTGAAGTCATGGGAATTGGACTTCTTTTCTTGTTGGGTCGAAATGTTTTGCTATTCATCCAAGTAGCTTCATCAGTCTGAGAAAAGTTGATGTGAAGCCTCCAATTTATACTTCACCTTGGTACCACCCCACCCTGGTCTGAATAGGCTAGTTAGGTGGACTATGGCCTGGGGTGTCTGAAAGTCACACCTATGCAACCCTTCCAACACCCATTAAGTATGGGTTGCTAGCAGTAGCTATCCTGGTGGAGGTGTGACATGCTTCTCATTTGTCTGGGGACTGATGAGAAGGCAGCATGATAAATGGGAAACGGACTGTGCCTAAGTCCCCCACCCCTGTTGAAAGAGGAATTTTTTATATGCACATGAATAGCTTCCCTGATCCCCTCTCTAGAACCGACTATCTTCTCTGTTTAAGATATATAAATCCTCATATTTAATGAGTGTCCTTAGTTTTTCAAATGAAGGTACACCACTCATTCTTGTCCTGAGCTGTTGCCCCTCCTGTACTGGGCCATCTTTCTGTTTAATAGCTGTTTGGTTTTTCCAATGTAGAGCTCTGCACATTCCTCACTGCATTGGATCTCATGTACTCCTTTTATGTTTTAGAGTCTGGTCTTCTGGGTGGATAAGTCTCTGCCCTAGAGTGTTTGTGGGTTTGAAGTGAATGGGTATGTGGTATTTCCCACAAAAAACTTTAAAGCTTTTCAGACACACCAGCCATGATATGGGACAAGTAGAGGGAAACACTGTCCCTCTTTCGAATGTTTATTTTCTGCTGTTTTGGAAAATCGTCCTCCAGAACAGAATAGGACCTTCTCTTAAGAGATGCTCCTCTTTTGATAGTTTATAGCTGCCATCATGCTTTAGAGACAACTTCTGATAGTTTTCTCATCCTATTGGTATGAAAGGAGAAGATAGAGTGAGAGAAAAAAAACTCCCTCGCCTTTGTTGGGAAAAACTCCCATAAAACTGGTTTGGGCAATGAGCCCTACCTGTGAGAGGGTGGGGTATTGCCCAGTTTTCATTGGAAGCAATTTGTAATGTCACCTTAAATTTAAAGGAAAGCCAGCTGAGCCCTATAAGATTTCATCAACCGGTGTTGTAGGTCAGGTTTTTGTACTCAGGAAGGTGTTTGTGGACTTAAATAATTTCCACCATCCAAAGGATCATAGGATCTCTCTGCAGGTCAGTCATGTGTATTTGACATTTTTTTCCATTCTGGAATGCTGAATTATCCCTTTTCCTTTTAAATTGTTTTACTATGGGAGGCTGACCGAGGCAGCCCAAAACATTGTACTGCCTGAGGCAGAGTGGCAAATGAGAGGATGGCACTTGAAGCAGAGAATCCTATCAACACCTCTTCCTGTCATGGCTGTTAAAGCACAATCATGACAAAACAGATATCTAACCTATTATATACTCAAATCTGCTGCCTGAGATGGATGTCTCCATTGTGTGGTGGTAAGGCCGGCTCTGAAGATTGCTTAGCAACTGAAAATACTTTCGACTTCAGATGTGAGCTCTGTGGAGTTAGGAAGTGCAGTTCTAGTCTCTCCACAAAGAGGGATAACTGCTGAAAAGAGATCTGGTTATATATTGAATTTAATTCCCTGTCAGTTGTCATGGAGACAATTTTATATTATTTTCTAATTTTTCTTCCAATAACAAAAAAATATGGCTCTACAGTAGCTATACACTCAGTCTGCTCTCGGCCCCCACAAGCAGGGTGCATTAGATGTTCTTGACTGCCTTCTGAATTATAGTTAGTCTATGAAATAAATAACAACATCCCAAAAGTCCTAGAATCAACAGCCCTGCTGATTCATGATTTGCAAATTAAATACCATGTATTCTTTTGGTGTATCAACTGGTTTCAGCTCAAGTCTTCCTCTTTTCCTACTATGTCCTGTTTTTCCTAATATTACTATATTTTCCACTATTACCTTTTGATGAGATGCTCAGATTATGCTTTCTTGTTGCCGTCAAGCCACTTTCAACTTCTGAATATAGTCCATCTCATATTTGGTCTTTTCCTGTTGCCTTCTACCTTTCCTAGCATTATTGTCTATTCCAGAGAATTCTGCCTTCTCATGATGTGCCCAGAGTACAACAGCCTCAGTTTCAACATTTTTGCCTCCAGAGGTAGTTCAGTTTTATATTATTTGGGACCCTCAGTTTTTTCATCTCTGCTTTGGGATTGGTTTGATCTATAACCCTCATATTTACCTTATTAGGTGGTCCATGGTATTAGTAAGTGTTTTGATCACACCAGGGTAGAATTCAAGTGTCCACAAGTATTTCCACACATTGAATTCAACTTGCTTGTCACCATCCAACACTTGTCTATATACTGTAACATTATAGTGGGGTGGAAACTTTCAGTCTTTTAACCTTGTTCTATAATGCCTTTAATGGAGATTAATAACAATAATAGTCTTTATGGGAAACAGTGAGCCATAGTACATAGAGTATTGGATTGCCACTGGGGAGAACCAGATCAAAATCCCTACTCTTCCATGAACTGCACCAGTTGACCTTGGACTACTCACCATCTTCCACAGGACTCTTGTGAGAATAAGCTCTAGGGCAGGCATTTCCAAACTTCAGCCCTCCAGATGTTTTGGACCACAGATCCCACAATCCTTTGCCACTGGAAATACAGGCTTGAAATTCTGGGAGTTTTGGTTCAAAATATCAGGAGGGCCGAAGTTTGGACATGCCTGCTCTAGGGTGTAAGACCACATGGACTAACTTAGACAATGGATTCAAAATGAACAAACCCAACTTTTCCAGTTTTACCCAGCCATATTTCTTAGTTCTGGACTTACTTTCTTAGTTCCTGAATTTATTTCTATTCCCTGTAGGCTTCCCCAATCTCAGACATTCAAATGCTCTTGGACTATAAATCCCAACCTTCTTTGGGTGATGGTAACACTGTCTGGGTCTGAGAAGAATTGGAGGCTGGCAACATCTGAAAACATAACTGTGGCTTTACCCCCTAGTCCAGCTCACGTTATCTAACACAGGCCCCGAGTCATCTCACGGACTATTGACTGGCACCCTTTTATTCTCAGAGTATTCAGAGTATCCCAGTGCAATAATTGAGTCCCAGGCAAATTGTAGCGTGAAAAATAAAATAAAAGAGTGTTTATTGAATACAGCAAGATGTTCAGTTCAATTTCTCTTGTGTACAGTTACTTAAAAGCTACTCAAAGCAGTTACACTCAAATACTGATTTTTGTTTCCCTCAAACCTCTCACATGTAACTCAGCCTTAAATCTTAACCCTCTCACTCAGGACATACCTCAAGTGGAGCTTTTTAAGCATGTGGGCTCCGCCTCCACACTCCTTAGTAGGGCATAAGCAATAACCCTTTATCCCCTCTCCTTTATCGCTGCTTATGAAAAGGGTGAATGCTACAATAACAGTCCCCATATGGCTTCAGAATGGGATGGTGTTATGCTGAAAGGGACAGCATATTCATGTTGTCAGAGTATATCAGTGAAACTGCAAGAAGTTTAATCTGAATCATGACGAGCTCCTTCCACTAATAAGAGGATGATTATGTGTCTTAGCTCTGCTGGAGGGACATTTGTAGACTGCAATTGTCAGTTTTACCACATGTGTGAATTCCTTATTTTCTAATAGTAATATAAATGTTTTTGTGCTTTCATGCTTCAGTAGAGCGTATTGTGTGACCAATTACATATATGCCCTCCCTTTCTTGGTGAGGCATTCTTTTCTCCAGAGGAATGTAGATCATGGAGATTTCTTGCCTTGGAATTAATTTTATATGCACTCATTCCCCCGACCTTCCATCTCTAGAATATATGGAGGTTTAAACAGCAAAACAATTGTGAAAAACAATAATAAGATAATAGACAACACCAGTAAAGCAATTGGCTAATTAAAACATAGACCAAAGAGGACCAAAGACAAACCCAATGAAAAGGTATGCAGCAAACAAATTAAAAACTTGCTGGAAAAGAGATTGGCAGTATCATTAACAATCATATTGTATAATACACCTAAATTATAGACCTTCATGGAATGCCATGCTAGGAGCCCATGTAAATCTGAATTGCAGGCTTCTACAGTTTGTGAAGATGCACAGGGATGCTTCTGGGTGGGAATGGAATTCCTCCACTTCTAATTCTAGTAATGGAAGCCCTTCCATTAGTGGAGGAACCGAATTCAGCCTGGACATTGAATCTTAGCCAAAGTCTCAACTAGATCCTGGTGAGAGACAGAGGCTGCTATTTCACCTGGGGACGATCCTGATCTTCGGAAGGTCTGGCTTTTCCTCTTCCTCCCATCATGTGACTGAAGATGTGGGATAGCAGTTCCTATGTCAAAGGATTTTAAAAAAACACTAGCTGAGCAGTGCCTGGGGGGGATAAAAAGAAAGTTTTTTTTTAAAAAAGCGCCAGACCAGACAGAGGACCAGCTAGGGGTGGGGTGGGGAGTTAAAAAAAACAGTGCTGATCGACGAGCTGTTTCCCCCGTCCAAAAAAGCTAAGTGGCCATGGGGACAACATTTTTGAATTTGGTTTTTCTACAAATGTAATCTGCATTTAAAGGGACGTGGGTAGATCCCTTTAGAGATGAAGTGATATGGACTAGAGTACTTCCTTTGTTCCTCATTACCTTGAAACAAATTTTGCTTCTCACCTCAGAGGGAAGAACAGTAGATGTGAGTAGATGAAGCATACAAGCAGTTCATTAAGGGAAATCCCTGACTGAAGATGTGTGATTTCCTTGGCAACCGCTTTTCTCAATGCTTATAGTTTGCAAATTATTTTGGTTCATGTGGGAGTGATCAAGGGGCTTAGCTCAACTCTCCATGCAAGTTGGATTTCTCAGGTATGAAAAGTCTGCCTGACTCAAGTCTTTGGAAAGCTAAAGTGCTTTCAGCTTGGTTCCGATGGCAGAAGATTGGTAATGCTCAATGTGACTGTAACAGCAACAAACTAGGTGAGGGATTGGAATTAAAATAGTAACTAATTACTTTGGGGGCTGGGAATGCTTTCCAAGTTCTGGTTGGGATCCGGCTGTCAAGGTGGACAAAGAGCAGCTAGCTACACCCACACGCCGCTGAGCCATGTGTCTGGTTTTGACTGGCTGCGGACTTAAGACACATCAGCATTTGAGCTTTTTCTGTCACAGGCCCTTGGGCCTACCAGGGGTGGCAAGCCTAAAACAATGAAAAGAAAACAAAGCCTAAAGCTCATTCGTCCATTTCCATGTCGTTTCTCCCACTTCAGTAGTGAGGTGTTCCAAAACCTTTGGTTTCCATGGCAAACTCCCCCCACCTCTTTTTGTTACACCTCACCTAGCAAATATTTGAACAGCAGGAAATGTTCAGCCCCATCTATTTATGTACCTGACATCTGCAGGAGGGGGAAGCCACCGCCCTCTTGGTAGGAGGCGGATGCAGGGCAAGGACCTGTTCCGTCAGTTTTTTTTTTTAACTTCTGGGATCTCCGTGATATGCCTTTACGAAGCTCGGGTTTGTTTGCTTCCTGTTCAGATTCCTGGCCTGATAAGTGCAAAAAAGGAATGTGGCATGAGTTAATTCGACCAGGAATGGTGTAAAAGCTCTTTGCTTTTCATTTCGAAGCAAATCCATAGCTGCACTGCAGAATGGAATCTTACACCATTGGAATTTGCTCCTTTAGTAAGATGCAAGGGTATGCATTGTTTTCACCAGCACAGACAGATGCCTTTGGGTGTAGTGGTTTGTGCTATACCTACATTGTATTAGCACACAATTATGCAGCTATGGCTCCACCACTGGATCAATTCCTGGAGATACTCTTGTTGTGGGGTAAGGATGAGAGAGTTAGGACTAGAATTTGGAAGATGCATGTTTGAGTATCCTCCAAACCACAAAACTCAATTGATGATGCTGGATCAGCAATGTAAAAGAGAGCCAGGAGTATCATGGTGTTGTTAGGTAGATAACACAAGGAGGTACAGATCCACAAGAAGAAGGGAATGGTAAATTGTGGTGGAGTATTCCCTACCTAGAAGATCCCAAACAAGAGTGGCCATAAGTCAGCACATACTTGATGGCACAATGGAAGGAAAGTTCTTATAGGTAGCTAAAATGCTAAATCTTTGAATTCAAAGTCATCAGTATTTATTCAGTTTTTCCTGTTTCTCTTATTCTTCTTTAGAATTCATAGTCTGATTCACAAAGGACAGATAGAGCACATTCTTATCTAATTTTGAAAGGTGAGCAGGGCAAGGTCTCGTTAGAACTTGGATTGTGAGACCTCCAGCAGAAAATCAGGGACTTTCAAGCCGTGTTAGAAAGGAACCTTGCCTCTGCTAGATGCCACAAGTTGGCAAAGAAGAAGACAGGTGGAGCCAGCTACATCTAGTTCGGCACCTAATTTTCTTCCTTGCACAGTTTATATTCCTGTCATTGTTGGTAGGGTGGGAGTGATCAGATTTAAGCAGGCAAGGCACCACCTGCTAAAATAGTAACACCACTCATGAATCGTGCCTGAAATATTATGCTGCCAGTCACAAGAGACAATACTGGCCTATATAGACCAATGGTCTCACTCAGTGTAAGGCTGCTTATGTTCTTACAGGGGTTTTATTCCTGAATAAAAGTATTTCCTTGCAGCCATGCTGGCCACATGGCCACAGACTTGCACAACACTGGCTCATCAGCTTGAATACAGAGATGGGCACCACCCCTAGAGTTGGACACAATTAGCACGCATGTGCGGGGGGGGGAACCTTTACCTTTTTAACCACTCATTATAGGGGTGGAAGAAGAGATTTAGAACAGATAAAGGACAGTACCACTGCAGTTAAGGCAGCAATGAATGTTAGATGTTGCTTAAAAAATCAAAAGATTTAGGAGAGGAAAGTGGTTTATTAAGTAGAACAATTAAGTTTTGTACAATCTTGGAATTCAAGTTGATCTTTGTAGCAATCTTAATTCCTGTCTGTAAAATCCTTAGGTACACTGCCCCTCTGTGGAGCGAAGGAGAAACTACAGATCCTCAGTGCCCCAGCCCAGCCCAGCTCTGTGCGGTCAACAATAAAATAGAAGAACATTGGGGGGAGGAGGCACACCTCTTTCCAAGGAATGTCTGCTTTTAAGTGCAGAGCCTTATAGCCCTACTAAAACACACCTAGCTTGATCTAGGCCAATCTGGTTTTGTTTGTTTGTTTTTGAAGTGTTGCACCTTACAGATTTTGCAACAGTGCATGGTCATTTTACACGACTAAGTGAAAAATAGACAAAAGCACTCCATATCATTCACCATTAAAACCAAATAGAATTCTGGCGTAATTATTCAGAAAATGCTTATCTGAGAAGAAAAATCTTTGGCAAAGACTAAACATGATGTCTTTGTTTGTTTGTTTGTTTGTTTGTTTGTTTGTTTGCTTGCTTGCTTGCTTGCTTGCTTGCTTGCTTGCTTGCTTGCTTGCTTGCTTATGAGTATTTTTACTCTGCCTTTCCCCTTGGAAAAGGACTCAAGGCAGCTTACAGTAATGAGGGACAATATACAGTCCAGTACTATTAATATGTAGTGATTCTATATGCCTTGAGATGCAGCCTGGTGACACCATAGTGTAAATGGATGTATTTCAGCTGAAAAGGCATTCAATAGCTGTGATAGCCAGTGGTGGTGAACTTCAGCACTCCAGATGTTTAGGACCACAACTCCCAGAATTCCAAGCCTGTATTTCCAATGACAAAGGACTGTGGGAGTTGTGGTCCAAAACATCTAGATTACTGAAGGTTAACCACCATGGCCTTGTTGATGGAGGTGTGAAGTATTTTTGATTTATCTGGGGATTGTTGAAATCACTGCCTGATAAGTAGCAGATAGATACATATTAGACAGAGAAGATAGGTGGTTTGAGAGAGGGGTCAGGGAAACCATTCATGTGAGTATTGAAAACCCCTCTCTCAACAGAGGTGGGGGGGGGCCTCAGGCACAGTCTATCAGGCAGTGATTTCAAAAATCCCCAGACACATCAAAATAATTCACACCTCCACCAGCAAGGCCATGGCTAACTGCTCACACTAATGGTTGTTGGGAGGTTGGGAGGTTGTATAGGTGGGACTTCCACACATCTTAGGCATTGTCCACCTAATGAGCCTATTCAGGCCATTGTCCATCTTATGAGCCTATTTTAGATCAGGGTGACATGAAGTCAAAGTGAACTATAAATTGAGGACTTGCAACTAGCTTTACTCAGACTGATGAAGCTGTTTGGATGAGCAGTGAAACGTTTCACTTTCTCAAGAAAAGAAGTCCAGTTGCCATGACTTGCACAGATTTCTGTGTAAGGGTTATCATTGTTTTAGGAGAATAACATGCAGCCCATCATCAGGCCTGACCTAGAAAAGTTAGTATAAATGTAATTAATTGTTAATAAACTCTAAAGTCTAATCTTAAAAAGAGTCCATTCCACATAGTGCTGCCATTGCAACAGAAATAAAGGCATACTTCAAAAGCTTTCCTGCAGAAAAGAACTTTGGTAATGCTCCAGATGCAAAGCTTTTGAATGCCATCTGAAGTTTTGTAGTTATACATATTATTCAGAATGCTTAGAACAGCAGCTGAAAACAAGAGATAAATTAATTAAACAACAAATTCAACAGAGGTGTGAAAGATTTGGTTGTACTTTTTATTATTTTAGAAAGACCACATACAGTGAAAAATGTGGATAGTAGTTGTGCAGGGAACACCACTGATAATTTCTGTAGTAACTACAGGATCAATCTTATGCCACTTATTAGAAACACAAACCTTCTCTGAACTCAGAAAGTCTTCCTTCTGAAAACACCTGCCTAGGCTTACAATGTCAGAAATGGATCATTTCCTTTTTGGATATTGGGTAAAAATGAAGATGTTGGTGACATGCTTAAGCTACCCTGAACAGATGCTGATTTCTACACTGCATCATAAGATTGGGAACAAACCACTATTAGTGTCAGAACTACTATCATCAACAGATGTGTTTTCAGCAAGTCTACTGGCCTGGCTTGCTGTTTTATTTGGACTTTTGCAAAACCTATATTGAGAACACAAATAATACGCAGCCTGTGAGTTAGATAATGAACACATGGCAGATATACCTAAGAATGCAAGAAGCTTGCTTGGGTGCCTCTTGAATGCGCCTGTAGTGAAACAACACCTAGCAGCTATGCAAATTGCAGCTTGCAGTAGTGTCACATAATTTGAATCTATGAGGTTATTCATATCTGTGTGCTCTATTGGGCTGTGGTGTACTGAAATGGAACATGTAGGGTCAAACTAGATGACACATTCAGCATTTTTTAAAAAGAAAACATGGTCCCTCCGGAAGTAAAAAATTGCTGGCTACTATAGCAAGAAAATTTTTAATTGGTGTGTCAAGCATTCAGCATGCTTTATTTTGCATTTGGTCATAAGAAGGTTAAAACAGAGACTTAATTTGCAAGTCTGATGATTAATGCATTGTGGGAGGGAGATAGGATTAATTATAGGAGATACATCTTCTCCTTGACATTAAGCTTGACTTTTAGCCTATAGAAAAAATTGTGCTCCTGTGTCCATAGCTTCCGGTGAATTCTCAGACCGTGGGAAGGGCCTTCCTGGTGGTGGCCCCTGCAATTTAACGTTCCAGAGAAGAAGCAACCCACACACTAGATCAGGGATGGCGAACCTTTTTGGCACTGAGTGCCCAAACTCAGTGATGGGGACGGCGGCAGTGCCAGGGACGGTTGGGATTGGTGGCAGCGGGGGTGGCGGGGTCAGGGTAAGAATACTGTGGGAGGGGCAGGGATGGTGGCGGTGATGGAGCCGGATGCGGGGTTGGTGGCAGCAGGGGTGGCAAGGGTGATGGTGATGGGGACAGTGGCAGGGGGGATCAGGATTGGTGGCCACGGGGGGCAGGGGTGGGGGTGAGGGCGGGATCGGTGGGGTCAGGGTCATCTGCGGCAGCGGCACAAAACACCAAGCCTTGGCTGCCTCCCGGAGTCCATCACGCCTCTCCTGGGGGCCTGCATTGTCTGCCAGCTGCCCGCAGGACCCTCATCAGGTGGCCTGGGGAGGCGGCCGGAGGAAAGGCCCCCAGCATTTGTCTCACTCTGGGCTGGCTGGTTAGGCGCCTGGGCCTCTCCTCTCCCGCCACTGCTTCTTCTCCCCGCCCCTCCCGCCTGTCTCCTGGCCGGCCACTCTCCCTCCCTCCCTCCCTTTAGTCTGCCGTCCATCTGGATCCTCCCGGCGGAAGGTGTGTGGGGGGAGGGAGATGAGAGAGGAGGAGTCTGCTGGCTCTGGAGTCAGGGCGAAGCCGGATTCCCGTCGGTGATTGTGGTGGTGGTGGTGGCAGCAGGGGGTGGGGGCAGGGGCGATGGCGGCACTGGCAATGGGGATGGCGACGGCAGGGTCGGTCCGACACGCGACATGCTCCCTGCCCCCCCACTCCCCCCTCCACAAATTCCTCATGGCTGTTCCAACGGAGGGGTAAGTGGGGGGGCAGGGAGCATGTCATGTGCCAGGTGAAAGCTCTCCACATGCCACCTTGGCACGTGTGCCATAGGTTCGCCATCCCTGCACTAGATGCTCCTTTTCACTAGCTGAGGTTCATATTGTACCCACTATGGCCTTGCTTGGAAGAGGCAAGTTAGGCCTTAACGGAGATAACAGCAGGTAAAGAAAGCAATTCCAGAGAAGAAGACTTGTCTTGTCTGATGGCTCTTGTTGCTTTCTTGATGGCGTGGCAGTTCCACATTTACAGTTCAGTCTGTATGAGACGTAATGCTTTCTTCATATTCTCTATCACTGAAAGGAGAAGACCAGGATTAAACTGAGGGTTTGAGATGGTGGTGTCCTAATTGTACAAAAGAATGGAACACAAAATGCTTGAAAGCCAGTAGTAAATGGCAATTAGAGTATTAACAGAGGAATTGATCACAAATTCCTCACTGATTCAATGGGTCTATTCAAGTTGCAACTTATAATTGGCTTTCATCCCAGGAATCCAATTTCTTTTATTGTCTGTGTTTTAAATCAATTAGTGCAATGGTTCCCAACCTGAGGGTTGGGACCCCTTTGGGGGTCAAACGACCATTTCACAGGGGTCGCCATGAGTCAATGAAGGAAAAGGCACAAACAGCTTGGGTCTGGAGGAGGAGTGGGAGGAAGGGGAGAAAGAGTGAGTTACAGCTTGATAGGTTGGAGGGGATGTCAGTCAATGGCTGAGGGTACCTGTATAGAGGGAAGTTCTCTATGGTACCTGCGGGAGTGGCCTGCCAAAGAGGGCTTGTGGCCTCTTCCAAGCAGGGCAAGGGGTCACCACAACTGAGGAACTGTATTAAAGGGTCTCAGCAACAAGGTTGGGAACCACTGAATTAGTGGATCCTACTGAAGACTGAGAAAGGTACATTTTACTCCAAGGATTACAGAATAGGTGGTCAAATGGACCTAAAGCTTTGAGTCCTCAGGAGAACAGTTAGGCCAATGGCCCTTCTATCTCATGTATTTGGTGGGAATGAGAACCAATAACACCTACTGAGTGGATCCGAAAGGTGATAAAACTCTAATATAAACTCTTTATAGAATCTTAACAGTGTGACTAGGAGCATTCCTATTTAGCAGAAAAACTAAATGGGTTCTACTCCCAAGTAAGTTCCTGTAGATATTGGCTGAAAAGCAGCAGTAAGTATTACTAGAGTAGGGTGAATCAGTGAGGATTTGGTGAGACAGCACCTCCATGAGTTCCATTGATTTAGTGGGACTAAACTGCAGACCAAGACCGGGTAGGCAACAGATCATGGTGGCTGCTGCCTTAAAAGATGGATTGGTGGAGGCCTGGTTTTTATGATCGAACTCTGGAAGAAGTGCTCTTGAAGACACGGACACACACACACACACACACACACACACACACACACACACACACACA
>JAHTLZ010003542.1:56058297-56079075 GCA_023846285.1 Phrynocephalus versicolor | reverse complement strand
ACACACACACACACACACACACACACACACACACACACACACACACACAATATATATGTCCTTGTCAAGCATAGGGACCAGAACTGGAATGCCTAGAACAGAAAGTGGAGCATAACATCATGTCACATTAGGTAGGAGGTATGCAATTGGCCTCAAGACCTTTGGCTGCCTGAAGTAGAACTTAAAATGGCAGACATGTTCTGCAGGTCAAAATAAATACCTCTCAAGAGAAATCTACAGTTATCTTGGCACTGAGGGAAGATAATTTCATAACGGCCTCATTCCCTTCCTGCCTATAAGAAAGCAATAATAAATTAGTAACTAACTAACATTTTTTCTGCCCATTCAATATGCCAACAATCTGCTGCCTCATGGAGCTGCCCTGCTCTGACTAGTGGTAGGCTGGCCCCGAGAACATATAAGATATGGGAATGATATAGGCAAAATAAATGCAATTAATTATGGCAAAAGAAACATACACACTGGCAGGTCTTGTGGCTCATAAGTATAGAGTCGGTTAGAGTATCTTCCAGTAATATCAGCCCTTACTGTAAGAGAAGGATCTGGAAAAGCAAACAAAATATAATCTCACAATAATTCCCAATGAAGCAGCATAATAGTCTTATTTCAGTTAAGTCTAGGAGTTAGACCTCTGGGGGATGATACTCTATAGTTGAATGAAATCTATTCAGTCTAAGGTTTGATCTCAACTTGGTTACTCTAATTTGTTGGGCAAGTGTAAACCATAGTTTGTTGGTTAGAGTATGGGAGCATAAGACAGATTTCTGAAAACTATTATGTTACTAATGAAGAGGCACGTAAGATGAGAAAGTGAGTATGTAAAAGTATTTTAAAAGCATTAAACTGACTTGGCATTTGACACGAGTTGACGTATATAGTCTGATTGAGACTAAAGGCTGTCACATGAGCAAGTGCCAAAGGACAAAATGTCTACGCAAGATTAAACCAAGAATGGTTACCCCAAAATAGGTAGCTACCATAAGGGTGATAATTTTTAAAATTAATGTTTAAAGTTAATCTTTTTCTCTAAAGCAGTCAAAGTAATCATTGCAATAGTCATCAGTAGCCAGTGAAGTGCTTCAGGGAAGCTGCTGGTTGTTCCTGCACATCCCTTTAGGATAGGAATAGGCAAAACTTGCCATCGGCTATAACCAGAAAGGATCAAAGGGGTCTCGAGTGCCATTAGTGCTTGACATGTAATTGAATTTCAATGGGGTTGGTTAAGGAACATATCTTCATAGAAGAATTGAGTTGGAAGGGGGAGGGCTATAAGGCTATGGAGTTCAAAACCCTGATTAATGCAGAAATCCGAATCAAAGCAAATCTGACATGTGGGTGTCCAATTTTCTCTACAGCGCCTCTAGTGTTGGAGCACTCACCACTTGTTCCATTGTCATACTGCTCTAATAGTTAAGAAGTTCTCGCTGATATTCAACCTAAATCTGGCTTCCTGTTGCTTGAAATGTTGACCCGCTGCTCTCATCCAAATATTGTTGAGCTAAATGGTTGATGGGAGTTGCATGCCAACATTATTTATGGGATAGTATCTCCCCCGGAGTCTCTGTCCATACAGTTTTGTTTCATTGAGATGCATTTTCATGTCATGTACTCGGCCATATTATTTGAGACATACCTACAAACATGATTCGAGGTACATATTGTCCATCAGGTGACATGTTTTTGTCTGTTGTTTCATGCTGGCAGGAGAAATTACAATAATCTTAATAAATAATACCTAATTTGTCATCAGTGTACTAAGAATATGATAAACAATAGGTTCAATATATATGTGTGTCGTTGTCCATACCATCAGGTTGAGCATGATGAAATTATTCTGACACATGTCTTGTATTTCTTGGTTTTCTGCAAAAACCTTCTTCAGGGCTGCAGAAAACAAAGGAATGTCATCATTTAAAAATGCAAAAAAGAAAGCAAAGCAAATGAGTCTGTTGCTTCACCAACTATCATATAGTAGAGTTGATTATGATAGACTTAGTTGGCTACTTCATGTCCATTTTGTCTCTGTTAGTGTTGTGCTTAGGAGCGGTACAAAAAAAATGTTACTTATGTCTGTTGTGCAACTACTGAAATTTGTCTCAACCACGGCCCCGGAATGGGTGCTAAGCATGACAATACTGTACCTGGTGCTGGGGTAGGATTTTCCCTTGTCACTCTTTGTTCCTGCTTTCTGTTCCGAGACAAGACACTGTGTAGTAACGACTGTCACACAACAAAACATCAATTTCTCTCAGAAAACTGTGTCCGGTTTTTTTTTTAATTTTGACTTTTTAGAAGCGAAATATTTTTTAAAAGCCCCAAAAAGAAGGGAAAAGGAATCTAGACAAATTTAGTGTTTGTCATGGTACAAGACCGCGAGGCAACACTTGTCACGAGACAAGTTATCACGACCATGGGAACACTGAAACAGGGACAAAACCACGTGATTGCGACCAACGCTGTCATGGTACAAAACTAGTCACGGAACAAAAAAGGATGTGACGTAATTGCCTTAGGTTCTGATATTTTCTACCCAGCTCTATGAAGACACTGAAGGATATTTAGAGAGAGAGAGAGACTGAGGGAGAGAGGGAGAGGGAGAGGGAGAGAGGGAGAGAGAGAGAGAGAGAGAGAGATCAGGACTTTGAACAACTCAGGACTTCAGAATGTATCCTGATTTGGTCCAGAGCAATCTGTGTCCTGAATCTGAATCAGTTTAAAAATTTCTAATGAACAGGAATATTATTATGGGAATAACTGTTATTAAAAATGCATGTGAAAGTTGTAGTTTCCTGAGCTCCTTGCCCTCTGAAGATGCCAGCCACAGAGTCTGGTGAAATGTCAGGAAGAAAAACTTCCAGAACATGGCCAAACAGCTCGAAAAAAATCACAACTATTGGATCCAGCCCGTGAGAGCCTTTGAGAATACAATGCACGTGAAATTTTGAGCCATGGTAGACTCCAAATGGGTTGGGGAATAAACCTGCCAAATCTCAGGCAATTTGCTTCAGGAGTCTGAATGCTAAATATTTTTAAAGTTTGCTTTTTAAAAAGTCTGGGGTGATTTGTTTCCCCATCCAATTTGATTTGTGCTCTGGATTTTAATTGATTTGAATCCTTTGTTTGCTTTGACCTGGAACCAAATCTGGTCAGTCAACTTCTATCTAATATTTATAAGGCTGATTTAGTTCAGAAGTTATAATTTTTTCAGATCCTAGCTCTGACCCTATGAACATAATATGTTCTATCGATTTAGTGGTCCACTCTTTTCCAAAATCACAGTATACTAACTGAAATCAAATAGGATGAAGATGAATACTTTACTTGATTCCAGACAGGTCTTTCATAACTGATTAGATAGATAGATAGATAGATAGATAGATAGATAGATAGATAGATAGATAGATAGATAGATAGATAGATAGATAGATAGATAGATAGATAGATGTTGATGATATTGATATATATGACGTAATCCAACTGCCAAATGGCAACCTAACAACCAAAGAGATATCCCTACATGAGAATACCATACATTTACATTTGTGCATGACAGTCCACCTAGCAGTTGGTTAGCACTGTCACTTTTGATAGTCCTCGCTGTTTATTTGGCATTACTTGTTGCATTCCTAACTCACAACTGGAAAGTCAGGGTATGGCCCAATTTACTAGGTGATGACACCAAGGACAAAGAATCTGTGATGCACAGCAAACTATTGGGCACTTAGGTTACTACGCAGCACAGAGTAAAACGAAGAAGCAGTGATAAGGAGAGTTACTTTTTTGTACCCTAGATTCCATAGTTATCATGGTCACTGCATTTGCTAGCTGAGGTTATATTGTTTAGGATTTACCTCAACTTAAGGTAGACTTCTCACAACTGAAATGAAAGCAATCTTCCTGACAGCTGTTTTGTGAACACTGAGGTAAACTTGACAAAAGGGCATTATTCTTAGCAAATTCTTCAGAGACTGGTGCTAGGCAACCACATTCATCTGTCTCTCAGGTTACAAGACTATAAGTACAGAACAACATGAAATATGTTCCATCAGTCTCTTGGTAGCAAATTCATGCTATTAAATACAACCCGTCTTGCATTACATTAGGTTTTGTAAAATACGGGGAATATTACTAGAAAACTCTCTGTTCTTGAATTTCTGGTAGGTAATTCTAAATAGAGTCTCATGTTTGCTAGCTGTGTAGGACCTGCTTAGTATCATCCTCTTTGAAGATTTTAAACACATGAAGAGGAAGGTGTTTGCTTTTAATAGGTCAATGCCCACTCAATCCCTGAATTTTCAAGTGGACTCAGTACTTTTCAGCACTGCATTCAATACGAACAGAGTGAAAACCACCAGCAGCACAACCACACAGGATTGCACCAATAAGCAAGAGGTTATACAAGGTGTTGAGCAAGTTTTTGTGCAACCTCTTGAATGACAAAGCAAGCAATGGATACCACTCTTGGACTAGTATTCAAAATCGGCAAGCACAAGCATCATGGCAGTGCGTGGAGAGTGGCTGAAAACTACACACAATCCCTTCTCAACCTTTTTTGGAATGATATCTAGTAGTAGAGATGGGCACGAACCAGAAAACTCATGGTTCGGGTTCATCTGATTCGGACCCACCCTCGGTTCGGTTCGGGTTCGGGTTTGTACGAATTTTTTTTAAAAAATCGTACGAACCCGAACCAGTTTGTGTTCTTACCTACCGGCACCGCCGCCGGTAGTGGCGGCTCTTCTCCAGCGGTGGCTTCCGGGTTCCTCACCTGCGCTACAGCTGTAGCGCAGGCTGGGTTTTTTCCTTCCTTCCCTCCCTCCCTGGCTCACTCAATCACTCGCACCCTCCCTTGCCTTCCTCCTTCTCCTTCTGGCGGCGCCTTCCAGGGTTTTGTTAAAATTTATTTTTAAAGCGTCAATTGCGTGGCCCCCTGGGGCCCGGTCGGCGCTGTTTTTTTAAATTTTAAATTTTTGTGATTTTAGCGTGCTGATCAGGCCACCCCTGATCCATGGTCGGTGCTCCTTTTTATTTTATTTTATTTTATTTTATTTTATTTTATTTTATTTTATTTTACTTCCGACCATGTGGCCCATAGCACGGGCTGGTCGGCTTTTCCACCTGCACCCAGGAAGACCAAGACTCCAGCAGCACCAGGTAGGAGACCGCCACCATTAATGAAACAAACGGAACTGAACCAATTTTGTTCGGTTCTGTTCATTTTGTTCTAAAATCACTCTGGGGATCGTTATTCAGTTCGTTATGTAATGAACCGAATGACAAATAACAGAATGAACTAAAAGTTCATTTTGTGCCATCTATTATTCTTTGCAGGATCCCTAAGTCAGGAAAGTCATGGTACCTCTTCTGACTCATCCAAATCAAGGTTCCTGGTATCCTAAGACATCTTGGAATGAATGTTTCAAGGGCTGTGAAGGTTGGAGAGGGAGCTATGCAGAGGTCCTGTTGGGGGAAAAAGTTGTTTCTTTATAGCACTAGTCATGGGCTTTTTTTCTTTAGCACTAATGCTCAGCTGGGTCCTGGCTGAAGTAAACAAATAATAATTTGGTGCTCCCTCTGCCTAGTAAATGGGTCAGTCCTCGCACTCCATTTTTAATTAATAATACTTGATATATTCCAGAGTGAAAATCTAGCTCTCAAAAAGACATCTGAGAAGCATTTCGTACATCACTGAACTGAAACTATTTTAACATCTCCATGTCCACAGAGCAACACCCGAATGATGGATTGCCATATTGATAGCGTCATTAACACAGCGCAATTCTTAATATTATTTTTAATGTCTAACATTGTATTGTAGAAATCAAACTAATTTGTTTTACCTTGGCAGTACTGGCAGTCTTCCAAGTGGTGAATAACCATGAGTGGCTTATTGCTTTTTCAGAGAGAGAAAAAGATATCTCAGATTAAATGCAGATAAAATATCTGTTTCAGGTGAGATGAGCATCACAACAGAATAATAAGCAAAATCTGAAAGCAATGAACAAAGATGTGTTTGCAGACTATATAGAAGAGATAACAAAATCATTCAAAGGAATGGAGGATAAAATGTGGAGGATAAATGCAACTGTGGGAGGGGGGAATCTTAAATATCTATGCATGGTTGATTCTAAAAGATATCCTGAAACATCAGATTGTGATTGACATGGAAAAGCTGACCGAGATCCCAACTGCCCAATGGGACAAAAATCTGGCAATTTGATGTTTTAAAGCAAATCCTGCAACTATGTGGAAGAACATATCAAGTAGCCTGTGGGTGGAACCAATCCCAATCCATTTGCAACAGCTCTACCTGTCAAGAAGTCCTCCAACCTGTTCAGGGGTGTGTGGGAAACAGAAGATCCCTGTATCATATGTTGCTTGAATGTCTAGAAGGTTCCATATTTTGGATTTAGAAATTATAAATAACAGCAAAATCTACCAAAAAGGCGGGTGTGTGTGTCTTTCATCAATATTTGCATGGGTCCCCTTCTTGGCACTCAGCAAGGATCAGATTGCATCAAGATGACCAGATTGGAATCTACTCACTAATGGAACACACACAATTAGAGATGGGCACGACTCAGTGAAATTTTCATTTTCGTTTTCGTTTTTGGTTCCGTTATGCAACAAAAACGAAAACAAAAATTTTCCAGAAAACAAAACGAAAACGAAAACGAAATGAAAAATTTTGCCCTGTTTTTCGTTTTCGTTATGGCAGACACATCCCAACGAAAAAGAATGCTAACGAAAATGAAAAAATTTCGTTTTTGTTTTGTTTTTTGTTTCATTTTGTAATGAAAACAAAAACGAAAAATGCGCAACCCCCCCGAAAAATGAAAACAAACCAAAATGGACCCCAAAACGACAAACAAAAAACAAAAAATTATTTTTTTGAGTCGTGCCCATCTCTACACACAATCTTTCTTTTCTTCTTGTGTTCTCTTTTAAGAACACTTTATAGCTCTAAATCTTACCTTTTAATGTTCTAAGATGCCTCTTAAAATTCCCTGATCTTAACGTGAATATATATCTTCAATGTTCTGGCCTATATATTGTCCCTTATTATTGTAAGCCACTATGGGTCTTTTTCCAAGGAGAAAGGTGGGGTAAAAATATTCAAAATAAATAAATATAAAATAATAAATCTTTATATTTTGAACAGAGAAATTTCCAGGTATAGTTATCCCAATTGCCAGCTTGATACAGAAATATGGGTTAGGGTTACAAACTGCTTTTGAACCAGGTTTTGTGTAATTAAATTGATTTGGAAAATCCTAACCACATGATGCATGGAGAAGCCGTCTCTCTTTGTTTGTGTACAAAGCAAGGTGTGTGTGTTTTAAACAGACTGGTGGGCGCTTTTCAATTTAACATGGTTAAAAATCAGTTCTTTCTGAATTGCTGTGAATAATGTGGAGATTCTTGCCGTATTAAATAGTGACTTTTATGGGTTTTCGTTCTGCCCAGCCAAAGTAATGTTACTTAAACTTTATTTTAAAAACAGAGAGAGATTCACTCTATCCTAATGATGCATGGAAATGGAAGAAATTCTGCACCACATGGAAAGAAAATGGGAGAGAGATGGTTGCAACTGTTGGTAATGCATTGGCATCAGTGACAATGGAAACCCTGCAATCTGCAAACATATTGGTTAATGAGATGATTAAAAAACTCTAACGTGTCATTTCCCAAATCAGTTTTTAGTCCCTGTTTCATACAGGTGTAATAATTTTGAAAGTAAACCTGCACAACAATACAAAAACCATGTGACTGAAAATGGATTTAAAATACGTAACACCAGGGCTGAAACCCATACGAATCAACAGTATATCCAAGCCCTGTGTTAGATAACACACACACACACACACACACACACACACACACACACACACACACACACACACCACAGAAGTTTCAGTGTCTTTGTTACCTTTGCTTTGCTTGGTAGAGTCCTTCTTCATAAGTTTGAACCCAAGTTATTTCATCTCCCCAACCTACAAAAGTCATAAATTAAATTATCACACATCTCTCTCTCTCTCTCTCAATCTCTCTCTCTTTCTCTCTGTCTGTCTGTCTGTCTGTCTGTCTGTCTGTCTGTCTGTCTGTCACTTGAAAAAGTTTTTTCTCCCCATTTTGGACTCCGATTTTAAGAGTCCTGTGGCCAGCATCCCTAGTCCTGAGTAAAGCATCTTTTACAAACATTGAGTTTTATTCATATTGAATTGAATCTATATTAAATATCTGTGAAAGCTGTTATTTAATTTTTGTATATTATGCAGGCTGCAATAAAGAATCACCTTAGATTAGACTGCACACATGCACACACAGAGAGATGGACACAATCCAGAAGAAAATTAAATTAGTCAGTCATTCAGTTACTGTCACTGATCATCCACCCAACTGCATGGTTCAAAAGAAGTCAAATAAAGTCAACTTTCAAAAGAACTTTAAAAAAAAAAGTCAAATGAAGTCAAATAAACAAATCTCTTCTGTTCAGTGATTATTTAGAAATGAAATCGTTTTCTGAAATCTTTGATTTTTAAAAAGACTTCCAGATATATCATTCTTAAGAATAGAGAACAGTACCTCTTGAAAGTGTCTGTGGAGCTCTTTTTTCCTTTTTGATTGCCATTGCAAAATTAGAAGTAACAGCAATTAGCATGAACGATAACCCCAATGCTGAATGCATCTTCCTTCCTTCCTTTCTGCTCCCGTCTGCACCCTGATAACAGAAACAGCCTATAAATCTGATGACTTTCCAAGAAGCTGTTTATGCTAACTACAGTCAGAAAAAGATGCATCACTCTGAAGAACTCTATAAGTCATACAGATTTTTATGACATTCTGGTTGATCCTAAGCTATCATCCAACTGTAAAGAAACAACAACTGTTGTTTCTTTAAGTCTGGATATGTATCCCAGTTTTGAAGATATAGGTCTTCACTTGAAGTCCCTGTAGGTGTGCAAATGATACAATGCATTCATCTGAGTTTTTGTTTGATGTTTAAAATGCAATGGAAGCATTTCAAACGGGAAGCTAGATAAATATACTAGAAAAACTGGATTTCAAAATCCTATGTTTCACAGTTACAATTCTTCAGTATAGAATTGTTATTTTTAAAATACTGGTTCAATTTACCTTATAAATTTCAGTATGAAAGATATTTTGGCTATAAGAATAATTGTGGTTATGCAAAAAAAAATCTAGTGATGAGTTACATCATCTGGGACTCCTAGAAAGAGAAACTTATCAAATTATACAAGAAAGCTGTCAATAAAAATCCTGGTAAGAATTATTTTAGACAAAGAAAAAACTTATAGCAATCTGATTGTGTCAAATCTAATTTTGTTGGGCCGTGTTTTACTTAGTTATACATTGTAAAATGTACTATTTATTGTATTGCCTATGTTTAAATCTTTGTAAACTACCTAGAGTGACATTTGGTCAGATCATGCAGTATATAAATCAAATAAATAAATAAAATGTTCAAAGGGACATTTGAATAAATAGCAAGTATAATAACCTAATGACAGTTTTTCTATATCTTGCAATAATTGAACATGCAACGGTAATGTCATTAAGTTTTTGGTGATATTTGTGTGTTTCGATTAAATTCTCTGCATCTCTAATCAGCATAAATAGCCATGTCAACAGTCATAAAAATGAACAAATTAGGACCATTTTTAGAGAACAGTTTAATTGTACAATCACCCTATCCTGTTTCTACATTAAATTTCTCGTTATTAGAATCATAGGTCAGCAATTTTAGATATGCCAAACTTCAATACAAAAACAAATCATATAGTATTTACAAGTTATACAAAGCAGACTAAAATTCACATTGGAGTTAAGTGGAAGTTTGTATATATATAAGAATGCATAGAATTTTGCAATTCCACTTGAGGAAGTGGAAAAAAAGAAAAGAGATGTAAAATTTACCAAGTCTACCCAGGTGTTTTAAAATATAGGGTAGCAGAGTAGATTATGTGAATTTTTATACAATATGAAATATAGAAAGACATGTTCCATGGTTTCCACCATACCAGATTGCAAAGACATTGATTCATGGCTGAAAGCAGAGCTCTGCTTATACAACATTGCTAGAGTAACTCAGCTTTGATTTTTCAGTCCTCCTGACCACCATTTCTACTATCTTCTTTCGTACCAGACAATATTCTTTCAGGAGACAAAGGCTGAGTAGGTTCATATTTACTTTTAATTTTGTTACTATGTGTCTGAAAGCACCCTCAACTGATCTAGAACAAAAAACCTACATGTGGTTAATGAAACAAATAGTCAGTCAGTCAGACACCTTTATTGGCATAAAAAAAATGCAAATTTCAGGAAATGACTGATCCTCACTATTAATACACGCAAGAGGTGGGCAATATGGAGCATGTAATGTAATCACATTTTAAGCATGCCTCCTCATTCTGCTTTTTATTTGAACGGATACGTTTCCTTGGATTTTTTTTTCCTGAAAGGTGTTACAAGATCATGATTGTTAAATAATGTTGATGTTTCTTCGTCTGGAAATTGTTGCATTTTAAGCTTTCTTGTTCTTTCACACTTTTGGAATACAAGTTAATCATTTAACCTCTCAACAACAAAACCAAAAAATAAAAGTCTTTGGAACATTTTGGAAAACTGTCAGTACTGTACTAGTGCAATCATTCACACATTGCAAACATCATCAATACACAATAAAATGGCAGTGAGTGGTCACATAAATGCACTCAGTCACAGCAAGTTACACTAGATTCAATGAGATTCAGCAGTGCCTTTCCCAGGGAACTGAATGCATCAGTCTCAAAATCAGATCTATGTGTTGTCTCCTCTAATATTTTTTCCTCCAGGAAATCTTTCCTATGAACAGAATGAGTTTGCATCCATGTTTGCATCCATGTTTGCATCCAAGCTGCCTTATTAACTATTTTTAAGCACACCCACTGAATTCAGTGGGACTTAAATTATTAATGACTAACTTAACTCTTGTTCATTTCATTTGGCCTGTTGGAGCTAAAAGGAAGTGCAAGTCCCGTGTTAAACAATTATCTATAAGCATTCAGTGATGTAGCAAAAACATTACTAATCTCAAACACCTAGTAAAGAAACCTAGAGAACTTTTCTGAGAAACCATCTTAGATTTACTGGGACAAAGGATATTCAGCTGGAGAATACCATAGTTGATGTGATGTTCAATTTTTAAAAATGCTTCAAAGGCAAACAATTCGGTAGCCACAAACCTGCATCCTCGCATTATGTTATGATTTCCTTTATTACGGTAAAACTATTTTTTTTCTTCTAATACCTTTGTAGAAGTTGTACCCACTCTGATCTGTTCCTGGATCAACTCCACTCCACTCCACGGTTGGCAAAGTTGGTGTGCCTATTATGGGCTCTGTTTCCTTCCCTTGATGAAAGATAATAAACCTTTGCAAATATTTGTCAGAAAACTGAGGAACGACTGCACGTCGTCTGCATTTGCTTACCAATATTCAGGCAATTTGCTATAAAAGAGGCCAAGACTTGGAGCTTTGCTCACTGGCACCCTGATCGATCGTTTGTGCTGGTGAAAGTTCCTGCTCGGGGAAGTAAATGTCTTAAAGTGGGTGTGATTTATAGACCAGAGGACACCTGCCCTGCTCAAGCACTTCAGTAGAGCGAACAAGAAGCTATTCACTCACAAAAGAGAGAGCAGGGTCCAGCCTAGTTGCCTCCCTCACTCCCACCACACTCCTGCGAGTCCTCATCTGGGCATATTGAAGACTCAGATTTCTCATCCCGTCTTTGCTCCTATCGGGTGTCATCGTATTGGAACCGAGGAAAAGTAGTGTTTTTGTTGTGCATCTGTCACTTTTCCTCCCCAATGGCTACGGTCTGGCGCAAGTTCAGTGAAATGAGAAACCCGCAATGAAAGCTGGAACTATAGGTGCTATTGTTTCCAATGAATGGGCAAGTTCATGGGTGCTCTGAGATTAGGCAGGAAACGGCAAGGAAGGTACAAGAGTTACTTTGTGCAAAAGAATGTAATTAGGATATCCAACTTTTTATTTTTAAAAAAGTTTTTCTTCTTCTTCTTCTAACGTCTGGGTAAAAATCATCTCAACTTTTGCAATTACCCCAAGAAAAGAAGAGTTCTGCTGTTTGAATAGGTTTTCTAATGCCGTCCTCCTGCTTCGTTGTCATGGCTTCAGTGTGTCTTTGCTACATTTTGTTACCCTGCTGCATCAACCTTGACCTCCATTTGGTGGGGAAGCCAGTTGGGATTAGAAATTTAATCCTGGACAATATGCTGCGCAAATTTTCTGGACTCCTTTTCTAAAGCAACCTCTCGTGTCTTCCTAAGATGGCTCCTTAAACAGAGCTAGTTACTTCATGAACTTCAACTCTTAGAATCCCCCAGACAGCAGGGTCCTAAAATCTGAAAGGCAGTGCAGGAATGAAGGCAGGGGGATCTGTTGCAAGTGGAAAAGGAAATGGCAACTTCCCCCCCCTCCCCGGTTTGTAATCAGATACAGTCTCCCAGCGGATGGGGATTGCTGGTTTGCAACCACTATTTTATTAATCACCCATATGAATACCAGAATGGTGTAATAAACGAATAAAATAATCTAATCCTGTTTTGTTTGTTAAATGGGTGGTGCTTAATGGTTAGAGTGTTGGAGTCAGATACCAAAATAAGAAACAAGTTTATTCATTAGTTACCTAGAAGGATCCATGGAGGTGTTAACCACCCAATGGGAAAACAAACCAACAAAGTCCCTTTGATCTTCCCTATGGTCACAGCAGAAGTACACAGATACTGGTACTCTTGATTTGGTTCCTATTTCTATACTTGTCTGAAGACAGTGTACATCTCTAGTTAGGTCCATGGTACATATCCAGCAGTAGAAGACATCCTCGCCCAATGGAATAGCAGTTTTGTTCCTTCTTTTAGGTTAGAGGAACACATATAGATGTTGTTGGACTACAGCTCCAATCAGCCATGTGATATCAATTAGGAACATATGACGGGTCCCTTCTGCAGTAGAAGTAGTCACCCCACCCTCCCAGATCATGTCCTTTATCCATTATCAATTTAAAATGGAATTATGGCAGGCTATTGCTGTGACCTGGTTTGTTTTTTTTTTGCCACTTTAGGAACTGAATTCCTGGGAAGCTGGGGGTGGGTGGGTATCCTTAAGGGGCAGGAAGGAATATAAGCACCTTGAAACAATTCACTGTATCTACTTTCAGGAGCTGGGGGCGGGGGTGCTGTGGTAGAGACAGAGCTTGAGTTGGATTCCCCTTTATGCCTTCCAGGATAAGAGTCAGGATTTGTAGCCTTGGAAAAGCTGCACCGTCTCAGAGCTCCCACAAGGAAGAAGGGTGTTGTAAGGGCAGTTCTGAGAACTCTATACCTAGAAAACCATGGAAAAGGTCATAACTATATGTTATCATAGGCCGTGATCTCACCACCGTTTTCTGTGCATTTTTGCTGCGGACAACTGTGCAGTAAAAGACCGCGAACTAACTGTGAAGGGAAGTAATTTGGTGCCCCGACCAACCACGCCCCCGAAGCACACTTTCACCGAAGTATTTTAAACCACCCCTAGTGTTTGGTTTAAAAAACTTCCCTTAATGATGTGCAGTTCTTTGCTACTCTAACAAGGTGCGACCCCAGAAAATACACAGTATTTAGCTTCGTACCCCATTTCCTGCTGGTAATCACCCGGGGGAATTTTTTTTTTTTTAATGCAATGGAGACTTAGAAAATCAACCCGGGTAAAAGATGTACAGTAACCAACTGGAGATGGGCACAGAGCAATAAAATATTACTCTGTTGACAGGACACTAACTGTGCATCAAACACCATGTGACCGCCTGAAAAAAAACTATGTATCAATTTAAGGTGCACAGAAAACTTTAGTGAGACTGCGGCCATAGACTAAATTCTCCTCCTCCTCCGAACCAGACACTTAAATCAGTTTAAGTGTCTAATTTGTAAACTCAGCTTGAGAAGGAATGAGGAGTTTTTTCCCCTCTTTGACTTCAATGCATTTTTAGTAGGACAAAATTTCTTCACACATTAGCAGCTGCCGAGGCATCACTGGCTAGAACTACACCATTAGCCATTTAATAATTATGTGGCCATTTTCATTCCCAATAATGTTGCTAAAGAATTCCTTCTGTCATTGCATGGAGTGTGCCTTGCTTTGAGAACCAACACATTCTCAAAGCTTGCAAAGCAAACGTTTCAAAAAGACTTTCAACCCAAACTATGTAGATTGGACTGATGTTCTCGAGAACACTTCAATAGATTAGAGCATGCACAAAGGCATATACAGTATTTTTTTTTAAAAAAAACTGCTTACCCTAATAGACACACAAAAGTCTAAACAAATTTTCATGTGGACAGAAAAAAACCCAAAATATTGCAATATGAGATATATCTTTGTATGAGTGATGGTGGGATACTGAGATCAACGACATGAATGCTGAATAGCTCAGTGGCTTAGGAAGAGATTGGGAGTTTGATTCCTCATTGTGTTTCCTTGACTAGACTTGGACTCAATGATCCATAGGGGTCTATCTCTGCAGTTTAAGAAGATGATGAGACTGACCAAGTCCCCCTTCAGCACAGTAAAGGCTTAGTGCAAGCCCTGTTAATAGCCACTCTCTCCACAGAACATTGGGAGAAATTTATGCTAGGAGCTCCCTCTCCTGGTGTAAAGAAGCACAAAGCTCTTCAGCATTGTATTTAGCTTTGTGTCACTCAGTTCTATTACTCATTTCCTTCTTGGACTTGATTTTGACTTGCCAAGCTTTCTCCAAAGTCGCTCACGTAGCAGGAAAAGTGGCATTAACACAATTCACATGAATCACTGAATTAAACACTCATAAAAATAGAAACGGATCAAAATGTTAGACTGTAGATTTAGGGGTAAGGTTATATGTTATTTATGCATAACGGCAATGTCCAGATGGTGGAGGGAAAGCCCGAACATATTTTAAGGTCAAGAGCCAGGAAATTTGCTTGTGCTCAGAACTCACCGACTGTTTGTCATGAAATTGTCCCTGACGGCCAGAAGAAATGAAAAGTGACTTAATTTCCCTGTATTTAAACGATCACTTCAGAGGCAGGAATGCTTTTCCTAAACAGAACTGAGTACTGTACTTTGTGGCAGCTGACATATGAATAAGCCAGATACCATGTGGAAGATTTCAATTTTTAGCTTTATAAAATTGTGTTTTTTTGGTATTCATATTGCTATATTTCTGCTTTTAATGATCAAACAACAGAAGGTGAAATCCATGCAGAAAGCTGTTGATACGGGAGGAGGGACTGATCAGGCAGGATGGACATAATAATCACAAAAGAGAAAACAAGAGGGAATGCTGCTATGCAGAATTTATATGTACTGATTTGTACATTCAAATGCATGTGTATAAACAACCTTTATGATTTTTAAAACATACATTATTTTAAATAAACAATAGAATTATTAGTATGTCTTGCCTGAGGAAGGAAGATAGTGACCAGGGAATCTGTCTGACAGTTGACTTTGTTTCCCAGTTTGTAGGGCATTTTTGCATGCTTAACATAAGAAAGGTCATGGCTTCAGGAAAACTTCAATGGAAACAGGAATAAGATAGGAGCAGGATCATTAGCTAATTCATTATGTGCTGTCAAGTTGGCTCCCAGTGAAAGCAATCCTAATAGAGCTGTCAACGTAAGAGAGATATTTCCATGGCCAAGTGGGCATTTGAACCCTGGTCTCCAGAGCTCTAGTCCATCACTATATCCACTGCACCATGCTGAGTACCTAATAATAAGATACTTTTTAAAAACAATTTTTCAAAAGGACTTTCATGTTATTACCTTCTTTTTCCAAGTGTTTTCCCACAGGTGCAAGTTCTGCCTTTTAAAATCCTGAAATGCCACTTTGCCCAATCCACTATGTCTTCATGGTGCAGGCTGTTGATCTGCATGCCCTTACTGACAGTGTCCTGCCCTCTCTGTTTTGGTCACCCACGTGGCCGCAGGTCATCCATTTTTAGGTAGGTTGCAGTTTGAGTGATGGTGGAAGTTGCTGCTCTGAGCACATGTTCAAACCAGCAGAGTCCACTTTGTCTCATCTTGTCTCGTATTGATACCACACCTAGTTCCCATTGAACTATATAATTTGTGATGTGCTGGTGCGGAGACAGTTCTCTATGCCCATTGTTGTTTTTCCAGAACTCCATTCTATAGAGAGAAACAAGGTGTACCATTGTCTTGTAAATCTTAGATTTGAGACAGATTGCCATTTGTTTGTCACAAAGCACACCAGTGAGTTCTTGCCATCACATCCAGGCCACACACACCCTTGCTAGCACATTCCCACTAATTCCTCTGTTTCCTTGGAGATCATCCAAGATACTGGACAATATCCAACTTCTTTAAGTCTTCTCCATTTATGTTTCATCACCGCTTTCAGGTTTTGATGATCTTTTAAAATCCCATCTATAAGACGCACCCATGTATAAGACGAACCCCAATTTTCCAGCCCGAAATAACAGTTTCTCTACTGTGTGGTTCTCTCATTGCCTTACTTTCATGCATAAGACAACCCTAAATGCTTAGTCTAACAGTTTTAGTAAAAAACTAATAAAAATATATAATGGAAAAATACAGTATCTTTGATAAATAGGAAAAGTCACAGCCCAGGAGCTGCTTTGCAGAATATGATGCCTTTCTAGACAACAAAAGGGATATTTGAATAAATTGTTGATGCTTAAAAATTTGGCAAGAACTTTTATAGCAATCAACGTTCTAACCTTTGAAGTAGACTCAAACAGGAAGGGCAGAGTAAAAGCAAAAAGTGTACTGCTTATATACTGCCACAAACCACTTCAAGTAGTCTCTGGTCCATTTACAGTTTTTTAAGTACAGTATGCAGGCTACACATTGCACCCACCCAGCAAGCTGGATACTCATTTTACTTTCCTTGGGAGGATAGAAGACTGAGCCAACCATGAGCCTTCTACCCGGGATTGAACCCCAGTCATGAGCACAGTTTTAGCGGCAGTACAGTCATTTAATCACTGCACCACGAGGCTCCTGATGGAAATGTTACACGAATGCCTTTTCATACCTTAGACTGTTATACCTTAGTCTTGGTTTTTTTTAGCTTTGCAAGAAGAATGAAAAAGTTAAATTCAACCGTGCAAAATTAAGTGGAACTCAATTATGCATATCTTACCCCTATTATTAGGCCAAGCAATGCAGATTTTAGGGGCCATGAAGTGGCAGCATTTGTTGAAAGACTTAACATGTTCTTATAGGATTTTCTCTATGAAGGATGATGAGGTGTGTGTGAGTGTGTGTTTGAGTGTCTCCCTGTGTGTTCATTTGCCATGTTTTTAGGATCATTTATCAGAGTTGGGGTATCATGGGTATCATTTATAAAATCCTCCACAGCTTGGGACCTGAATACCTGGCAGAGTGAATCTCTCAGAGATCAACTGAGACCCGACCTACCAGAATGTTGCGGGCAATCTCACTTCGGGTGGCCACCCCCAGGGAGGCTCGGAAAGCGGTAACACGTAACCGAGCCTTCTCTGTGGCTGGTCCTGTGCTCTGGAACCATCTCTAGAGTGAGTTGCACCTTGCACAGTCCCTGCCAGCCTTTAAAAAGCCTTAAGGACCTGGCTTTTTCCTGAGGCATTTGGCGACCGTTAATCTTCTTTTTGTCCTGCCTTCTTGCCAGTGAATTTTTATTGTAGTTTTATTACGATGTTTATATTATGATTTTTCTTTCCATTTTTATTATTATTGCTTTTTTCTTCTAATATTTAGTTTGTTACTCTTGTTATTTATTGTTGTAAACTGCCCGGAGTTCTTTTGGAAGACGGGCGGTATATAAATGTTAAAATAAATAAATAAATAAATAAATCATAGACCTTGATATATGGGTATGTAGTGCCTTGTAAGATGAATGCTCCTTAATACAAAAAACTCTTAAGACGAAATAAAATTTCCAGGAATAGGAAAACCTCATAAGACAAGTTTTTCCTATGGGATGCCTCGCAAGACAAATTCAATGCATTCCTATGGGGACCACATTAAACCGCGTTTCGTAGGATGAATTTTTCATAAAACAGATTGACCCGTAGAACAAATTAAATTAATCTAAAGAGGCACCACTGTACTTTTAAAAGTTTTATGCTGTCAGCTTCTGAATCCAAAGCTGCAGTCTCATGTAGTTTGACTCTAAATTTTCTAATCTGATAGAAAAGGGTACATTACGGGAATTAATGTAGATGTCAAGAGTTTGATGCCATGTGTTCAGCAGTGGGCAGGGGCAGAGACTATAGTATTCAACTATTCCATTTGAAGTCTCTCTGTGCATGGCCAGCAACGTGGACAAGTATAAGGGCTTGTATGTGTCCAGTCCCGTGCTTGTAGCCTCTATTCAGAGTTTCCACTGAAGATGCAGAGATGAGGGTGGAGGCACATAGATGAAATCTCATTCCTTTGAGCAGAGTGTGATATAGCATGGCATGTCAGCAGACGTGTCAGCTGTTCTGTCTGTGAGGGTCATCTGTGACCATTATAAGGGCAAATCTGTCTCTGAGTTTGCCTCTTGCTGCCTCAGCAACGTGTTCGATAGAACACAGAGCAGAAAACAGTCCTGCCTCTTCTGTTATACAGGATGAGTTTGGAGAAGTTACTTTGAAAGTTATAATTCCAGGTATTCCAGAGCCAGCACTAGTAGTTTTAGCAGCTGCAAACTTCACCAAGCTCTGAATATATTTTAGCCCTCCTCTTTTACAACAGAATGGGCTGTCGAGGCCTGAGAGGCCTGATCAATAACATGCGTAAAGCACCCAGTTGCCAAACTGGTTTCAGTAGGGCCGTCATTAAATTAATTTAACTTGTTTATTGTTCAGAAGTCTCTGGTAGCTCTATAGGGACAGCAAAATGAAACAAACTGTTCTGTTATACACAAGAAAAATAATAGATTGCCACTCTTTAAATAAACAAGACTATTTTTTCCCTGTGCCCTCCAAGTCTAATTAGTTCAAGCCACTAGTTCCGTCTATTGGACAGAACTTGTCAGATTGTTCCATTACTGTCAGCCGACCTTTTTTTGTCTTAAAGTCCTTCTTTATCTTGGCAGCACAACATACAGAAAGATTCTTCTGGTTTGTTGCCATCTTTCTGTTCCCTAGATTATCTGCACACATTAATAAGGCAACTAGTTTTGACCACACGATTACAGGAAATGTATCACAGATGTTTCATTTGGGGAAGTCAGATTTGTGTATGCGCTTTGGGAAGTGTACGGCAACAACAGCAAGAAAAGAGAAATGGTTGTGAACGATCTTCTCTCGGGACGGCCGATCCCCGATGGTTAAATTCCAAAACATCCAGTGGAGCAAAGAGATTTGGCAGGATATACTCAGGGCGTGCGCGAACACAATAGGTGAACAAGTGATGAAAAGCAGTCCAAAAGAATCCAGTCTTGCTTGAGACTATGAAAGGAGAATGGGAAAAAATGTTTTTCATATGTGCTGGAACACATGGGGAAATACAAGAGATTTTATTTTATTTTATTTTATTTTATTCTTTCTTTCTTTCTTTCTTTCTTTCTTTCTTTCTTTCTTTCTTTCTTTCTTTCTTTCTTTCTTTCTTTCTTTCTTTCTTCTATTCCCATTACTGAAAACAAATTAATTTTATGAAACCATTCTACCTATGGATTCAGCCAGGAGGATACACCAGGGGTTATTTCCTAGCCTTTAACGAACAGCTTCCATCTGCTAAACCAAACATTTCTACTAGTTCTTAGGAAATGAGTTTGCAGAGCACAAAATAATCTCAGTATAAATGAAACACTGGGAAAAGACAGGTTTATGGATCCTGATGAAGATGTGGCTGATGTTTATTGATTCTGATGGGAAATTTATTGACAGTAGGCTGGGTCCAGACTAAATCTGATAACAAGGGGAAGTCCCTAGATGTTCCTGGGTTGCAACTCCCAGAGATCTTGGCCACCATAGATAGAGGGAAGGCTTCTGGGAATTACAGTCCAAGAACATCTGGGAACCCAAGGCTAGAAACTAATGGCTTGGAGTAACCATGGAACAGCTTTTGAAAGGCATTGCCTTAGAGCGGGGCTGTCCAGCTTTGAACAGCCAATGGGCTCCTTTTGCCCATGGCATGTCCCCGCAGGCTCCTTTTCCAAGCGTCCACGGACACAGTCCTTACAACTGCTCCTCCCCAAGCTCCGTGGCCTGCCTTAGAGCAAGATTTTTAAAACATTGTCCATAGAGTGCATACTGCCATAACATATTTATATCTAGATAGTGTAACTAGCACTAAATTATCATGGCTGCTGCTTTGTTGTGCTGATTACGGATTAAATTTTAAAGCATTTTCCCGTCAGACATCCCTGGCTTATTTTAAGTGCTCAGCAAATTGTTCTCTGCTTGTGCTGTGTTGTGATCATCAAATGATACAAGTTTCAAGCGAAGACAGATATGGGAATGAAAACCCAGCAGTCATGGTCTTGGTCTAATTTGACAACAAGATCTCATACAAAGATTGTGAAGTTTTCACTTGAAATGCATGTAACTCTTGGAGTGGTACCCATGTTAGTCTGTGCAGCATATCAATAAGAAACACAAAACAAAAGAAAGGATGATGATGATGATGATGATGATGATGATGATGATGATGATGATAATAATAATAATAATAATAATAATAATAATAATAATAATAATAAT
>JAHTLZ010003542.1:56031880-56043045 GCA_023846285.1 Phrynocephalus versicolor | reverse complement strand
TATCTATCTATCTATCTATCTATCTATCTATCTATCTATCTATCTATTTCAAACATTAATAAAATGATGGCAAATAAAATAAATATACAACAATCAACTTAAAAACCTTAACAAAACAACTATTAACACACACTCCTCAGGACTAGTCAACATATTATATTTTAAGTTACATTACATGCAGCCCTACTTCTCTCAAAAACAAATTGATTCATTTCCAGGTATGTACCCTTTATGTTTCTGAAACACATATACTGGAAATAAATTTCATATATCTTTGTAATCATTACCTTTCAATACTGCTTTTCTAACCTTGGTTTTACAACATAATTTATCATATTTCACATTTCTTTATACCATTCTTCCATATTAAATTGAGTATTATTCTTTTCAATTCTTTGCAGATATCAGTTTTGCCACAGTAACCAAAATAGTAATTAATTCCTTTTCCTTTTCCTTTAATTGACTGCTGTTAATCATATTCAACAAAGCAACCATTAAAGACATTTGTATATCAATGACCTTTACTTCTGCAATGATTGTCCATCCATTCTTTCTTGTTTCACAAGTCCACCACATATGTAAGTACCTTTTTCTTTTCCACATCTCCAACACAAAGATGGTACATTTTTATTTAACAGGATTCCCATTTCTATCGTTTGTACAGCAAGGTTCTATGTCACATTCCCCTTATGGTAAAATGAACTATACCTGTTACATTTGGTCAATGGAAATGAAGAAAAATTTTGATTTGGGTTGCTTCTGAAGAATTGGCTCACAAATGTGTTCATATCTGAAACGGAAAGGGTATGATGTCTGAAAAATTTAAGTGCCAGTGGAAGCAAAACTAACAATTTTCCCATTTCCTATTTGCAACTCAGTTCTCTCAAATGTCTGAAGCAATCCAGGGGAATAGAAGCACATTCCCCAGAGGAATTCCTGCTTGAAGGATGCTTATCACCAGACCGAGACACCCTCAAGAAACTGGGATGAAAACAAACTAAAAAATTATAGACCCAAAAACCCTGGACAATTTGTTTCACTTCTGTTTTAAACTGCTTTCATGGGACACAAACACAAGTGGTCACACTTCATTTCCAGTCTAATCAATTTCAGCAGACTCCATGTGTGACTCACTAAACTCGAATCCAAGCTGCTGCTACAAAACTCTGCAAATGTGAGCTCCCTGGAGCATCTTAGTAATGGAAATGTAGAATATAAAAGATTTAATAAACAAAATCAGTGCACCATAGATTGAAAATAATATCCCCCCTATCCCCACACATAAAGCACTGCATTAATATTCCTAGGTCGTTGAAAGCTAAGCCTTTCTGATTAAATAGATATTGATGGCTATACTCTCCTTTTAATTGGCAGCGATTTACAAGGGCCCATAGGCTGCATGGTGCAGAGGCCACTTAGTAGGGTGAAATGTACAAGACCTCTTTTGTAATCTGCTTCACCATATGTTTGCAACTTGTATCTGCAGAGACAGGAAATGGTACTAGAATTTTGCTTTTCTGCTCAGCCTACACAAAGATTTAGGCCAAGATAATAAGAAAATGTCTTGTAATTATGCTTGCTCACTCAACATGGTCTTTTCAAATCTGAGGCTGGGACCAAAAGGCCAGTTGAAATGAATAGCTCACGGCCGTTTAGGGTATATATTTCCCTGGCACACTCTTAATATCACCAGTGTCATTAGTTGGAAGTTATATGCACTCTGTCGTTTTGCCTGTTAATGAGGCACTACTGAATCGTCCAAACATTAATTTCATTTAGGGAAACACAAAGCCTATCTCTACCTTACATCAAACAATTATCATCCGCAGTGAGCATGAGGAATTTCAGCCATTTGTAGGGGGTTGTTTTGTCCACAACAGACCTTCTAGGGAGAATTACGCAGCCTTTCAGACGTTAATTTGTTAAGGAAAACTTGATAGCTAATGTAGACCACAATGTTTGTGTTGTAAATATTATGGTCATTATGTGCCCTGTTTTTTGTTTTGCATTTTTGAGGAAAGAGCAACAAGAATTCATGTGGTGTTGCGGCCATCTTCGCTAGTGGCAGCCATGGAGGTTTTCACACTTCTCCACATCTGTAAGTGTGAACTATCTTGACTACAGTCTAGATTTTATTTTTAAATTGTTTTATGACTTCATTGCCTTGTGACCGGATCTACACCAAGCAACTCTGAAGTAACTGGACCAGCTTCAGAACAAGGAAAAGTTACTATTTTACACTGCAACGCTGCCAATAACTCATGCTAACTGGGTGATTCTGAGAACTGGAGTCAAAAATGGAACATTTTCCAAGCCATAACTGGGTTCATTCAAATGGCAAATGGCCCATGGGACTTGGCAGTTATTATAAACAACGACGACACACTGAACCAGACAGATAGCAATCAGGACAACATCTTTTATGTAAAATGCATATTTTTTTTAAAAAAAATAGTCTTATATAGGCCTAATCAGAAACAAATACAACAGAGGATCTAGGGGGCTTAACAGACCACAAACAAAAGATGAGTCAACAATGTGATGCAGCAGTAAAAAAAGCAAATGCAATAGCAACATAACATCATTGAGGAAACAGTACCAGCGTATTCTACTTGTAATCTCCAGGCTTAAAACCGGGGTACTTCAAGGACCAGATGCAGGGGAGTGGTATGAAGAGACAGATATCTAGTCTCGTGCGCTCCCGGACACATCTGGTGGGGCCACTGTGTGATACAGGAAGCTGGACTAGTTGGGCCTTTGGCCTGATCCAGCATGGCTCTTCTTATGTTCTTATCTTCCTATGTACTTTGGTCCCCCTGGAGTATTATGTCATGTTCTGAATATGACATAGGTGAAGTTTAAGAAGTACTGTATATCAGCAAGCTGGAACGGGCCCAAAAGAAGGTGACCCGGGTAATAAAAGGTTTAGAAATAAAGCACTCTGAAGAATATTTGAGGGAACTGGATATGAGAGAGTGGCCTGACGGTCAGATGGGCAGGGTACAAATCTAATCTAATGAAATATGTTTCACCTGTAGAACAGACGAGTTAGGTGATGATTACCATCTTTGTATATTTAAAGCACTTTCCTGTGGAAGATGGAGCAAACTTGTATTCTATAGATCTAGAATAGACATTCTCAACAAGGACCATATGCCAGTGGATATCATCTATCAGGATTTTCAGAAGGTGTTTAAGATGGTCTTTCACCAAAGGCTGCTGAGAAAACAATTCCCAGTCAGGGGATAAGAGGGCAGGTCCTCCTTTGAGTTGAGAATTCATTGAGATCCAGGAAACAGAGAGTAGGTTCAATGGGCAATTTTCACAGTGGAGAAAAGTGAAAGCATGTGCCCTCCATCCTGGGACAGGCACTTTCTTAACCTGTACATTTCACAAATGACCTGGGTAGTAGGATAAGCAATAAAGTGGCTTAAAAGTAGGTTCCTCAAAATGCCAGATGCAGGGGAGCAGTATCAGGAGACAAGTATCTAGTTGTCTCATGTGTTCCCGGAAGCATCTGGTGGAGCCACTGTGAGATACAGGAAGCTGGACTAGATGGGTCCTTGACCTAATCTATCAGGGCTCTTCTTATATTCTGATACAATCCAGATATTTCTTTCATATTGTGTTTATGGCCATGGCAAAAAAGGTTGAAAATGCTACTCCAGAGGTGTATCCAAAGTGATGCATTCAAATTACAAGAGAGGAACTTCATGAGTTCTTCATTCAGAGAGCCTACAGATGGCATAGGGAGCTGACAGCCCAATATGGCACTCCCCATTCTGGTGCTTTCATCTTGCTTCTTGATTGCACATCTATTACTGCCACGGGATGCTTCCTTCTCAGGGAATCACAATAATAATGCCTTCCATTTCCAGCTGTCCCATGGCTTCCTTTGGTTTTTCTTCCACTTTAACTCTTGCCAAAGGAAAATATGTTACAGTAAAAAGACAGGTATGCCTTTAACGTGCGAGTGGTCAAAGCCCTGGTCAAGAAGCTCCCATCCTCCTCCCCCCCCACCCCCGCAAGGATTGCAAAGTCAGCATCTACATTTTTATATAATCCTGTGGAAATAGCAGATCTGTTTATTTTTAGCACCACTGGGATTTGGCTTGCAAAATGACGGATGATGCACGTCTTGCATTTACTGTCGGTGCACGTGTCCCTGTTTTCCTTGGCTGGGATTCCACTGACAACAAACTATCTGGCAAATCAAGCACATAGAGGTTGCCAAACAAGAGATGTGCCTCATTCCATTGCATTTTATTATTCTTTTGCTCTGGGGAATCTTCTACAGACTTCGGAAGACTAGGGTTCCACCTGTAGAACTGAAATCAGAATCTGTAAAGTGGAACGTATCATCCTGATCGTTACTGTTGGTCCAGAGCCATGGCAGGTCAGGTGGAAGGCAAAGTAGCTGGAATGTGGCCATCTTTCAAGCTACGTGCATCTCAGGCTATTTTGTTAAAACTGCTTATGATTACGCCACTCTGTGCAAACTCTGCCCTTTAGCCTTTTTCTAGGAGGAGATTTCTGCTTAGTTCTCTGCACCATGAAATTGATGAAATTCATGAGTCATGACAGAACACTATGGAAGCTTAAAACACATAACAGTATTTATTTGGAATTGCCTAACCATTTCCCCTAGCTCCATTTCACAGAGTTAGAATTTTTTTTTCTCCTGGTATAGATTCTAGAGGAGTTACCAAAATATTCCTGTTCTGTATGAGAATTGATCAAAGTGTTTCTGCTGTCTCACATGTTTATGTTCACAAATTGTACAAATACCTCTGGAAATGTTCTGCTTCAGTGCAAATGTCAGCCAACTTTCTGTATCTCTTTGTCTAAGGCAAGGCTTACGTCTATGAAGCAATAGGCTTCTAAACTTGGAATGTGGTTGCAAGGGGTCTTTGAGTTGTATTGTGCTACACAGGACAACAGTGTCTGCCAACATTGGAACAACTCTCTAATGAATTTACACAAACCACTAGGAGAAAAGTTTCAAGACTGTCGTATTCAGAGAGAGGGAGTAACACATTACAAATAACAGTGATGCTTATAAGATTCTGCCTTTTCTCAAAATGGGGGTTAATAATGATGTTAATGTTCTATAACAGCGTTGGCAAACCTATAACACAAGTGCCAAAGGTGGCACTCAGAGCCCTTTTTGTGGGCACCAGTCATCGCCCCTTCACAGCCACCTGTATTCAGGTTAAATTGCTGTATTGGAACTTTGCGAAAAATTAGTAGGTTTTGAATTGCAGTTTGGGCGCTTGGTCTCTAAAAGGTTCACCATCACTGTTCTATAACATCATTATTTTTAGATATTGTTTGATTTAACTAGTTATGTATTATTATTTCATAAGAAGTGGTCATTACTTACCAATCTTACTTTTGTGGAGACATTTTCAGGTGAAGGGTGAGGATGAGGGGCCACATTATCAATTCTTTTTCAAAGTTAAAAAAAATGAATATGTTATGCAATATGTTCTGGGGACATCTCTGAGGAGGAAGATTAAAGTACAACCCTACAGTCTCTTTTAATTCTGTCATCCTTTCATTGAATAATACATATAAATTGTCTCTCATTCAGGCACTATTGCCTGTCCTGCTTAGCTTCAGCACTCAGCACACTACAGTCTGGGGAAACCTTGCTACTCTCCCTTCTCTGACAGGATTCCAAATATCATTCATTTGGAATGAAGAAAAGTGACTCTGAGTGGAGAGAAAGTGTTGAATGGCTCCCTTAACCACTATTCCACTCAACACTGTAGCCTCATATTATATTTGCATGTAACAAATCACCATTGTTTTGGCGGAAGTAAAAACTTGGCATTTCTCCCAGGTTTTAGGATCCAAGGAGCCGTGGTTGGATTCTGACCTATGCAGCTATGATTTCTGTGCATAGTTTTATCTTGTGGAATCATTTTAAACAGTTTTATAATTCTTTTGATAGTATGGGCAGCAATATAATGGGAAATTTAGAAGTGTAGGTGCACATTTTCCTGACATATCCCATAGCCAACGGTATCCTCAAGAGAGTCCACAAATGCAGGCATATTAATAACTGAGGATCAGGTTTTTGACTTTTAACTCCCCATTCATGGTGAAACCACCCTCATTCTGCCTTCTCTTTCATTGCTCTCCTTTCCCAATCACCCCTCACTTGTCTTAGGCTTTAACCAAAGGAAACATAGGCAAAAGCCAAACTGATATTTAACAGGACCAAAGAGAAAACGTATAAATCAAATGCAGGGACACATGCAAAAGTACCGTATATACTCGAGTATAAGTCGACCCGAGTATAAGCCAGGCCCCCTAATTTAAACCCCAAAACCTGGGAAAATTTATTGACTCAAGTAAAAGCCTAGGGTGCGAAATGCAGCAGGGCCTGGCAACTCTTCCTTTGTGAGCTGGGTGCGTGTGTGATGTTTAAAATGACTTTTAGCCACTGAGGCAAGTGCTTGAGTTGGTGGCTAAAAGTCATTTTAAACATGGGGGGGGGTCAGGAGAAGTGGCGCACAATGTTTTTAGCCACTGACCCAAACTTGCCTCAGTGGCTAAAAGTGTTGACCCGAATATAAGCCAAGGACCCCCTTTTTCAGCCCAAAATTAGGGCTGAAAAACTAGGCTTATACTTAAGTATATAGAGTAAGTCTATTGACTTCAGCTTGGACTGCAGGCTTCAAATAAATATTTTGTGGTACTGAAATGCACTTCATGCTTCTCGGGATCCAACATGGCTCCCTTCTTTGCATTTTCTGTTGGCCGATTGTCTTGCTGCCTCACCTCACCCCATTACTCCCAGTTTGGGGCTCTCATGATAAGTGATCATATTAATGATATCAATGGGATAGATGCACACGGAGCTCTTACAGGTCATTTTTGTCAAGGGCAAGATGAAGATGTTCCCATGTTCTTTGCATCCTTTTCAGACAACTCGGGCTTATAATATTTTCCATGTGAGCAAAGCATAATTCCTCCCCTTTATTTTAGAGCTGTATAAAACTTATTCTATTAACTAGAGGGAGGTAGAGGGTTAATTTTCTGTCCTGAAGGAATGGAGAGACCACAGCTGCATCTCTTCTGGAGGAGCAAATTTGCCAGAGCACTGGCTAAGAGGCAAGTAAAGCTATACTCAACTGAAATGACTCATTCTGCCTTTTCCAACATTTTAGACCCTCTGTCAGGGAGGGGGAGAGGTCAATGTAGCCACATATTTAGACTTCAATTGCCGTGACATCATCATGGCTACCTGATGGTGACATTATATTTTGTACATCTTGTTTCAGATAAGAAACAAAAACAAAACAGAGAGAGAGAGAGAGAGAGAGAGAGAGAGAGAGAGAGAGAGAAAGAGAGAGAGAGAGAGAGAGAGAGAACAGACACACAGATAGACACACACAGAGACAAAAACATTGTGGCATCTCAAAGGCCAACTTCTATATATGCTTTTCTGGATCAAGTCTACTTCCTCAGACACACAAATGAGACCATGCAACAATCTTTTATACATGACCCCATGACCAAGTGAGGATATAGGAGGACAGACTGACACAGGTTGCAAATTGCATGGGACAATGAGGCATTTCACACTTGGAAATGACTTAAGGACTACTGATTGAATGGCCTTTGCTCAAGAGGTAAGGTAACCATATTAGTCCGACTGGGTGGGTTTCTTTCCCTCCAAAGTCTTGTTCTGTAAAGTGATAAGGGTATTTTGTAAAGGAATGTCAGGCTATGAATAACAACAGGATCACTGACACAATCAGTGTAGCATTTCATACTTAATAATGATTTATGTACCCTTGACTGATGTTTAACCCCTTCAAATGGGCCCCCTGCATATGCATATGTTTTATCACAGCTGTTTCCCTCTGAATAATTGTTCTGTACTATTTCTTTTCCAGGATTCCAACTTTCCTATCCTATAAAGAGCATTTGGGTAAGTTGAAATATTCTGAAACAGGTTTCTGTGTATTTTCTATCCTCATGTCTGATTTATGTCCATTAATTCTTTTGTGCATAGATTATCCTGTTTGTCCTTCGTAAAGTGAAGAGGTCCATTGTTGGTGAAAGATGGTATAGATCATATTACCCAGTAATTGTGTTGCCAGAGTAGATGTGGGGCAGAGCTGGCTCCTAATTTTTGACTAGGTTTGGTTCCCCATCTCTATATCAGTGTTGTGTGACTCACTGTGTGCCAATAGCTGCCTGAAAATGAGGAATTGTTTGTATGCAAATATAGACTTGCCACCAAGAGTTAGGGAGAGTAAAGTAGTCTTATCAGTTAGACTATGTGGCTGCATACACATGAATAACGCAGAATTTGCTCCCGGCATACAGAAAGGTTTTCCTTTTAGAAGCCAATCTTCCTCAAATACGAAATAAGTTTAATTCATTTGAGAATACAGTGGTACCTTGTATAAAGGAATTAATTTGTTCCAAATGAAAACAGAGTGATCCCATTTTTATGTTGTACAGATTCGCCTCATAGGCCATTATGTTAAGCAAATTTCCCCTTTCTCCGGAATTTTTTATGTTGTACAAATTTTGTTATACAAACCATTTATTATACAAGGGTCCACTGTACAACCAAAACAAGCACCAGCAAATCAATAATAGGAGGTTTCCCCTTCCCATATGCCCCATCCCTAAAAGTAATTATTACACTGATACTGTAACCCAAAAGCAAAGCTGAATTTTCAGCATTTAGAGCTCAATAATTCTGAAATAATGTTCTGAGTTTCTTTCTGTTTTGTGCCAATGAGGAAAAATGTTAAGAAGTTAGAACTTATAGGAGAAAGAAGACTCGTTAATGTTTGTTAAATTCCAGCCAAATACGTTTAAAAGTGTTTTGATGGTCTCCACTGAATCAGAAGAAAAGTGTGTGCATAATAATTATTGGCTTTTAGAAATGAAACATAGAACAAATGTTGTGAGAAGAGTCAGCTGTGCCTCTAAGTGGTTCCTTTAAAGGAAGATCTCTTTCATAAATAAGACTATCATTTATATCCATTTATCTCTTGAGAATTCTAATGATTCAGTTTAGCTTCCCAAGCTAAGCCAAACATTCTTGGCACTTCCTTATTAAAAACAAAACAAAACTAGAAAACAGAACTGAACCGGTATTTCCCGAGGTCTGTCAGTTTTTGGCATGAAACTGGTAGAGTAACGTAAAATCCAGGGCTTTGTTTAGAAGTGTTCTTCTAATATTATTTTTGCTTATTAAAGAAATATGAGATTTCAGCAGCAAGGATCTTTGCTAATTAGCTAGAAAATGTGCTGTAGATTTTATGTAATACATGGGATGATCCAATGATGGACTAATCTTCTGAGAGGCAGAGATTTATATATTAAATGATTTCTGTGATGAATTAACATGAATAGGTTTCCACAGGAAAAGCATGCTTTTAGAAGGATTTTCCATAAACAAAGCTGTTGTTCATTACAAAAGATGGGTGGAAGATGCAATGCTGAAGAGTCGCAAGAATCACAAACGTTTGCTGAAGAAGTGCTTCATAACTTAAGTGTTGGTAGAAGAGTTTGGACAAGTTGCCTTCTTGCCTACCATTTCTGGCAGTGTGGCCACTGGAACAGAAGCAATGTGCTGAATGCCATGTGATCAGCCCATCATCCCTAAGATGTCTTGCTGTCAATGTATTCCTAGTAAAACCTAGAATCAGGGTAAATGGGATTCAAGGTTTTTACAAAAATTGCTAAGAAATAATTCTCTCCCAATGTTTACTCTTTGAGCCAATTTGACACATGATCTCCTACAACCCCAACCTGCTATGCAATTCATTGTAATATTTTCGCATGCTAATGGCACCATTGGACCCACTGGCTGAAATCCTCTGGGCAGAAGTATGCTTGCAGATGGCTGAAGACATCATCAGCAGATGCAATGTTTGGAAATGAAACACTGAAGACTTCTGTTCTGTGGCTTTCAAAGTTCCCATGTAATCATTTTCACCATGTGGAATCTGTGGGAATCATGGAATTGAATGGGATGAGGAAGTCTTTAATTACAGAAAATTACAAAAAAAGCTAATAGACTTCCTCATCCCATCCCACAACTCCCATGGCTTCTATGCAGCAAAAGGGGTTACATGAGAGTTGTGATGTCACGGCATTTATTGTGGGGCTGCCTTGAAAAAGTGACTGGAAACAGGGACCACAATGAGGCAGCTAAGATATTAAATAGAAATACCTTTTGATACCATGTAACTCCCTTGTTGAAATAGTGGTTTTTCTGATTCATTTTCACATCCATGCCAAAAGTGATGCTGATGATTTTTCAAGGTCTTTGTGAGATCCACAGAACCACCTTCTCCAAGATGAACCCATCCTTCTACTCAGGTTATCAGTGGAACCTCCCTTAACGGCAGCTCCAGACTGCCATAGTGCAGGGTGGGGCTCTTTTGCCTGTGCGCCCGGATGGCATCATGTGTGTACAGTGCAGCCTATGGGCTGTTTGCAGGGGTGTTAGTTTTATAAGGCCTTGCCAAGTGGTGAGAGGCCTCTTTCTGGATCCAGCCGTCTTCCCACCATCCCTCCTAAATAAGAGAATGAGATCAGCTGGTTGCGTAAGGGCCGGATGGGATTTTTTGGCTGCCACTCAGATTGGACCAGTGTGGCAGTGAGTTTTTGCCCATCCCATTATCTTTAAGGCCATGGGGGGTTTATAACCGGTCACTAGAGATGGGCACGACTTAGCGGTATTTCTGTTTCCGTTTCCGTTACTCGTTTCCGTTACTCTACGGAAACGGAAACGGGAATTACTCCGCCAGACTTCGAGCTCGAACCGACGAACGAACAATTTGGTCTGATTTTTCGTGCTCGTTACTTGCATCGCGCGATCGCGCGCGATGCCAAGCGGCACAGAAAAAAAGTTTTTAAAAGTTAAAAAGCCCGGTTCCCGGCCAAAAAGCAGGCGGAAATATGCCTGCCGTGCCTCAGGGCACCAACCAGAGGGGTGGTTTCTGGAGGTCCCCGCCCGGCCTCCCCCCCTCCTCCGTCCTGGGATGCTCTGGTGTGGTGGTGGGACTCGCCTGCCGCAAAAAGCCCAGTCTCGCCGCCGGCCGCCAAAGCGCAACCAAGCGGCACGGACGGCGTAGGAAAAAACTTTTTTAAACTCTCCCCCGGGTCTCCCCCCCCCCATT
>JAHTLZ010003542.1:55995564-56022100 GCA_023846285.1 Phrynocephalus versicolor | reverse complement strand
CACATGACCCAGGGGCAAAATTCATCAGCATATTCTTAAAAGGGTACTTTTAGAGTTCTGTTATTATGAAGGGTGTGCACTGACTTCAGACACATGAGCAAAAGGCACAGAGGCAGGGCTATTGGTGCAATTCTGCAAAGACTGCAAGGTGGAGCAATGCCTGGCATTTGTGGGACTGATTTTTATAACTAAAGATAGTCAGTGACTTGCACTCAGGAAATAGGCTTAAAAATATATAGATTTTGCTGCTAGCAGCACCAATGAAAAAGGCGAATGAGAAGTGAATCCCCCAGTAAACTCCAGGATCCCCCTGAGACCCTCCAACCACCAAGGCACTAGGGAACTTTCAGACTCTGTAGTATATATCCCCTTCCAACCCCTTTTCCTGACATTTTACCTATGCATAGGAGAAAATGAAATATATTTAAGCTAGCAATGTTTCACATTCTACTTTTTTCTTTCTTCATTGTTGTGGTTATGTGCTGCGAGTTCCTTTGGATTGCTTCCTGACTGTCCTTGCTTATCTGGCTTTGTTAACTGTTTACTAGTAGGATCAACTAAGTGACTGCTAAAAATATAAAAGAAGAAGAATGGTTTAGTTTTTATACAGTAAGTAGAGTACTATACTTTACACTTGACTTAGCCCAAAGGCCGAGGAACAATCCTGTGAATTTCCTGCACCGGCAGGGACCTGGACTAGATAACAGACATCACTTCCAGCTCTGTAATTCCAGTTCTTGTAAATACTGTCTTTTTTAATGAAATAAGCCAACCTGAGTCCTTGTTAAGGAGAAAAATCCAGGATAAAAATATTTGAAATGAATAATAAATAAAAATGTTTGGGTTGTCTTTGGTCTAGGTAAATCTCTTTCATTGATGGGAAAATTCCAGTCATTTACAAACATAAACGTACACACAGTGACCACTTGCTTGTGAGTAAAATCTCTAGAGTAGTTGCATGGCTCTCTACTGGGTTGCTAATAACAATGGTCTACCTTCATCAGTAGGGGATTGGGCTAGTTCAAGAGCGAGCAACACGCAGCTTGTGGAGAAGATGAGGCTCTCAGGGGCTTGAATTTGGACTCTAGAACCCCTGGAACCACCAAAAGTAATTTGTTTTCCTGTGTTTTCTCCAGTTCCCTTATGCCATCTAGAAGGCATGGGGAGAAATTTTCCTTTGCTTTTACTAAGACCCTCTCTCCCCTTCCACTGATTTTTACACACACACACAGACTGTGAGAGTGCAAAGGGCCTTTTAAGAAGGGATGGACATGTATATCCCTAATATCTCTAGAGACCGTATCTCTTCTGGACTAGGTGAATACAGCAGACTATAGAGGATGTAGATATACATGTAGCTGCTGTCTGAAATCCAGATAGAACTTATGACACATAAGGCTGATTCCCACCTCAATCCGAAGGTGCTGAGGATCTCTTTGGATCCAAGGGGAAGGTGTTGTGGGGCCACAAGCTATAGGACAGTTTTTAGTTTCTGAAAAAATTAATTTATGAAAAAACTGTTGTGTCTCATGATACCAACAGCCTTACGTGACATTAACTCCACTATGGGATTTCAGGTCCGGTACCTCTATGGAGCATCAAGTAGGTAGCTAAACCAGAAACTGGTAGTATGGAAAGGTGCATTTTGCATTAATAAAGCCATCTGGTTCATTTACTCCACAAGCCAACTACCCAATGTCCAGACAACCCTAAACAAAAGCTCGGCCATTGCTTTGCGGTAAGAAAGGGTTAAAGCAATTTAATGGCAGGCTGCAGCCTGTGCTAATATGAGCATTTCATTACAGCTCTCGGCAGGGTCTGGCTGCTAGAATTTATGAGACCACTGGAGAGTCCTAATGAAGGTACATCACTGATTGTGTTTCCTTCTCTTTGATTTAATAAATGTCAATGTCTGATGTAGACCGGGAGGGACAGGGTCTTGCTTTACATGTCTGGAACTACCAAGTTTCCATAGTGTGAGGCCTCGGTCTTCTTAGCTATGTTATCATCTGGGGAAAGTTGATTGGCTCTGGAGGATTGTCTGTACAAAATGTGTTTCTTCACTCTTGATTTTTTAAATCAAGAAAATTCTTTCAGGAGTCTGAGCATTTCTTAAATTTAACATATCAGAAGGCATATAAGATGCTAAAGCCCATGTTTATTAGTACAGTACTGCCCTGCCATATTGCGGTTCATATACTGCGGTTCCAGTTTACAGTCATCCCCCGCCATTTCGCGGTTCAGGTACTGTGGTCCCATTACATCATGGGAGCACAGTACCTGCACCTCAGAGCCGCGCAGGGGGCGATCGGGTTGCTCCAAGCCGCCCCCGCGCTCCTCCGAGAAGCCTCGGAGCCACGTGGGGTGGTGGTGGTGGTGATCAGGTTGCTCTGTGCTGCCCCTGCACTCCTCCGAGAAGCCTTGGAGCCACGTGGGGGGCAGTGGGGGCGATCGGGTTGCTCCGCGCCACTCCATGCTCCTTCAAGAAGCCTCAGAGCCGTGGGGGGCGGTGGGGGGCGATTGGGTCACTCCGCGCTGCCCCCCACTCCTCCGAGAAGCCTCGGACAGGTGCGCAATTGCCCCGTCCCACCCCACCCACTTCTTCATATCGCAGATTTTCATGCATCGCGGGTGGGGTGGGTCCCTAACCCCCGCGATAGGCAGGTGGTGACTGTATTGTGGGACCGCAGTATATGAAGGCACAGGTGGGCGGCACTGGGCCCAAGGCAAGCTGTGTGGGCCTGTTTGGGGCCTTCTGTACTTACCCAAAGCTGGCTGCTTCTCTGGACAGGCCTCTGATGGGCTTCCCAGGCCTGTTACAGGCCCCACAAGTGGTTTCCGACAGCCCAGAAGTCACTTCTGTTATTTTGGAAGTCATTTCCAGTTCACCAGAAGCCACTTCTTGGGCCTGTAATAGGCCCGTTTGGGGCAGTGCCAGGCTTGGGGTAAATGCATTATTTTGGCAGTCATTTTGGATTAAACTGGATAAAAGTTTTAATCCAGTTGCTTCCTCAAATATTTTTAAATGAGTTTTAATCTTACCTTTAGATTCTAATGGATCCTTGATAATTAATAACATTTCATCTGCAAATAGTTTTGTTTTGTTTTTCTTTGAATCCTATACTTCTTATTCCTTTATCATCTCTTATTACATTTGCTAGTAACTCTATTATAAATATAAATAAAACTGGATAAAGGGGAGCATACCTGTCTCATTCTGCAATCTAAAGATTTTTTTTTGTTACACCATCATTTAATTTTGCTTGATGTTGTAGTCTCTTAGTATAGTTGTAATATCATATGGCTGAAGTGAGTACCAAACCCTAAATGTCAAATCAATATTTTTAATCAATCCCATTCCACCAAATCAAGAGCTTTAAACATACCTAATGATAGCACCCCTGCTTCCATTTTTTATTCTTTTGGTATATGTATTCCATTTAATCCTCATCTCATGAGGTCTGCCATCTGCTTCCCTTTTTGATCCTTAGAACTGAATATAGACTTTAGCATTTTGTTTCATATATCTCTTCCTGTGACATCAGAATCAAGTTTGTTCATTCAAATTCATCCACTTGTTCCATCAATTTTGACAGGCAAAATATGGTTTCCTAAAGAATCAATATCATATAACTACTAAAATTTACTTAGCTTTACAAAATTTCCCATCATAATTAGGGATTAAGAGGAATCTTTTACATTCACAGAGAGATACTTGCATGAATACACAAGTATGTGTTTGTGCCTGAGAAGAAGGAGTTGGACAGTGGTGTTTACATCAAACTGGTTGACTACGTTCTTAAAACAGCATTGGTGGAAGAAACCCTATAGACCAGTGGTGGCGAACCTTTGGCACTTCAGATGTTTTGGACCACAACTCCCAGAATTCCAAGTCTAGATTGCCAATGACAAAGGACTGTGGGAGTTGTAGTCTAAACCGCCTGGAGTGCTGAAGGTTCACCACCACTGCTATAGACCTTATCAAGGAGGCACAGCAGGGAATTGAACTCCCAACCTCTGGTTCTGTGGCCAGAAACCTAATTCATTGAGATATTCACCAGCTAATTTTTTCTTTTAGTGCATGAATACTGGATCTATTAAGAGGGGGGCAGTGCTTGAAGGTTGAAGATCTTATGTCGCAGAGGTCCAGGGTGCTGATCTGATCAATCATAGGACTAAAATACTGCCTACAAATGAAGAATGGGGAGTAAGAAGGGTTTTTGGCTGACATAACCCTATTGCACCACATATCGCAACAAACACTTAACAAACTGTATTTTATTTCTCTCCAAAGAAAAAGGCTGTCAACTACTACATATTTTCTTTTCAAACTGCACATAAGAATGGCCAAATTGTCTTAGCATTCTCTATCCTGGTTGTTGTTCCTAAGTCCTTGGCTTTCTCAATACAATAGTAAAAGGTCAGTTTACAGTTGTGTTTTGTTTTTCACATGGAAGATACCAAGTTGCAATCTGGTCTTTGTAATATGCACATGTCAAACACACATCTTGCTTTCTTTTTGTTTTAAGTGAAAGGTAAAGAGGAATAACTGCAAATTGCTAGCTTTGCAGATGTGTCTGTTTAGGTTATTGACTACCTGGTTCACCACATAAAGAGCTTGTGAAGATAATCATGCCTTGATAGTGTCAAGAGAAATGAGGTGACTCTGCTGGCTCAGAGTTAAAATAATGCAAACATTTATGGAAAGTTTGGACCATGAGTGAGCACATACATGCTAGAAAATCTAGACTTGTTCACTGCTTTTAAAAAAAGAAAATAAATAAATCTTAATTCTGCCTTTGAAACCTATTGGACAGCACAATCCTAACTTCCAGATCAGATTTACAAACAACTAGGAGTGAGGATAGGATGACATGGCAGTGTCCTGCTAAAGGTAAAGTCTTATGATGGGTGAGGGCATGTGTGCAACATTACAAATGCACAGAGACTGGGAAAATGTTCCTTCCTTCCTTCTTTCCTCTCCCCCCTCCCTCTCTCCCTCCCTTCTTGCAGTGGCCATTAGAGATGGGCACAAAATGAACTTTTTTCATTTCCGTTATTCGTTATTCGTTTCGTTATGTAACGAAACAAAGAACAAACATTGTGATGAAATTGGAACGAACCGAACAGAACCACGAAAATTAGGTTCGTTACGTTTCATTTTTCGTTCATGGCGACGCACAATGAAATGAGCTGTTTTAAATGTTAAAAAATGCCCTGGACATCCATAAAAATGCAGCAATAATTATTTATACTGTCTGATAATACCTACCGGGGGGGGGGTCCTTAAAACATTTGTTTTTGTCTTCTCCCATCGCAATGTATTTTTCTTTTCCCTTTAAGGTTGACAAAATGGATGTTGCCAGCCACAAAATAGAGGCAAGCCATGTGATGGGATCATGTAAATTCTTGGACAACTTCAACCAATAGCATGCCCAGGTTGCAGACTGGGGGCAGGTCTAGCAGCCACAGAGGGCATAAAAAGCTCTGGCAGCCCTGTCCTCCTTGCAGTCTCCGGTGGGAGTTAGGGTGGGATCATTGCTGTCTCTATGACTCGTTATTTTCACTTTAGGCCAGCCAGGCAGGTGTGTGTCTCTGTGTTCCTGCCGGCTGCAGCCTGGCTCTTAGGGGAGAGAAAGAAGAGATTTCTCTCTAGCTTCAGTCTTGCAGCCTCCCTGTGTGCGTGTGTGCGTACCTCTCAGTAAGTACCCTCCCCTGCCCCGCAGTGCAGTCACTCTGCAGCTGCCTTGCACCCTGGGCAACGCCCGCTGCTGCCTTTGCAGCCTCCCTGCGTACCTAGTCTATGCCAGCATCAGGGTTTTTTTAGTGTTTTCCCTCTGGTCTGGGGCATTGTGGGATGCCCATGCATGTAAATGCTTTAAGAATTGCGCAAAATGTGGGTAAAAATGAAAAATGAAAACGAATAAACAAAAATGAATTTTTTTCAAAAATTCGCAAAAAACAGAAACGAACCAAAACGGACCCTCTCAATGAAAAACAAAAAAACAAAACACCATTTTTTCTATTCGTGCCCATCTCTAGTGGCCATGCTATCTATGGGATTGTGTGAATTGTTGAGAAAAAGGTGACTTATTGATGCAAAATAATAATAATAATATAATGAATTCAAATAAAAATGTTGATTTTCATGTGCAGAAATTAGAAATCCCACAGCCAGCATGACCACTATAAGAAGGAAGAAATGAAGGAAGAAATAGAAAGAAAGAAAGAAAGAAAGAAAGAAAGAAAGAAAGAAAGAAAGAAAGAAAGAAAGAAAGAAAGAAAGAAAGAACTTTTTTCCAGTCTCTATGCTCCTGATAATGTTTTCAACATGTCCTTGTCCATTACTCTCCTAAGAGATATCATTCCGATGGAAACTTCAGCATATTGTGTGCCACATGAGATGTAAATTTAAGAAATGCTTAAGGTCATTAAAGAATGTTCTTCATAAATGCAATATATAACACATTCAAACAAGAATGTTGATTTTTCAGGGCATTATGTGTTAGATATCTGGGCTGTGGACCCTGAGCTCGAGAGTTCAGTTCCTTGCAGTGCTTCCTGTGAGTAATAGCCACCCTGTGTGGCTTTGGGCAAGCTGCACAGTCCCAGCATGCCCCAGGAGAATGGAAGGGTATGTCAGAATTGACTTGACAGCACACAGTTATTATTAGAATTACATTAACAAACAGTTTGTGCACTCTGTTTACTCAATAAGAGAAATGGAATTGGTTAGCTGTCTATCATTAGATAAATAACAAACTGGAGCAAATGACCACAGAAGTGAGGAAAATTATGTGCCTTGAAAAAAATTGTTTTAATCACTCAACAGAGTACCACTTCTTAATTCAGGCTAGGCATATTGTCTAGTTTGACCTTCATTCTGAGAGAAAAAGTACATCTGGAAATGTCTCTTTATGGCAAAGCATTTGTTTATCAGTGGTTATTTTTGGCATAAAAAAACTTTTGAAAACTATTTGTCAGTTTTACTCAGTTACAATTTCTCTTTTCTCTTGAGAGGCATCGTCTTTGGGATGCTGGTGTTCTTCTAATACTACATTCTCTCATTCAAACTTTAACTTTAATTGGCATAATTTTCTGCCTCTGTAGGAAGGATTGATAAACCAGGATTAGCTCTGAGGTGGCTTCCTTAAGCCTTCTGCCTTCAATCAAGTTAGAGCATCACAGCCTTAGGGGATAATTTCCCTTCTGAAGATATAACACAAGGCACCATTCTTCATTCTAACTGGGCACTTGAAGGAAGTAAGCAAAAGAAGGCAGTTTTGTAGAGCCCTTTAAAATGTGCTCCTGGAAAATGTTAACTGTATTTTTTCCTCTTCCTGTTTGACACAATATGTGTGTGTGTGTGTGTGTGTGTGTGTGTGTGTGTGTGTGTGTGTGTCATCAGGGTTTCTGTCATAGATCTATTGCAATGCAACCACAAAGGAAGTGAAATAAGACCCATGTGAGGACAAAAGTGTGTGAGAGAAATTCCTTTAGTTCCTCCTAAGGCAAACAAGAACTTGCCTGTCATTGTCTATTCCTGTTATGCCGACTTCTTTTGAACCAAACATATGGAGCATTCATGAGTTTAGATAATGAGTATAATGATAACACCTTTTAATTTTGCTGGAAATCAAGCTCTAGCTAGAATGGGGGTTCCGACCAGCCCAGTGCTGGGAGGGGCACCTTTATCAACCCGCCCGAGAGAGACATGCTGCCCACTAGCTAGGCTGGCCAATGGGGGTTTGCCAGAGCAATTGGGAGGATTGGCCAGCTGCCAACTGCCGGGTCACCTGACCTTGCAGTAAAGCCCCATGTAAAGGGCCAGCAACGAGGACAGCACCCTGTTTGTCTGCTGGGTCCGCCCACCCTCTCCTCAAAGAGAATGAAACTAGCTGGTCGTGTAAGGGCCGGATGGGAATTTTTGGCCACTGCTCTGATTGGCCTTGAGCGGCGGCGCTTTTTCGCCCATCCCATTCTCTTCATAATGGGGTTTCCACCTTCTATCTCCAGTCACAATTGGCGGTAAGGGCAAGTGGCAAAAAGTCCCTCAGGGTAGAAGTAGGATATAATACCTTATACAAGGGCAGCCTTTAAATTCCCAAAGTAGACATAGAAGTAGATATGACAGAACAGAGTGATTTATGATCCTAAGCCACAAAGGGCTGGGGGAGGGCTGCCCACATATTTTCCATCACTGGGGAGTGCTGCCTCTCCACTTGAAACCCCCCCCCTTTATGTCATTTGTAAATACCAGAGAGCCACTTGCCCTTTCAGGTTCCCCTTCTATGATAACAATAGGAGATATAGTCTGGTATAATGTTAATAAATTGTGGCCCAGTATTAATCCCAGAAACGTGTCTCATCTCTTTATTTCGGGCTGGGTGGACAATGCTTGAGGGAGAACAATATCCTTGTTAAGTTGTTCTGTGCGTTCTCAGATTTTGTCATTATAGTTATTGTTTCTTGCTGTGGTACAGTCTCTCACCGTAAAGTTAAACCTCTGTCTTTAGAGACTCTTGGCTTGAAATAAAATGCATTTTGCCACTCCAAGTCATGAACAAATTGAAATCCCCAAATGGCTACATGGTAAAGGATCAATATCTCAAACCCAGTCAGTTTTTTAAAACAGGTAGCTGGGGCTGGAAACAGCTGTCTGCTCTGTGGACTAGACAAAATGCAAGGTAAAACTGCTAGTATTTATTAGCCAAGCCACACTGGTCATTGGCCAACAGAAGCTGCTAGCTGTTGTTCGTTTCTTCTGTACGAGTAAAAAGGTTCTAAAGCCATAACGTGCACAGTTCAAGAGTTTACGAAATTAAGTTTCAACTTCGTATCATGAGGTTCTTGGTCCTGGCTGACAAAGAAGAAGATTTTAATTCACATTTTACAAGTGGAGTATTTTATTTTTCAATGGAAATGTATGCAGTTGGTATGCTGAATCTTGTGCTTATTGGTTTAAAAAAAAAAACACACACACACACACCATGAACTTGGTTCTAAGATTCCTGATTCCAAATTATGGTCACAGTCCTACTTGAAGGAGAGAATTAGTGACCGGGGGTGGGGGGGGAAAGCGTACTTGAATCCTCCCACACAAATGGATTTTTGTCTTCTAAAGCCAAATGTAAAACATTTGTTTCTCAGCTGGGTTCGCTTCATGTCTCAGAACTTAGATGACAAACCAACCACCTAAACAAGAACCCATGCCGATGCATGTGAAAAATGACTTGGGTAGACAAGTGAAGAGTTAAATAAGTGGGCAGGGCAAGGGTTAGGGTCCTCCTTCCTACCTATTTATTTTGTTAAGTAATTATCCTTCACTATATTGTTCACCTTATGAGAGAATTCTTTCTTTCTTTTTTTAGCCTTTTAAAGCCTTTTTTTAGCCTTAGCTTTCATTCAGACAATATCTGGCTTCCTGGATCACTCCCGAACTTGTATGGGAAGTTTTTCACATATAAACAGATCATTTCATCAGCTCATAACTCTCATGTGCTGCCCACTGCTAATTTTATTTTTCCACTTAGATTCGAGAAAGGATCAAGCAAAACAGGAGTGCAGTCTTTGGAGATTACTCACACTAGTCGTTCTTGTAGAATAGGTCAAGATGTCTGTGTAGAGACAAACTAATGGAAGAAAGGATGTCATATGTTTACAAACATTTCCGTTAACATGCTGAAATGGCAAGCCTATTCATCCCTGGCCAAAGGTCATTTTGAGGAGAAGAAAGAAATAGTAGGGATATTAATCATACTGACGCCTTATTGTCTGATACATTTTGACATATTCTGGAAACTAGCTAGAGTGAAACTTGGCAGGAAATTCAACTTAATGAAGCCATTTTTAAAGCATAACCTTTCATTTTAGCCATTTATCTTTGCTGTGTTATATTTTCATGTGTTGCAACATCAGATTGTTAAAAATGCATTTTAGAAAGCAAAATGTACACCACATAGCAGTTTGCCTGCCCACCTATCCATCTAGCTACTCCTCTATCTATTTTCATTAGACTTTGCAGAGTTGGGCAAAAGCTTCAGAATGGCACAGGGTACAAATTAGTAATTGAAAGGCTACAGACAGTGAGTCATCTAGCAGTAAATGACTGTTCTGATGTGACATCATAGAGGGACTGTGTAGGTGGAGATGGCTTATGTCCAATGACTTTGTTGCCCTTATGGCTGATCCGTCCAGGAAGTACCAAAACACAGAATGCAAATCTTGTGGCTATACTAAACCACACAAGTATCACCTAAGGCAGTGATGGCAAACCTTTTAGAGACTAAGTGCCCAAACTGTGAATCAAAACACACTTATTTTTCACAAAGTGTCAATATGGCAATTTAACCATTGGTACCCCAGGTTACAAATGCTTTGGGTGCTACCCTTCAGGAAAGCTACCCTTCAGGAAAGCAAGGATCGACGAGCAGGCTTTTGAATTTCCCATGACCACAGCACCCTCACTGTGGCCACAGGGAATTTAAAAAACTGCTCTTTGATCCTCGTTTTCCCGGAGGGTGCTACCCTTTGGGAAAGTGAGGATCGAAGAGCAGGGGTGCTACCCTTCCAGAAAGCAAGGATCTAAGAGCACCCTCACCGTGGTCATGGGAAATTCAAAAACCTGCTCTTTAATCCTCGCTTTCCCAAAGGGTTGCGATCAAAGAGCAGGCTTTTGAATTTCCCATGGCCACAGCACCCTCACTGTGGCCATGGAAAATTTAAAAACCTGCTCTTAGATTTTCACTTTCCCGAAGGGTAACATGAGGTGCTACATTTCAAGAAAGTGAGGACCGAAGAGCAGGCTTTTGAATTTCCCGCGGCCACAGCACCCTCGTGGTATCGGACTGGCTCTGTGCAGAGAGCCAGGTGAAGGGGTGGTGGCAGTTTTGTGGGCTCTTTCCTAGCCCCAGTTTATTCTCCAGCCACAACGCATTTGGGATTCCCAGAGTGGCGTGGCTGGAGAATAAACTGGGACTACAATGAGCCCATAAGCCACTGCTTCCCCTTCACCCATCTCTCTGCACAGAGCACAGTGCCGTGCTCTGAAAGGAGGGGGAAGTGCCGTGGCTGTGAGGGAGTGATGTTACATGCTCACAGAAAAGACTTGTCAACACTGACCTAAGGTTTGCATAGTATAAGTGAAGGAATTGAGCTCTTTTGAAGAACGTTCATTATAAGACACAGAAGAGGCAGAAATGATGATATAAATAGAATGAGCCTTGTGGTGCAGTGGTTAAACTTCAGTATTGCAGTCAAGGCTCTGCTCATGATGACCTGTGTTTGACTGAAGGGGGTCAGTAGCCAGCTCAAAGTTGACTCAGCCTTCTGAGATCAGTAAACTGAATATCCAGCTCACTGAGGGGGGGGGGTTCCATTATTAAATTGTAAACCACTCAGGCAGCTTTAAGTACTATAGGACGGTATATAAACAGCTTTCTTCTTTTTTAAATACATCAGGGTGACAGTAATCTATTCCTGCTACCCAAAGTTGGCTACAAATATGTTTGTCTAGAGGAAGACAAGGAGCAAAACAATATTTCTAAAGGAGATTGGAAGATAAGGCAAAGGGTGAGGTGCCAAATTCACTAAGCCCGTATTTAGAAAACCCTAGATAGATCCTAAAACACGTTTGATGAGAACCTTCTCTGATGTGTGCCTGTACTTTCTCTGTCATCTGCTGACACTGGGGCCCAAAACTGTCTCTGATGTCCATTTTGAATGATTTGCTTCATGATTGCCACTGATGACTCGAAAGTTTGATGTATGGAGAGGGAAGTTGTCTCTCTCTGTGTTATGTGCTTTAGAAAAAAAGAAATCATTCATCTCTTTCCCTTACGAGAAATATTTTTAGCAACAATGGTGCTATTATAAATATTTCATGGCACTGCCTACCACATGGTTTTCTGTTATGTTCCTGAACAAAAACAGCAACTCTTTGACATGTATTTGATTTTTATTCTCCGCTTGTGTGTGTGTGTGTGAGGGGGGAATAAGGACACAGGATTTGCATCAGATATGCAAACAGGCCTGCTTCTAATGGGACATTCTGAGGCCTACTCTCTCTCTCCTTGGTTCTTTTTTTCGGTAAACCTCACTTGAACTGTACAAGCCTTCAAAGAGAGATGCCTTCAACCACAGGTCTGTCCTGACAGAGCTTCGAATAGCACTCTTCAAAGTACGAGGCATGTGACCTGCAGCCAGTGTCACCTACGGCTGAATCCCCCCAGCTGAGGAGGGTGTTGGAATTATTGGTGGCATTGGAAAATATCATCCAAGCTTTGGGCTGCCCTTGTTCCCCTAAATTTACTTGCAAAAGATGGCTCCTTGACCAATTTCCAAACTTTTTCTTCATGAGCCCCAACGTCCCATAACAGAGCTGCTACTAATTTTGTGGTTGTGCATGTGGTAGCATCAACAGCAGCAGAAGGAAGAGGTCACATTTTTTCCCTTTCTTTACTCACTTCTCCCTCCTCTAAAAGTGCTTGGTTTTACAGCTCTCTTTTAATGCTGTTGTTGTTTGGTTTTGTGGTTTTTAGTTTAAAAAAACCACCTGGGAGGCCCTTCTTACAGATCTAATGTCCTTATCAAAATGGCTTTCTAAATGAAATAAGTGTTATAGACCCCCTTTTTGTTCATGGAATGAATTTAGTTACAACAAAACCCCAGGGATCCTAGGAGGTATCTCTACACCCCCTGCCCCCAGTTCAGCTGGCATCCCAAATGACTTCAGATACAACAGGAAAACTATGATTCCTGAGATTCACTGCAGTTGGAGTGCTGCTGTGTCTTCATTTCGGATGTCTGGAAGTCAGAAGATAGGAGGGAAAGAAGGAAAGAGCACATATCTTCTTCTCTGCAGGTGTCACAATAGCCAACACAACAGTGGATGGATGAGTTGGTGAATGATTGGATAAGAGCCAAAGGAAATAATTCATCTCTAGCTTGGTACAAAGCTTGGGAACCATTGTTCTAAACATAGTACTGTATGTTGAGGTTTATAGTTTATTGGCAATCCGGAATCATCTGGGTTCCCATTATTGTAACACTCTCATAATAAGTAATAGAGATGGGCACGACTTAGCGGTATTCCCGTTTCCATTTCCGTTACTCGGTTCCGTTACTCTACGGAAACGGTAACGGGAATTACTCCGCCAGACTTCGAGCTCGAACCGATGAATGAACAATTTTGGTCTGATTTGTTGTGCTCGTTACTTGCATCGTGCGATCGCGCGATGCCACGCGGCACAGAAAAAAAGTTTTTAAAAGTTAAAAAACCCGGTTCCCGGCCAAAAAGCAGGCGGAAAAATGCCTGCCGTGCCTCAGGGCACCTACCAGAGGGGTGGTTTCTGGAGGTCCCTGGCCTCCCCCCCATCCCCCGTCCTGGGCTGCTCTGGTGGGACTTGCTGCAGGCTCGCAGCCAGCAAAAAGCCCAGTCTCGCCGCCGGCTGCCGCAATTAAAGCGCAAGCAAGCGGCACGGACGGCACAGGAAAAAACTTTTTAACTCTCCCCCCACCCATTCCCGGGCCAAAAAGCAGGCGGAAAAATGCCTGCTTGACTAAGGGCGCAGGGCACCTACTGGAGGGGGGGGGTTCTGGTCTGGAGAGGGGGTCCCGCCTCCCCCCCGTCCTGGGCAGCCGGACTCGCCATGCCATGCGGTGCGTGCGGGGGATCCAAAATGGGGCGGCGAACGCAACATTGTTTTTGAAATCGTGGTCCAAAAACACACAAGCACAACAGAAACACGCGGAAATTTATAAACTGCCAGATTTTTCACAGTAGCAGTGGGTTTTTTCTTGCAACAAAATGTCTCTCCTCTCCTCCTCTGTCCTCCATTGATTTTATTTTATTTTATTTTATTTACACCTGCGCAGTGCGCAATGATGGGCTGGCCCAGTGGCCTGGCCAGCCATGTGGGAGTGGATGACCATGCAAATTTTTGGAGCCATTCCACCAATCGCATGGCCACTTGGCCATGGAGACTTCTGGGATGTGCCAAAAAGCCCCCTAAAACCTGCCCTAGCCCCCTAACCCCCTAACCCTAACCCTTGACTCGTGCTCCAGGACACCTCATTGTTTCCTGAAGCAATTTAAATGCTGGGGTGCCTTAATTAGCATAAAAATGCTTTCTTTAAAAAATGCAGTTCTGTATAAATTCAGCAGCACCACAAAGAGAAGCAGGATCTCGCCTATCCCAACTTCAGTCCTCTTCATGTTGTCAGCTTGGTTTCTTACTAGATGAGATGGAGATCATGTATCTAGAAGGAATGCTGCCTCAAGTGGAGAAAAGGGTGTAGATGTGAAAAGATATCAAAAGATTAAGAAGTGTGCTTGCCATTTGATTTATGTCTGGAACGCACACAACAGCCTCCCATGCATGTCTAAGTGCAAAATAAAGGAGATCATATTACTTGAGGTAAGATCATTTTTATAAAGTGACCTCAAGAAGCAGGACTGCTTTTGCTTTGTTTTCTCTCTCTCTCTCTCTCTCTCTCTCTCTCTCTGAAATTTCCAAGGGATAGTGCAGTTTCTGACACATTGCCAGTACTTCACATTCAGGTAAAACAGAAAATAGTTTGATAATACTGGCCTTGATAACATGTCATCAGGTCAGCTACTCCCAGAGGTAGTACTGTAGTTAGAAGTGGTTCACCAATCCTTCCTTCTGGTGGTGCTCTGGAACTGTGTAACCTGCTAAAACACACAGGTGGCGGGAGATATATTTGTGCAATCTCAAACTCACAAACTTTATTGTTTCTGACCATAGGCTTTTACAATATACAAACATCTGGTTTCCCTTCAAATCGTATATTTGTGTAATCCACAAATGTTCCCAGTGATCTTGGTTGGCCCCTTGCCTAGGCGGCACAGTGGGGACTGAACTCCCAGCTTCTGACTTCAAAATTAGGCATGGCAGGTCATTAAGCTATGCCAGCACTGCAAGCTACACCTGACAGATAAATAAAATATTCTAAAATATTGCACGTTTAAGTCAAGCCATCTTTGTCTCAAGAATACAGCCCCAAAGACAGGGAGCTTGTCACTGGGAAAATGCATTTTACATAGTTAATTCAGCTGTTGGATGAACTGTTGTGGAGGCTGCCGATGATGGGTATTACATAAACTCCTGGCAAGATGGAAGATAATGGATCAACAGCAAAATTTGATCCACAGAAGCCCAGAGCAAATAGAACCTGCCTTACCCACATGTGTGGCGCATATTGCAAAATGTTTGCTGAACACACATTGAGTCACTGGTTGGGGGAGGGAAAGCAGACACCAGGATTTCTGTTGTTGCCTGAGCCATAGTTACCTCAGCAAACTGAGACCCGGATTTAAACTGAGCTAATCAAACAAGAAGGGATGGCCTCAATGCAGCCTTTGCCTACCTCTGACTCAAGTAGCTCAGATGAAATGTTTGCCTACTAGAAGACAATGGAAGCATGTTAATACAAGTTTTCTTTGTTTATTCATGTCAGAATCACCACAATATAATAATATAATATAATACAAAATAAGACAATGGCCTTTATAAATATGGACTTGCTTACACAAATAAAATTGTAATGCTTAGATAAGTACAGTAATCCCCCCCATTATCACAGGGGTTAGGGACCCAACCCATCCTGTAATAAAGGAAAATCTACGATATGCAGATCCTGAGTCGGGTTGGGACTGGAGGGCTTTTCTGGGGCCTCCTACACTTACCTTAAGCTTGGTGCTGCCCCAAACGGGCCTTTGATGGGCTTCCTGGGACTGTTGGAGGCCCCAGAAGTGGTTTCGCGCAATCCAGAAGGCACTTCCGTGTTTTGGAAGGCACTTCCAGATCACCAGAAACCATTTCTGAGGCCTCTGACAGGCCCAGGAAGCCCAATGGAGGCTCTCTTGGGGCAGTGCCAGGCCTTGGGTAAGTGCAGGAGGCCTCAAATAGGCCCATGCAGCTTGCTCTGTGGGGCCTTGCCTTCATATATTGCAGTCCCGCGATATACAGAGACCATAGTATATGAATCACAAAATGGCAGGTGACAACTGTATATATCAGATACTCTTGTCCAGTGATGGGCAACTCCAAAAGAATGTAGCTCAACTAACACCAATCCTTTCATGGCACGTGAAGAGGAGCAGCACAATACACCAACATCAATGTGATGTTGCCTTTTCTTCTCCACACTTACAAGTAACTGTGTTGGTACAAAACCTACATTTTCTTAGGTTCACTTTGGTTCTGCTAATTTTGGTCCATCGCCCATTAAACTGAGTTCTCTGTGCAGCCAGGGGCTAGCCTTTCATGAGGTTTTATCTATTTTAGAGGCATCTGCTGTTTCTCCAAGATTCTTACAAAAATTATCCCTTGATTTTAAACTGGGAGGGACAGGATAGTATCCAAAGAAAGGATAAAATTGATATTCTGAATATCTCACTAATATTACTTGCTGCATCTTTTCATATGTTACAGAGGGGCACAGAAGCAGCCTCTCCAAAGAATGCAAATTAAGGTATCCTATGGACAATGACATAACACTGTTGACTGATCTTCCCACTCTAGAAATACCAATGTAATATAATTCATTGTATGGACACCATTATAGGCTCAAAACTGTTTTAAGAAGGTATGGAAAAACCTGACAACCACCGTTAAACATATTCATGTTAGCATGTTTCTAGTGCACCCTCTATATGAGGTATGAAGGGTTTATGTGAGACCCCACCTAGATGTTTTATTGCCTGAGGTAAAGATGATTATCTACCATATACAAGAACCAACTGACTGGCAGCTGAATCTTCCTTCAGTCTTGTGAGGGGAAAGGGTTTTCCAACACACTTGAGGGCATAAGGCAAGCTTAGAGCCTTTTCACATGACCCCTAAGATCCGCTGGCCACTTAAATTCGGACCAGAGATCTTGGGGGTTTGTCGCTGTTCCTGTGTTCCCACCCCCTCCACAATCCTGGCTGCTGGCTGCGTGACGGGAGGGAGAAAAAAAGAAAGAAAATAATGCCGGCTTACCTCCGTTCTGCTGGTCTCGCTCTGTTCTCGGCAGCATTCAGATGTCTTAAAGGGGTGGGGGGCAAAAAAACAACAAACAGAAGCGAGGAGAGCCCGACACCAACTACGTTAGATCTGCATCAGGGATTTTTCACCCCCGGAGAGCAGGTACCTGAAAAGTGCGCTGGGACGCGCTTAGGTGGGCGTGGTTGCACTTAATTTTCCGTAAACTCCGGAGCTGGAGGGGAAACAATTTTAAGCTCCGGAGCTGGGAGCCATTTGTCGTGGAGTTTAGGGGTCGTGTGAAAAGGCTCTCAGTCAATGCAGAGCAAGCAAGTGCTCGGGGCAATTCACAACTTAGTTTTATGCCAATGGAGTCATACTGGCAGAATTTTCAATTGGACTCCAGCCACTGTGATGGTATTTCACTATATGTTTAGAGTTTTACTATGAGCTGCACTACAGTTATTTTCCAAAAAGTGAGGTAATATATGATTGCTTCAGTTGTGTCAACAATGATTATAACTACTGAATCAACAAATGAATAAATTAATGCTAAACTTACTAAGCACTTCAAAAATTATTTCTTACAGTAAAATATTGGCCGAACTCTCATGTTAGGTAGTATGAAGAAACCAGAATTAAAGATGTACAGAAATAAACAGGTGAAAATATATCCCTTAAAAATTACATTTAGTCTGTATAAATGGAATATATGCATTTTTTTGCATCATAAAATAATCAGTGTATTCTGCATGCCTATGCCTACAGTTTATTTTTCCCCAGCTACTTATATTCTGTTCTCCATCTAAAAGATAATCAAAGGTGCCAAGCCATCAGTTTTTGATACATTACAATAGAATGACACCAAAACTTTTTTAAAGAATAAGAAGTCTTGGATGAATCTGGTTTTAGCTGTGCTTATAAGTTAAGTGACTGAAACCAGTGGAGCTTAATGGTTAAGTTAGGTTTCATAAAATTGTGTGCATTAAGAAGTGCATCTATGTACATGATAAAAAACAAATATTTTAAATTCAAGACATGTTTGGAAAAATGAACAAAGGGACTATTGTTCTTAGGAAACAGCTATAAAATTCAAACCATGTTCTCTTTTTTAGGTCATCAGAGTTTGTTTTCTATAGCATGCAGTTTAATTCCAGTTTTTAAGTGATTAAAATGATGAGACTGCAACAACATGCCCTGAAAGAATAGTTTGCCGTGCATTTCCTCTAAAATTCAGCTAAATCATTCTCTGCTTCTCTTAACATTTAATTATCCTTCTTTATACCATGCTGGACAAGTCCTCTCCTGTTTGTGTTTTGCTAGGAGTTGCACACATAACTGAAATTTATCTTACTGTTCTGCTGTGGTTTATTTTTTGCCACATGTTTTGTATGCATTTGTTCATTGTCTCTTTGCCATATCTCTAGGAACCACAAATTAAATACCTTGCAGCAACTTGTGACCATGATGTATCTACCCAACATCCCTAAGGACTAGGCAATTCTAAAAGTAAGGAGTTTTACAGGCACTTATCTACAGTGTTAATGTTTCTGTGATGGTGGGTTCCCATGTTGTTGTTATGTACCCAGGAGGCAGTTCTAGGAAGGAATAAACCACTTCGTATATGCACAAATCCCAAAATAGTTTACAATGCCACCAATAAAGCAAGGAACAATCCCACAGTTGGATAACACATGAGATTGTTCCAAACAGCTCTTGATATGGGAAAACCCAAGATCAAAAGATGTTACATAAATGCTGAAAACACACCAGTTTTGACTTCTGACACACAGCAAAAAACATGGTGTAGGGCAGGGCTGTTCAACTTTGAACAGGCCAAGGTCTACTTTTTCCAGCCCAAAGTGCCTGAGGGCTACTACACTAAAATCTCTACTTACGAATTTTATCTGTTCCGAGCACATGCTCATAAGTAAAAACTTTTGTAAGTAGAGCAGCGGTTTCCCATAGGAATGCAATGAAAACCAATTCATCTGTTCTGGAGGGAACAGAGTTCAATGCACCATGGCCCTTGAACTATCTTGCTCGGCTGAGACAGTGGGCTGGCAGACCCAGAACTTTGATGGGGCAGTGGTGGTCCTTGGGATGGGGAAGGGAGGGGTGGAGAACTTGTCCCCTCACTTTTTTATTGATGGCCAGGTGGGCTGCTTTTGAACCCTTCGCGGGCTACCAGTAGTCCGTGGTCTACCTGTTGGGCAGGCCTGGTGTAGGGTATGAAAAATGACAACGGAGGTTTTTTTAGTAATGTATAAGAGCTATATGGAGCTTTCACACGTGTACTGTATCTGCATGCTGCAGTAGGAGAACATGTTCCTGGCATGCATAGAGTTACAGTGGTACCTTGTATAAAGGAATTAATTCGTTCCAAATGAAATTCTGTTATGCAAATTTTCCTTTGTACAAATTTCTCATAGGAATGCATTGAAAACAGAGTAATCCCTAATCATGACCATTTTTATGTTGTATGGATTCGCCCCATAGGTGATTCTGTTAAGCAAATTTCCCCTATCTCTGGAATTTTTTATGCTGTACAGATGTTATGTTATACAAACCATTTGTTATACAAGGGTCCACTGTATATCTTTTTTTCTTTTAAGGAGGCAATACATGTACTGAAGCCTGTTAGTCGGAGTTGCCAGGCCTGAGGTCACCATTTTAAGTCTTGGGGAACTGCTGTGTACCATTGAGTCTTCAGGAGAGGAGGCCAACCTCAGGGTGAACAGTGTCAGGTGAGCAGAAATGTTTTGCCTGCAAGGTGCTCTAAAGCTTAGTCACTCATCTCTTTGCAGTCTCGTGGGCTACACCTTTGGTCTCCACCTTAAGATACAAAGGCTTTGTCCCGACTGAGGATAGCCTTTAGTCCCATGTGGGACTGAAGTGCTCTGCTCCCTTATGATGAAGCTGCATCTTTAGGCCAGATCTCTGGGATCATCTCTTTCACTGCCAGAAACGAGATCCAGCTCACGGCAGAGGTGGCATTCAAAAGCCTCTTCCTCCCCAATCCATGAGACCATTTGCTTCTTAATAACTTTCTAAACTCTAACCAGGATTGATACAGTAATCTAGTGAAAAATGCCCCATTTTGATTTTTTTTTTTTTGGATAAGGAAGAACAAAAAAGAAGATGATGGAAGATAATGCAAGAAGGAATTTTTTTAATGTTACTTGTTTTGAGATAATTAGGGGCAGGGCAGGATATCCAGTGTGATAGAATGGGAGACAAACTAGGACATAGAAGGCCTGGATTCAAATTCCTGCTAAGTCACAAACTCTCACTGGGAGTGTGAAACTACCCCTCGGACACTTAAAAGACACTGTCATATGCCTTCTACGTAATAGCACAAACAGCAGGGTATATCCTTTAAAACAAATATATGAAAAAATGATGCAGTACAGAAAGTGTAGAAGAACTAAACCTAAACAAAGCTGTATTCTACAGTACACCACAGAAACCAGACAGGAACTATTCAGAAGCAGGTGTGAACAACAATGTCTACAAATATTATAAGACATATTTTGTCTTAGAAAGTGTACAGGGAGAATTCACCTTGTTTTAAAACAAACAAAAAATTGCAACCTCTTAGACTATCTTGTTACTCAAATTCAGCAGGAATAAGTTTTATTTATTTATTTATTTATTTATTTATTTATTTATTTATTTATTTATTTATTTATTTATTTATTTAAATTATTTTTACCCCACCGTTCTCCTTGGAAAAGGATCCAAGGTGGCTTACAATAATGGGGCAATATACAATATGGAACAATTAAGACAAATTCAAGTTAAGAACAAGGGGGGCACCTTAGAACATTAAAAGGTAACAGTAGAGCTGTGAAGAGCACACAAAAAGAAAAGGAAAAGCCATTATGAGGAGTGGAAAGTGACATGGAAAACACTGGTGTTTTTATGAAATCAGTCAATGCAATCATGTATGGTAATCCATATAAAGTTACACAGTATGAAGTCCCTCATTCAGGGAAAGCTTGTCTGAAGAGGAAGGTCTTTGCCTGCTTTCGGAAAGACAGCAGAGATGAGGCAGTCCTGGAATCCAGTGGGAGGGAGTTCCAAGTAGCAAGGAAAGGCATGAACAGATTGGGTGACCTGGGGCTGCGCGTTGGCTGAACATTTGTTTGCTAATCTGAATAAAAATAGCAAACAAATTGGCTAAACATAGTTTTTCATAGTTTCCATCCCATACACATTTGAGATCCTTACACAAACAGTGGTCCCAATCCTGGGAAGAATATAGGTCAGATACAGAAATGGGGAGAAATAAAGAAAAAAACCTGGCGATTCATCATGATTCCTGATGAATTGATGAATCAAGAAATCAGTAAATTTCTGGTGACAAATCAATGAATTGATTCATCTCTGTCTTAAAATGCTATATAATGCCTCCCAAGGCACTTAGACACACCAAATTGGGTAGGAGGCAAGTTTGGTGAAGACTGGGTTTCATACATCTGAGTTATACATCCACCACAAATTGGAGGGGGGCAGTAAAGTGCACTATAGCAATTAGGTTGGGAAGACCCAATCTTCACCAAACTTGGAGGGTTTATATTGGAGTCAAAAAAGGATTCTCTAAATGTTTGGAGTCTCTAGGTATATGGGGAGAACTTTCCTGGGAGGCCCTACTTATGGGTGCATTCGCTCAGACACCAAATTTCCAATCTCCACCAAACCTGGAGGGACTGTAGAGGAGAGTCAGAAAAATCTTCCCTTCATATATGGTGTCTATAAAATACCCTTGGGGGCATATTATGGTCTGATGAATTAACAGGTCAAACAGTGTTAAACATTCATCAGTTTGTGTTTGTTGGTGGAACTTCATTTTTGATGAATACAAATTAACAAATTTTGACAAAATGGCCACATTCATCAGAAAATGTGTTCTGTTTTTAAATTCATGCCCATCTCTAGTCAGAAACATCTCAAATTTTGGGCATATTAGCAGAGGGATTCTAAAAATTTAAAGTTACAAAATGTAACATTTCCAGGTTTTTGAAATATGCTGTGTCAGAATCTTAATTGTGTCCACTATGTCAATATATTATAAATATAATACATGTACTGATGGAAAATATGTGCCATGGACTGAAACCCTTTTGCACAATTTAGGCTATGTAACTTGGCTGATGTTTTGGGACAATTAAAGACTTCCTAGTCTGCCCCCTGCTTCTGGAGATTCAGAACTGTCAGTGCCTGTTGTGGGGTTTTAAATGGTTCCTTATCTCATTCCATGACTCTCAAAGTCTTCCTCGGGATGAAGGGGATCTGGAATCTGGGAGAGACCAGGGAATGTTAACTGTGTGGCCAGTTAAAGTTGCACATCGCTTCCCAACAGTCAACATGTTCGTTGTATTATTTAATTGTCTTGTTACATTTTTTTCAGAGGCAGTGTAAACACTTTCCTAAATAATCTATAATAGCACATATAGTGCTGCCTCCTGGATGGTTTAAATGTGAATCAGGCATGATTAGAAAGGCACACATAAACACAGGGCATTTATAATATTATCCTGCTTAAGGAGAAAGGGACTGGACTGCTGATAAAATCTTCCTGGCTGAAAGTCACATCTTAGCTGCCAGCACATGCTACTTTCTCCAGTGTGCCTGCAGTCCCACTCCAGCTGTGTGAGAAATCCCTGTATTAAACATAATTAAAATATTATAAATCACCATGGAAAATGGTTTACAGCAGTGATAATCCTTTGAGTCAACTGCTCCTGAAATTGGCCAGTTTGCTAAAAACCACGGGAGACTAAATATGAAATAAAAATGAAAGCAAACATTTTCCCCCAAAAGTGTCATTTCATTAGGATTATTTTCTAAGTAACAGCAGCATGGCCCATCACATGGCTTGAAAGTTATAGGAACTGCATGAAAAATACCTATAGCTCAAGGGCAAGCATGTCAGCATTCTGGATTTGATTCCTATCTAAAACCTCTGAGGTTCAGTTCAGACACAATTTGAAAAAGTTACTTTTTGAGCTCTCATTCCCAGAATGCCTCAGCAACAGGGCCCTGCTGGCTGAGGGATTCTGGGAGTTGTCCAATAAAGGACATTCCCTAGTTTGGATTGGGTGGCACTCAACTAGATGAATAGTTTGATCAAATACGGAGCAACTTCCTGGTCTCTATGGTTGACTTGCAAAGATGATTGGAAGCTAGTTGAACTGACAGTGCTGAATGCAAACTCCTCCTAGCCTAAGGATATCGGAAAATGTTTAGGACTGCCCTGTCTTAACCTTGTACTAGTACTGTAGTTGTGCCCCTGGGCTGGGAGAGGTTTGGATTAAGTATAACTCAGAGCTTCCATTTTCTGTACCTTTTGTCTGGCTTTTCCTCTGACAGCTCTTAGACAGCAGAGCGGAGGTGTATGCAGGTCCCAACAACTTCTGAGGGGACCAGCTGCATCAGGTGGTTCTACCAGCACAAGGGCCCTTCTGCTGGCATACAGGGATTTGGAATAGTAGAAGCCATTCCTTCTTATTCCTAATCTGTGACAGGGTTATTTGATGGGATGGATTCAGGCCTCTACTATTGAAACCAAAGGAAAACAACCAGTTTGGTGATATGAGCAGCCTCTGAATTAGAGGCAGTTTGACAGTACTTTCCCCTTAGGCCATAACCTTGTCAGGGTTCATGTGATGATCAACGTAAACATAAAACATATGACACCTCGTGAAAAAGTCATTGTCACCATGCCATTTATTGCCACTCATGTTAAAGACAAAAATAATAAAGAAACCTGAGTTTGAAACTACACTTGGCAAAACTTTATCCTTTTAAATGCTAAGGAATATATCTGAGAGGAGGGACTCCATCTAGGCTAAAACTGCACACTCTTCTGTGAAATATATGGAAGGTTGGTCAACCACATATTCAGTTGTGAACAGTGGTAGACTTTCTTCATTCTTCATGACTATCTTGAAGGTTATTTTCTCTATAATTGATTCTCTTTAAAACCTCTTGGTAAAATGTATAAGACACATTTTAAAAATAATACCAGTTGGTGCTGGGGAGGGAGAGTTCAAATGAACCCTTCTATACAAGTAACCAGTGCATGGTCGGAGACAGTGAAATACATTCCCATAAAACCACCCATCATTTCCTCCTTTCCTGATGAAATTAGAAAGAAAGAAAGAAAGAAAGAAAGAAAGAAAGAAAGAAAGAAAGAAAGAAAGAAAGACTTTCTAAAATAAGTCTTTTCCATCTGTTTCCTAGTTTTGATCTACCACTGTTTAAATATTTCTTGTTTGGTTTCAAGTTTTTTTCCTTATCCTGCTCCTGCCTATTTACGTAGCAGGACAGGGGGTGCTTTGGCAGAAGGTGCTGGTTTTCTAATTTTATCTTTTAAGTTTTGAGCTCCATGCTCCTCTTAGATGATAGCTTGCATCACTTTGATCATGTCCTTTCTTAACTGGCTTCTTATCGTTGCCAACATCACCATCAGCCCACACCATTTCATAGACTTCCTGTTTAGACCACATCAAGCTCTTTGTCTGAATACCCTTGGCAAAGCTCATTTTTCTTCTCTGTTTTTTGCTTTAGAATGCTTCCAGAAGTAGCTAGGGTAAAAAAAAAAAAACAGTTTGAGGGCCCAGTAAACACATCATACCACACTACTGCTGCAGTACACTTCTTAAGAACCCACAGGTGCAAATACTGGCTAGGAAAAATTGCACTGGCTAGGATAATCTGAGAGAGGTAGTCAAAATAAATAGCTTCCCCAGCTCCAAGGATTGCTATAGTCTGTGTTCAGTTAATAAGCCAAGACTCCTTTGACTATAGCAGATCAGAATGTGATACCAAACATAGTTTGCATGATATGGTTACAGCTGGTATTTTTGTGGCATCTGCAGTCTCTTACATGATTACTTATGGCACATATACTCTTAGATCTAGTTATGGGAGGATCAAACAGCAGATCTCTGCATGTCACTGTCTTATTATTAGTTTAGCTATGTAATTTACACTCCAACCTTCCTGACAAAAATGCCACTGAAGATAGCTAGCAACAGCAATAATTAGTAGAAACAAATTCCACTGAAACATAGTAACAAATTTGTTGTTGTTATGGGTCATCAAGTCACCCCCGATGTTAGGCTGTTAGTACTAACAGATTAAAACAAACATAATGGAAATACATTTATGAAAAGAAAGCACAACCCTTTCAACTATAATCCTCCTCAAATGCCAAAGGCGTGATTGAACAATGTGTAATACTGCTGGCAGCCTTCCACTCGTAAGTCATCCATATGCCAAGAGCAACATCAGAAGATGTCTCCAGTAGATGCTGTGTATTGGTGGAAGGATGACAGAAAGGGAGTCAACACAACCTTTCCTAGCAGGATGTTCCAGAGTCTGAAAGTGGCTACCCAGAAACTTGCTCTTGCATCTACCAAAACTTGCAGGATTAAAGCCCCTTTAATGCATGTGGTGCAAGGCACAGCATAACAAGTCATCATTTGGACAAGCATGGCTGTTTGAAGGACCATGCAGTGAGATTTAGGATGTGATCTTCCTGTTTATAAAGCATGAAATAATAGAACAATAATAACAGTATATCTTCTCACAGATAATAATACCCCTTCTTATAATATCATTTAATGTGATCTCAAGAATTATTTCTCAAGACCAGAAGAACATTCCAGGGACAGGGACAAGGATAGATATTGAATGTATTCCTCTTTCCCACAACTTTAAGAACCCCAGTCTCACTCACTCTATACCCCGGAGCCCAGAGAGAAACTCCTTGTTCCCTGAGCTCCTTACCCTCTGAAGATGCCAGCCACAGAGTCTGGTGAAACACAAGGAAGAAAAACTAAATTAAAAATTAAAACTCGCTACTTCTGATTTAAAAAAAAAATTCTAAAATTAGGGGGAAATGTTCACAATCATAATTGCTTAAACTACGGATCCCATAATTCTCTATTTTGGGAGTTTTGCTAACATCAAAGCCACCTCAGATGTCCTAAGCACATCCAATCTCACCTGATTTCAGAAGCTAAGCAGGGTTGGCCCTGGTTAGTACTTGGATGGGAGACCACCAGGGAATACCAGGTGCCGTAGGTGCCTGGAGTAGGAACTGGCAAACCACGCCAGTATTCCTGCCAAGAAAACTCCATGGATGTGGAGTCACAAAAGGTCGGTTACGACTGTAACGACACAACACACATACACACACTAACATCAAAATGTAGGTCATCTGGGAGAAATATCTGAACATTATGGCTTTGAGGTGGAGCTAGGCTTTGCTTTCTGCATTGCTTCCAGTTCAGAAAGAAGGCTCCCAGCTACCACTGGGACAGGATGCTTGTGTCAGTGTATCTACACCTAGATCAACCTCAAATGGTTAATGTCCAGATGAAATCTTCTTTCATGTAATTCAAATCTATTACATTAGCTGCTACCCTCTGGATCTACAGAAAACAAGCTTGCTTCATCTTCCCTGCAACAGTCCTGCATGCATTGCACATATTTTCACTCAACTTTTTGTCTTGCATTGCACTGACTTCTGTCTC
>JAHTLZ010003542.1:55910262-55949097 GCA_023846285.1 Phrynocephalus versicolor | reverse complement strand
GAAGGAAGGAAGGAAGGAAGGAAGGAAGGAAGGAAGGAAGGAAGGAATCTCTCCTTTCTCGCAAACTAGAAGGGGAAAATGGCAGAGCGGGATATTTCTGCTTCCAACAGTGCTCCATATAGAGGGCCACACTACCAGATGTTTGCTTTAAAAGCATAAATTTTTGTCTTGTTAAAACTGCCGGGATTGCAGTCTCGTTGTCAGTAATGAAGGGAACAACACAGACGGCTATTAAATCTAACAATCATCCTGCCTGTTTCCAATTTCTAAATTCATTCTCTAACCAGCACTGCTTAGAATTTTCCAAAATAACTTGTTCCACACAAGCCTTTTTAACATTCCAGCATGGTTTAAATTTGCCGTTGCAAAAATGGTAGGGTCTGAATTGCATCTGACATGTTACAGTCAGTTACATGGTTCTGCCACAAGCATGTTACATTATTAATGCAGTGCATTTACACTGCAGTCCCAGGCATATTTGTCGAGAAGTAAGTGCCATACATTTGAATGGGATTTTCTGTGAGGGGATGGTCATTATCCAACCACACTTTCCCGTTGTGGACTAAGGAACAGCTTTTCCTATTTTCTGCTTTTCATGGCAAACAGGCTACTGGATATGGATCTGCCTCTCTGCAATCTACATATTTAGGGTTAGGACACGTGTTTTGAAAGGAAGTGATAGGATTGAAGTCCACTAAAATGATTCGATAAGCACCACCCTGGGAAATTTGGCTGCCCAAAACATAGCAGCAAATTGTGTCCCTCGCCCCACACTTGCCTTCCTGGGTTAAATGGTAACTTAGGCCACCCAAATTATGTTGGCATCTAAGGTAGAAAATCTCTCAAGAGTCTCTATGGCAGTTTTAAAAAATGTATTGCGCTAGACCAGTGTTGGTGAACCTATGATACGGGTGCCAAAGGTGGCACTCGGAGCCCTTTCTGTGGGCACCTGACATTGCCCTTTCACAGCCACCTGCATTCAGTTTAAATGGCTGTATTAGCACTTTGCAAAAAATTAGTGGGCTCTGAATCACAATTTGGGCACTTGGTCTCTAAAAGGTTCGCCATCACTGATCTAGTGGCATGCCACTATTCTGGACTGCTTTGAACAAAAAGAGAAACATAACCATAACAACAACAGCAAGATTCCTCCATCTATATCACAGTAGTATAAAAAGAGAGCATAAGGTAGTGGCTGCAGATAAAGACAATTGTAAAATATAAGTAAATCATACAAGTAGTCATGCAGACTATAATTCCTAGCCAGCATGATTAAAGCTCTGGATAGACTTAGAAGGCAGCAGTCATAAACTGCATTTGCCCTAACTATTCCCATTTACCATGTAAAATCTCAATTTCCTGATATCTCTGTCTGGTAAAACACTGCTTATTTTTGTTCAGGAAGACCTGGAAGGCACTTTTTAAAAAAGCTGTCCGTATATGTGCACATGTGTACTTCAGATGCTGAACCACACTATTTTCCTATGGCTGTGAAACAAAATGGCAGGGGATGAAAGCTCAAAAATACAAATGCACTGAGCCATTAAAAGGCCACAATTGGGATACTGTATGTGGTAAATGTCAGTGTGTAGATAAGAGCCTATAGCAGTGATGGTGAACCTTTTAGAGACCAAGTGCCCAAACTGTGATTCAAAACCCACTAATATTTTGCAAAGTGCTAATCCAGCAATTTAACCTGAATACAGGTGGTTGTGAAGGGGCAATGCCAGGTGCCCACAGAAAGGGCTCTGAGTGCCACCTTTGGCACCCGTGCCATAGGTTTGCCAACACTGCACTAGATGATATAGTATAGAAAACAAACAAACAAACAGTCATGGTTGGGAGTTGTAGGCAAAAAAACATTTGAACGACACCATGTTCGGAAAGTCTGGCATGTAGATTCTTTTCACACACATGTCCCTATCCCTAATATTTCGCTAGAAACAAGTCACTGGTGAAGGATTTTTAATATAAATATTTGTCATGTTTCATGTTTTTCTCAGTTGATTAAGCCACGCACAGAGAGAGGATTCCTGGAGGAGAAGTCCATCACAGGTTACAAACCATGATGGGGATGTGTAACCTCCAGGCTTAAAACCGGGGTACTTCAAGGACCAGATGCAGGGGAGTGGTATGAAGAGACAGATATCTAGTCTTGTGCGCTCCCGGACACATTTGGTGGGGCCACTGTGAGATACAGGAAGCTGAACTAAATGGGCCTTTGGCCTGATCCAACATGGCTCTTTTTATGTTCTTATCTTCTTATGAGAGTTGTACTGTACCTCTACAGGGCTAGCACTACCATGAGGTGTATGTATGGAATCAGTCACCTCTTATTTCTTCCTCCTGGTGCAGCCTGTGCTGGATGGGGTTTGAATTTCTCCTGAAAACATAAGTGCACATATTGAGGCCTAGATTCCCAGGCTTTAGCAGTGGACAGGAGTGCATTTGCACAATTTAAACTAGTTAACCAACTGCACCCATTCCTGAAGAGATCTGATATGTCCTTGGTGACACATGCCTTAGTTACATCCTGGCTGGATTGCTGTAATGTACTCTATGTGGGGCTGACTCTGGAAAATGTTTGGGAATGTGGCAACCACATTGCTAACTGGGGTGGGTGACAGGGATCAAATGATCCCCTCATTACAGTAGCTCTACTGCTTGCTGATCTATTTCTAGGCACAATGCAAAGTTCTAACCTATCAAGTCCTAAATGGCTTGGATCCAAACTACCTCAAAGACTGTGACCCCCTTCATGAGTTTCCTGAATGTTTGATTATTAAGACTAGGCTATAGGTGATTATTAGGAGAGGTCTTTCTCTCAGAAAGGTCAGAGAAGTAGCCTTCTGGTGCAGTGGTTAAACTGCAGTACTGCAGCTATAACTGTGCTCACGACCTGGGGTTCAATTCCAGGTAGCGGACTCAAGGTTCACTCAGCCTTCCATCCTTACAAGACTGGCAAAATGAGTACCCAGTTTGCTAGCGGTGTGTGTGCGTGCCCTGCATAATTACTTGTAAATAGGGATGGACACCTTCTGAAAAATGGTGCGCTGTTTCATCATTTCATAAACTTATGTAATGCAACAAAATGAAATGAAACAGCAAATAAGAAATGTCAAGAAATGAAATGAAACACCATTTTTTGTTTCGGAAATGAATTGATTTAACCAAGGGGCGATAAGCCTCTTGATCCAGCCGTCTTGGGAACAGGAGGTTTATTTTTAAACTAATTGATTTGTTTTCCTTCCTCCCCTCCCGCCCCTCAGCTGTTACTTACCTCGGATCTTGATCTGCCTGCCGAAGTTAGCCCCCAACTGAGCTCTTCCCTTCCCTGCGCTGGCTGTCCCTGTATCTGCAAGTTGACTTAAAGTTTAAACCGATCGTTCCTTTCCTGATTAACTTGGATCGTGGAGGTTATTTTTTATATATTTTCCTCCCTCCCTCCAATCAGCTATTGAGCTTATCTTTCTGATCTCTCTAGCCCTTAGGTTTACTGTTTGTTTACAGAGGGTTCTTTGTTTGAAAGGTTTAAGGAGGGTCTTTGATTCAGGACAGTGTTAAATTTTTTTAAAAAGGAAAGCTCCCCGTTTTTAATAGCCTTACAAATCATTTCATTTTGTGATGAAAATTCTTTTAAAAAATCTGTTATTAATGAAACAAAACCAAATGAAGACTAAAACAAAATGAAATAAAATGAAACACTATATTTCTGTTTTGTGCCCATCTCTACTTGTAAACCACACAGAAAGTGCTTTAAATACTAGGGTACTAGGGTATACAAGCAACACACTTTGCTTTGCTTTGCTCTGCTCAATCCCATCATCATTACAAGTGCATTTGATGCATATACAGGAGAGGGCTTTTTCTGCTGCTGCTCCCAAGTTTTAGAACTCCCTCTCCATGGGAGTCTAGGCTGGTACCATCTTTGTTATCCTTCTGCCAGCAAATACTTTTCTCTTAAAGCAAGCTTTCCCTTAGTGACTGATGGCTGTATTGAGATTTTTAAATGACTTGTTGTGCCTTACTATTTTGAATGTGGTTTGGGTTTGCTTTTGTCTACCTTTTTTAGTGTGATATTTCTTTGATACTTTTTAGTATCTGATACTTAATGGTTTTACTTTTAAATCTTATCATTTAATACTGGCCCTCTGGGGTCCTTTTTAAGGAGAAGGGAAAGGGGAAAATATTTTAAATAACATCTACAGCTGCACTGGGGGCTGCAACCAAGACCAAATGTAATTATCGTGGCTGAATCAGGTCAGGGCAAGGCAGTGTGTGTGGTTGGCCACAGAGTGGGTTCAGGGGGAGCAGAGGAAGGCAGGAAGGCAAAGACATTGGGTAATGCAGAGCAGTAGCCAGCCAAGTAAATCTAACCCACTGACCCTTCTAACTTCCCCCACCTCCCATGTTTGGAACCTCATGCTAGATCCTTCAAAGGCACCCTCGGAATTTAGGAAGGAAGTACTGAAGGGAACAACTGGGACTATTGACTCATCCAGTTGCACCACCTCATCAAGGCGTTTGGTGATCTGTGCTGACGCCGGACACTTTGTTCTCATAGCTCTGTTACTTCCCCAATCTGATTTCCTCGGTGAGAACTGCTGCGCAGTTCAGGGGCTTGAGTATGGGAATTTGATTCCCGCCCCGCCCGCCCCCGTGTCTCCTTGATGGAAGCTGGACTTGATGATCCCATGACATCCCTTACAACAACTCCCCCGTTGTAAAACCACAATGATGAGTGCCTGCCTAAGTCTCTTGCAAGGAGCAGTCTAAGTGGTGCTGCCAGAGAATACACCATTCTTTGCTCCTGTTTTTTGTTACTGCTTCTGACTGGGTGCTGGGACTTTTCTTCTGTAAACAAGGAAGTTTGGTGCTGCCTTTAAAGATGTTTGAGCAGGCTGCTCGTGCAGTAAGGCCATCATCCTACATTTGCTTTTGGGCTCTTTTTTCCATGGTTATATAGGTGCTCCGTGCTAATATCCCAATGGCTAGTCACCTTTTCATTCTGAAACAAGTGACCATGCCACCTTTCACTTGTCTGAGCGTTTTTTCTTGGGGGTTGTACTTGTCTCCAAGACTTACAGAGGCACCTTTAAACAGTGGCTCTCCTTTGTTGTGGACATTAAAGGGCGTTTTTTTTTATCACTAAGGATGAGAGGAAAGGTAAAGCACCTTTTGGGGCACGCTATCACATGGCTGAAAAAAATCATCTTTTCAAAATAAACGCCTCAAATCTGCCGTGAGAGAGAAGTTAAGTCTCTAACTCTAAGACTCTAACAAGACTCTAAGACTCTAACTGAAGGAAAATAGCTGCTCCCACCAGAAAACATTCCCAGACGCTACTCTACCTTTTCTTAGGTGGTGGAGATGATCCAGGGCACCTGATTTTTCCCCTCAGAGGCTGTGGCTGTCAAGGTGACAGTGCTACCTCCTGCCTGCCTCTGATAATCAGGCTCAAAGCCTACTCTCCCTACCACCTTGGGGTGAAGGCAAACCAGCTTGTTTCTCTCTGGCCCTAGAGATATTAGGTGTATTATCTGTTAATGCTGCAGAAATGTTTGTGACAGATTAAGTTAACCTGATGATCATATATAATGATAACACGACAGCTACTGTTGAAACAGTATGCAATATATAATGTAAGTTGAAATAATGAGATATAGTGGATTTGAATTTAAATGTATTCAGTGTAGCAGGATAATGAACCTTAGAGTTGTTTGTTTTTAGGGCTCTAGTATGATATCTTACCTAATGACAGTATTATGTTCACCCATACAGAATGAAATGGACAATAAAAATAATAGTTCTACTTGTATTTCATGCCCAATCATAATGTGATTTACATGTGCAATATAACCAGAGGGCATGTGCTTTGTAAATAAAACAAATATGCTTCCTGGCAGAATTCTGATGAGTGGGCCTATACAGAAAGATGGAGAGAGAATCTGATGCTTTAAAAATGAACTGCGTAGACAAAACAAATTTGATATCTGAGAACAATAAAGGCCTATGGAGAGGAGTGGGGCAAAGTAAGCTTCACAAACTAAAACCTACAGAGGTTCACACGCAATAAACAAATTGGCAAAGAAAAAGATTAGACTAAAATCTTCTAATCTACAAGCCTTGGCGTGACTAGGCAGGGGCGGAAGAGTGCATTTGCCCTGGTGCGCATTGCAATCTGGAGGCACCTGGAGAGGGAGCAGGAGGAGGAAGCTATGTGCCATCCTGCCAGCAGTCCTCCTTTCGCCCCACTAAGGCATGGAGAAAGGAGGAGAGAGAACCAGGTGATTACCCCCCCCCAAGAAGCACCTCTGTCCATTGCTTCTCCCCAGCTAAGGCTTGGCAATTGTTAGCCCAGGGAAAGGAGGAGAGGGAATTGTGCAATGGAGGTGCTGCTTGGAAAAAAATCTTGTCTCCTGCTTCCCTCTCTTCCTTTCCCCAGGCTAACGATCACCAAGCCTTCTGGATGTTTGGGTAGAAACACAAAGCCTTCCAAAGACTCTTAGGGACATGGGCTATGACTATGTCCCACCGTACACTAGTGTTCTCGTTGGAGTCAGAAATTACTCCACAACTCGTACAAGTTTTTCATCCTCGTGCGTGACAGTTCTGCTCATTATGCCCAGTGGAATTATCCTTTATGCCAATGCAATTTGATTAGATGGAACCAGAACAAATTATTGTGTAACATAATCTCATTAGAGAAAAACATGCTCTAACAAATATGACAGTTTTTCTTCCTTTCAAAATGTTTCCATATGTTGTAGATTGTTTTATGACAATGCCACTTTTAAATACAGTTGGTAAGCAGACCAAGTCAGTTCTTTGAGAACAAGGTATCAACAGCGAGGACCTGCACTTAGGACCTGCATCCCTTCTGCTGGAATTTCCCTAAGGGAATTCTCTTCTGGTGACCCAGCCAGGAAATAGCAAACAAAATATAGTTGCAAAACAAAGCCACTAGCTAGAGAAAATGTAGGCCAACTGCAGCCATAATGATTGCAGGCCTAAGAAAGCTGCAGTAGAGGTGACTAGTGAGGGCTGATAGAACATAACATAAGAACATAAGAAGAGCCATGCTGGATCAGGCCAAAGGCCCATCTACTCCAGCTTCCTGTATCTCACAGTGGCCCCACCAAATGCATCTGGGAGTGCACGAGACAAGATATCTGTCTCCTGATACCACTCCCCTGCATCTGGCCCTTGAAGTATCCTGGTTTTAAGCTTGGAGATTACCCATCTCTATCATGGTTTGCAACTGTGATGGACTTTTCCTCCAGGAATCTGTCCAATCCCCTTTTGAAGGCATCCAGGCTAGATGTCATCACCACGTCCTGTACTGAAGACATTTAAGCAGGGGCTTGACAGAGATTTCTAGCAGATACTGTAATTTCCAGGTTCCCACAATGAACACTGAAACCTTCTGAAATTCCATCCAAACTGAAAATCTGATGGACGAAACTAGTAAGTACAATGAAACCCAAACTGCAGCTATACTTTGCCTTTGACAATACTAGGACAGCAAAGCTGACAAATAATTTCAGGCATAGTTATTATTGATTATACCATAATTTATCCAAAGTCCATTTTAATTAAATGTTTATAAATAACATAGGAACTTTTTTGCATGAAGAAAAACTAATCTACATTCAGCATGTCTTATAATGCTTATTGTTTTCAAGGTCTATTATTTGGAAGTTGCTAGATATAACATATTATTAAATATACTTTGAAGCTATGTGGGATTATCTAAAATAGTTAGAAACGTGTAAATTTGGGAATAGACACATTCCTAAGGATGTATTTAAATACAATTTTTGTTCATAATTTTTAAAATTACAGAAATATCATGGAATACACATACAAAGGAACACATGCACACATGCCAGAAATAAAGTTATCTGTCCATTCCTAAAAATGTGTGTCTTCTTGGCCAGCAATCCTAATTGTTCCTATAAAATGGAGACTTTGCTCCCTCTGCAGGTAATTTAAGGACAGGAAAGCATGGAACTCATCCCAATGATAAACTGCAAGTATCAATAATCTTAAAAAAAAAAAACTTTTGACTAATATCTGGAACTGAATGTTCAGAAATGAAGGGGGTATCAGTGAAGTAGCTATCTAGATAATGAAGCAACTGCAATGAAAACTTGACCAACAAACAAGACTCCACTGCAAACTGAATCTTACATTCACTCTACAGTAGTCCACAACCTCTTTGATGCCTGAATAAGGGCACAGTGGTATGTGAATTGCCCTGTGCCTCTCTGCCGACACTTGGACCTGATTTTGTGACAACATTTGTGCATTTACAGATACCTGAAAAACCGAATTCCCATGAACTGAGAAACCATAACAAGATATGACTTGGAACAGGGTCTACACAGTGCCATCAGTTATGAGGATGCAGTAGACAATTTTACTCCTTTCTACAAGCATCTTACAGCAGTTGCACAAAAGCTAGGCTGCCTGTGGGCTTTACAAAGAAAAAATGCAGGTGCCATTATTGTCAAAAAAATCAGCAATGATGATTGTTTTAGTGGTGTGTTTGTGTGATAAGTGGTTAATGGATGAAAAAAAGTCTGAAAATGTTCCGTTGTGTGGTTTCACAAAGGGCCTTTTTACACGACCCCTAAGATCCGCTGGTCCCTTAAATTCGGACCAGAGATCTTGAGGGTTTGTCGCTCTCCCTGCGTTCCCACCCCCTCCGCACTTCCTTGTTCTGTCTGCGTGAGGGGAGGGAGAAAAAAAGGGAGAAAAAAGGGAGAAAAGATTGCACTCTTACCTCGGAGTGCCGGTGGAAGTTGCTCTGACCCCCGTTCACTTCCTGGTTCCTCTTAAAGGGGCGGGAGGCAAAAAAAAAAAAACCAAAACAACAACAACAAAAAGAAGCGAGGAGAGCCCGGCACTCTTCGCATCAAAATTTTTCACTCTCCCAGAGGAGGTACTTGAAAGGTGCGTTGGGTCGCGCTTAGGTGGGCGGGGTCACACCTTTCTGTTAGCTTCGGAGCTGGTGGGAAAACATTTTTAAGCTCCGGAGCTGGGAGCCATTTGCAGAGGAGCTTAGGGGTCGTGTATAAACGCTTTTAGTGAGCACAAGAGGGTGATTGACTCCTACTACGATTCTTATTTGAACCAATGAATCCCATGGGTGTCTCTAAAGTTTGTATCCGGGGGGTGGCTGGAGAAAAATATTAACACAGAAATGGGAAAAGCATTATTTCACATGACTTTTTATCAGGGTCTGGATTTTGAAGTCTGAATTCGTAACACAGTGGAAAACCACTAATATTTCACTGGCTCAGTGAGATGTAGGCAGCTTGCTTCCCTTCCACTGGACAACTGTGAGACAAAACTTGTTTTTTTAGTTACAGCTCCCAGAATCCCCAAACAAGCATGGCAATTAGCTAACTTAATTATTGCATGACAAATTAATTCGTTGTTTCAACAAAAGACGCCAAAGATATCAGAGCTGGCCTTGCTATTAAGCATAAGGACGAAAACGCTTGATGGCCCAGGTTTAGGGTAGGATAAAACTGCAGCAAGTGGCTATTTAATTTGCATTCTTGTATTTTTATCAGATTCCACAATTTAATCACCACCACCATCATGATGTGCTGTCAAGTCAATTCTGACTTATGGTGACCCTTTTCAGGATTTTCCAGGTAGAGAATACTCAGAAGTGATCTACCATTCACACTGTACAAAGAAGTACACATCTTATCTAAACAGAATCTTCCCCCAGTAAACTTCATTGGATGGTTTCTGGCTTGAGTGTTACTGCAGATGGAGGAAAACATCTCCTTAACAGCTTTCTCCACATCACACCTAATTCACCATTCTAATTATAAAGATTTATCATCAAGTCAGTTCTAACTTAAGGCAATCCTTTCCTAGGTTGTCTAGGTAGAGAGTACTCAGAAACAGTTTACCATTCTGTTCTTCTGGGGTGTTCTGGGACTGTGCAGCTTGACCCAGGCCACACAGGCTGCAGCCCTTCTGGGATGCATAGTGGGGGACTGACCTCCTAGGGGAATACACCCTCCACAGCAGTTTAGGAATCTATGAGGTTCCATTTGTTTGGGAAATGAACCCACACTGAAGGAACGAGGTGTCATGGATTCAAAGCAGAAAAGGCTAATGGTATTGATTTGATTACCTTGTCATATTCAGATCAATTATCTATGGGAAAATCATATAAACTGAGTGCTCTGTGACCTGGATCACTGACAGCTGGAGAAAACTCCAAGGCTGACATGGAAGTACTTAACTCCTGAGGTCCAACATGAAGTCTGCAGGAGTGCTGTCTTGGCTTCCCCAGCGTTAGGCTACTAATAAGAACTGGGCTGAGAAAAAGACTGGACCTTACTACTAGTGTAATACAACCATGTAACATAGTTCCTATTAGCAGCCTGCTGCTAGATTTCGGATCAGCTGAAGTTTCCAGAAGTATATTTTCAAAGCCTGTTCAGATCATGGTCCACCTACAAACCTCTACAGGCCAATGTATGAGCCTATTCAGACCAGGGTGATGTGAAATCAAGGAGAAGTATAAAATGGAGAACTAATCACTAACTTTTCTCATACTGATGAAGTTGCTTGGATGAGTAGTGAAACATTTTGATCTCTCAAGAAAAGAAGTCCAGTTGCCATAACTCAACTTCCAGATGAACTCACCTGGATGACTGAGAATCTTTACCGACATATATTTTCAAAAATAACCCCATGTTCAAAACATTCTGGAGCACTAATATTTCTTCCACCTTATTGGGATGGGTCCCAGTTTATTGGCCCCTATTCAGTCTATTTGTACATCCACTCAGAACACCTGCTCCCCATCTGGAGTTGATATAAAGGACAATACTGAGTGTCATGCACATATTGAGAGATTACATCTTAATCCATGCCATAACTTTATTTAATCGTTTCACACAGATATTTTATCAGCATGACAATCATGTTTAATTCATCTCCCCACCCCAGCTATGTGGTGCCAAGGCAGCTTGCAAGGATTGAAATGGGCCTACATAACTGATTTCATGGAACAGGATCTAGCATTCTTGGAAACTACCTGCTCAAGCACTTTTCCCTGGAAAGGAATGTTGACCATATGCGAATAAGTGCTAACATATTTTGGATATATTCTAAGCTCTTTCAAAAGTAGCCTAATTGCTGTCCCCAAGCTTTAAAGAGACTGCTGAGGCTATTAACATATGGCATGATCTACCTTGGCATTCTTTATAGGGACCTAAATAGTAACTGCAAGCTGCCTAGATGCCCTAAGCACATCCGATCTCACCTGATTTCGGAAGCTAAGCAGGGTTGGCCTTGGTTAGTACTTGGATGGGAGACCACCGGGGAATACCAGGTGCTGTAGGCGCCTGGAGTAGGAACTGGCAGACCACTCCAGTATTCCTGCCAAGAAAACTCCATGGACATGGGGTCACGAAGAGTCTGTTACAACTGTAACAACACACACACACACACACACACACAAATAGTAACTGGAGCCAGAATTTAGTTGGCTTAATTAGTTCACATTAGAGCTTAATGACAAAAACTCTTTTTTTAAAACATGTTTATGTTAATGAAATGCCAGGTGCTTGCAACACATCCGTTCACAATGATCCTAGTGAGCTGGCATACTCAAATTTCTATACTGTATATAGTACTCAACTGGCTTAGGCCACAACTTTCAAATCACTTTCATCTTATATAGGCAAGTGCTTTAAATACTTCAACACTGTCCAGTCTTTTTAATATATATCAATGTCAAGGTCTATATAATCCCGGACAGAGCATTACATTAACAAGAGAGAAGTTAGCTTCATCCCTTTACATCAGGGGCGTCCAAACTTTGGCCCTCCAAATGTTTTGGACCACAACCCCCACATTCCTTTGTCATTGGCAATACAGGCTTGGAATTCTGGGAGTTGTGGTCCAAAACATCTGGAGGGCCAAAGTTTGGACACCTCTGCTTTACATAGAAGCCAAGGATGCAGAAAATGATGGAATGTAGATTCCAACTAGCTAAGACAGGAACCACAGTATTCTTAGTTACTGGCATTTTCATTGGGAAGGGAAGGGATTTTTTCCACTGCTGGTGGAAAAAAAAATCCCTTCCTTTGGAGAATGCTGCTAAATCAAGCCATCTGAAAATGGCCAAAATGCAGTTTTCAAAAGTTGAAATCTGCCAGTTGCACACCTCATTGTGCAACTAATTATCTGTCCCATTGCACAACTAGAGACCTACAGGTCATGTGACTGACGCCAAGCAAACGTTCTCCTATTGCTTGCACAACTGTACTTACATGATCACCTAACTCAATAGGATTTTTGCCAACTACTGATATTATCTCAATGCTTTGTTTTGCATGAGCCCAAAGTAGATGCTGAGTAGCAATCTGGACACTAAATCCAATAATTCTGTAATGCAATATACATTATATCCTAAATTGACCAGTCTGTGTCTTATTCATATTATAACATTTCAACCATATTAATAGTGATCAGCCATAATTTAAAAACAAAAGAGGGGGTGGGTAAGGATAAATATGATTTACACTCTACATATAAAAATATTTTGGCACATGATATTCTTAATCCTGAAGTTATTTATTCTAGAATAGTTGTACTGACATTAATAGGACCATTCCCTCAAATTGGCTTGATTATCAAAGCCTTCTAAATTGGATTGCAGCCAGAGACATTTCAGTATATTTCACTAAGTACCTTTGTACTGAGGAAGATATAATACTACTTTTATTTTCTTCTTATAGGAACAGATATCAGCTCTCAAAAGTTATCATCACCTGGCAAGTGATCTCACAATGTATCCCATAGTAAGGGAATTGTGGTTTCCATCATGCTCTGATTTTGGTTTGAGAGCATTTAAAAAGTTTACTATTTAGTTTCAGCAGGATTGTGCTCTATCCCTTAATCCTTTACTATGCTACATAAAACATTTCTTCACTCAGAGCTAATCTGAACTAAGTTTATTCCCAAATAGATTTGTTTGGCTCCAAATCCTTGTCTATTTATTCCACTGAATGCTGAAAATTTATACTGCTTCATATGGTTCCCAGGGAGTAGAACCATGCTACTAGTCATCCTCATCATGTGTTTATGTTTTGAGGGCTAGACAACTATACAATAGAAGTTTTTACTACTTCATTATTTTGGTTGAACTTTGTTAAAGGTAAATAGATAGTTGGAACTTTGGATTGCCTAATCAGACTGCCTTGTATTCGTTTTTAGGCATGTTATCTTTCTTTGATTTTCATCATATCACGGATGAAAGGGGTATAAAACATCAAAAGTGGGGGTTTTAAAATTGGTTTGGCATTTCGGAATACAAATCCCGGTCTAGATTTTTTTTGGAAAATATCCTTAGCTTAGTTTCAGTACTTTTTCTACTGGGAGTAAAGGCATTGCTTGACTGGCCAGGGGGAGGGGGGACACACCTCACTTGCTTTTGAGGGGGTTCTTTGGGGAGTGTTACCTTACAGTTTCTGGTTCTTTCAGGAAAATATTATTTTAGTAAACTTGAAAATATCTACATCTTTCAGGTTTAATTTTTTTCTGTTTTCTTATTCTGTTTTCAGAGACTACAGCCAACCAAACTCTAAAAAACCCCACAAAAATACTGAAAAAAACAGAGGCAATACAATAGAACAGTGGTGTCCAAACTTCGGCCCTCCAGATGTTTAGGACCATAACTCCCATAGTCCTTTGTCATTGGCAATACAGGCTTGGAATTCTGGGAGTTGTGGTCCAAAACATCTGGAGGGCTGACGTTTGGACACCCCTGCAGTAGACAATAATCTACCCAAAAGGTGGGTAGCAATAGTATATGAGGAAAATAAAATCATTCACTGACTTACACAAACATGTTATCACATCATTGTCCTCATTAGTTCACCAGCAGAAAACAGTACAGGAGAGAAAGAGAAATCATGCCCATGATAGCAATCAAACCAATACATGCACACATTCACTAGGGCCAGCAGAATGACAAGCATTCCAAACCAAACCCCCAAAATTATGAGGTATTGGGGAGACCAGTCTCCATGTTATCATTTTGACAGCTTTATTCCAGCAGTGCAGGCTGTCGACTACCAGGTGAAGGACAGACAGGCAGGCATTCCAAGCAACAAAAGAAATGGGTGAAAATATATTCAAAACCAATAAACACACACACACACACCACCACCACCACCACCACCACCACAACAAGGAATACAAGTAATCCAGAAAGTAATCCAAAAGTGGAGGAAGAGCAGCAAGATAAAAATGTAATGCAATGGAGGAAGATCAGTTGCACTAAAAGTACCAGGCCAGCAAGGAATAAATCCAATCCAAAATGGAGGTCAGATGAGGTCTCTCAGCAATAACAGCAAACAAGTCACCAAACTGTCAAGATTCTCCCACACTTAAAATAATGTGGAGTCTTTTATGAATAAGGAAGTATAGGAACAGAACACTTAAATATGATACAGAGATAATGTATGAGTAAAAACATTATAGCAGTGTATTGAAACACAGTTGCAATATATACATGTCATTCATCATAGCATAACATCAGAAAGACAGCATACCATGACATTCAGTAGACATAGTAAAGTTATTTGATTTACAGCAGAAGGAAATTCATCACAGAATTTCTAATATTTCTGTGCCAGCTGAAAATGGTGTTGCTGAGAGGAAAGGTGCCATTTTGCAGATGGTAGTTGATTCTACGCTGTCTGATTGTAAATTACCCAAAAGTTTTTGGGGAGAAGCAATGCAATGTGCAAATTATGTAGTGAACAGAGTGTAGAATTCTGTGGTTCAGAACACACCTTATTATATGCTTCATGGCAGACAGCCAATGTTAAAACATATTAAAATATTTGGTTGCCATGCATGGACACACATACTCAAAGAGTGCATGCAGGAAAGGCTTCCTAAGGCAAGGAAATTATTTTTTCTTGGTTATCAAACTGGGTCTAAGAGTGATAGATTTTGTTACCAATTTGGTAATGTAACAAATAGCAGGTCAGCTAGTTTTTGTAAAAATGAGAATTGGTCTCATATTCATGAAAACAATGAAGGTTTTTTTGCCAATGTCTAGTGAGAGACAGGAGCATATAGTATGTGATAAAATTCAGAATGAAAGTGAAGTAGAGGAGCATGGAACATTTAGTGAGCCTGAAGTACAAGAGTCTGTAAAGTGTGTTCCTAGGAGGTCATAGAGGTCTAATTTTGGTGTTCCACCTGATAGATTTGCAGTAACTAATGTAAATGTAAATCTGGTGGCATGTGAACCTGAAAGTTATGAGTACATGTTGAAGTTGCCACATGCTCAGCAGCAGAAATGGAGAGATGTCATGTTAGCTGAGTTTAATTCTACAGAGGAACACAAAGTTTTTTCACCTGTAAAGTTGCCAGATGAAAATATAATTGGCTGTAGATGGGTATTCAAGTTGAAAATGTTACCTGACAATTCTCAGCAATACAAAGCATTAGTGGCAAAAGGGTTTACACAGAAAAAAATTGAGCATTATGACCAAGTATTTGCTCCCATAGCTAAAACTGAAACTTTTAGACTTGCTTTAGCTGTTGCTTCTTCAAGAAAATATGTAGTGCGTGATATGGATATTTCTGCAGCATATTTGAATGCTGATCTCAAAGAAAGAATATTTATGAAACAAATACCAGGATTTGTGTTAAATAATCCACATTTCGTGTTAACTTCATAAAGTGCTGTATGGTCTTAAACAAAGTGTAAGATATTGGAACCATTGCTTGAATTCTAAAATAGAGCAATTAGGATTTAAAATAAGTTTAGCTGATTCTTGTCTCTATGTCAAAAGTCAGAATAATGTACAAATGATTTTACTAGTTTTTGTAGATGATGTGTGTTTGATAGCTCCAGATGAATCATATGTGAATTGGTTCATGGAAACACTTGAAAAGGAATTCAAGTTAAAACATTTAGGTCCTATTAAAAACTATTTTGGTGTTGAGATAGAAAGAGACCATGATGGAAATGTTCTATTGTGCCAAAACAAGATAAAATTTGTTGATAAAGTGTGACATGGAAAATTACAACACAGTGTTGACAGTTATGGTAACAAATTTTTGTAGGAAGCAAGACAGTGAAGAATTTCTGGACAAAGAAATGTATCAGTCCAGAATAGACTGATACCAGAATAGTCCCTGCCCACCTTTAAAAAGGCCCTGAAGACTTATCTCTTCAGGGAGGCGTTCGGCAAACTTTCTGTTCAGTTTTCTTTTTTCCTTTCTTTTCCTTTGCCCACATTTATTTTGCTTCGGGTATGCCCGCCATCTTGCTCCCTTTTTACTTGTTTGCTTCTGTTTTACCTAGTTTTTTTAAAATTGTAAGCCGCCCAGAGTTCCCTTTTGGGAAGATGGGCAGGGTATAAGACTAACAAATAAATAAATAAATAAATTTATTACATATAGCATCCTGATATTGCTGCTACTGTAAATATCTTAAGTCAGTATGCTACAAACCTCTACAAAAATGCTGGAATGTAGTAAAAAGAGTCATGAGATATCTTAGAGCAATCTTAAATTACAAACTAAAGTTAAATGTTTGTGATGATTTAAATTTAAGGTGTTATGCAGACTCTGACTGAGCCCATAACCCTGTCAGGATTCTCCCACAATTATAAGAATGTGGATGTGGTGTTTACCTGTTGTAATGAATAATTCATGAGAAGTGTCTGTACTGATTGGTGGGTTTGTAGACCAATGAGAGAGTCTTGGGAGTGGCCGGAGGAGATTTAAGGCTCTGCTCAGCACTAATTTAGTCAGTTAGGGACTGGCACTGTCTAAGAGAACGATAGATAGGGAATCTGAGAGAGTATGAGGGAATCAGAAAGGGCTAGATGGGGACTTGCACTTCATGAAGAAAAGAGAGAGAAGAGATAGGACTTTTAGAGTGTCTGTGAGGAAAATTAAGTGTCTAGAGTTTATGAACTTAGGAACTGGGTGTGCATATAGTCAACTTTATTAGTTACTAAACTTAAGTGGGTTTAAGTAATATTCTTTTTGTTTGTGCTTCAAGTTAACTTAATTATTTTGATTCTACTTTGCAATAAAAAATTATTTGTATTCCATTTAAATCAGTCTGAAGGCTTTCATTTAGTACCAAAGCTAGTTGGTAGCAGTGAAAGAGAAAAAAATAGAAGCAGTGTTTGTCAATAGCCTGTGAAAGGGCCGGGGGCAAGCACGTTAATGCTACAGTGGAGTCTCTGTGTCTTATTTAAGTGTTTTGTTCCTATACTTCCTTACTCTGCTTATTCACAAAAGACTCCACATTCTTATAAGTGTGGGAGAATCTTGACACAAACAACTTGACAGCAACCACTCCAGTTTTTAAGATTAAAGATTCAAAATTCCCACCCATACTTTACAGGATGTTCTCTGAATCATAATATGCAGCTCACAGCCTTCTTCATGAGACTTGCAATGCTACTGTGTGCTGGAATAACCAACTGGTGGGGGGAAGTTAGCATTCAAGGCTCAAATCAAGTTAATCTGAAATACAACAAATATAAGAAATTTGTATGTTCTCTCTGTATGTTAACCTCTCTTCTGGGATCCTGGGTCTTATTTATTTTAGAGACACTGTATCATAAAGCCACACAAGATTCAATAAACAAAAGGGAAAAACTTCCCCCCTTTTCCATTCAGACTAATCCCCCCCCCCAAAAAAACCCCACCCCACTGGTCACAATTACAATGGCAGACATATTATGAATAAATATCTCCCCCCCCACAAGTTTTTGTGAAACCACTCACATCATATTCTCAGAACCTGAAATGTGCCTACAATGTTTCAGGAACCTTGCTCTATTTATTATTCATGCATTGAAAATATGCCTATCCTGCCTTTTTCCTTAAAAAGGCTTGAGGCAGCTTGTATTATTTAAAAACAAACAAAGCAATATTTAAAAGCTGAAACAGTATGCATACAAATGTTTTAAAAGAATCAAACATCAATTACAGTATATTAAAATCAGTACCGTAAATTAAACCAATAGGAAAAGCACATTTAAAAGCAACGGAGGAGAATCCATGCAAAACCCCTTCTCTGATACCTAGCCAGCCACTAAGCCTGCCTGAAGAGTAATGTCTTATAGCCTGCTTATGGAAGGACAGCAAAGATGGGGCCAGCCTGGCTTCCCATATGAGAGAGTTCAAGAGTATGGGAGCAGTGACAGAGAAGGCACTCTCCTGTGTTCTCATTAAGCACACCTGTGAGGGGGTGGGACTGAGAGAAAAGGTTCCTCAATGGGTATAATGCCCAGGCAGGTTCATGAAGGGAGATGCGGTCATTTAGAAAGCTTGAACCCAAGCCATTGAGGGATTTATATGTCTAAACGAGCACTTTCAGTTGTGCCTGAAAACAAAACAGGAGCCAGAAAAGCTGCTGTAACAGGTGAGTTATGTGTTCCCTGTAATAAGCCACAGTTCTGATTGTAGCATTTTGGACTTGCTGAAGTTTCCAAACACTTTCTAAAGGCAGCCCCACATAGAATGTGTTGCAGCAATCTTATTGAGATGTAACTAGGGCATGTGTCACCACGGTTAGGTCAGACTTCTGGAGAAATGGGCACAGCCTACTTCTGTTGACAGTATCTGTTCTCCTGTCTGCTTCCATTTCCTTTCTGGATTCCTTCGAACTTCTTAATTTTAGGTCTGGTTGGTGTGTTAATTTCATGTTTTGCTCTATCTTTCTTAAGTTAATTTGGATGCCATCTTGTAATTCTTCATTAGTCGTTCACTACCCCTGATCTTACTAGGGCCCCACTGAACAGGTGGGAAAAATAACTGATTGGCCCTGCAAAACCTGGAGACCAAGGAAACTAAATCCAAAGAGAAAGATAATTCAGTGTCAGAGTCAGAGGAGGTGGTGGGTTACTGTCCAGCCTGTAAGAATGATGCAGGATAAAGGCATGGGCTCAGCTGGAAGCCTACAGGTGAAGTCCTTAACTCCTAAGAAGAGGCTCTTGAAAAAGGAGGTCTCCTTAAGTCAAAGCACTCCCTCCCATGGAAACCAAATCTTGAAGACATACAAATGTCCATAGTGGATGTCTAGGTGGGGCCCCAGCAGGATATAAACCATAAGGCTAGGATAGTTGGAGACTATCTCTCTTCTTGCTCCAGATGTTCTCCGTTATGCATTTTATCCCCATTGTTGACTTCTTGCTTTATATGACTTGGACTGCTTGACTATGCTTCCTGGACTCTTTTTTCTGATACTACTAGATTGGCTTGACTCTAGGTTGCTCTTGGACTTTGCCTTTGGATCCCCAGTAGGATTCTGTTTGCTAGAACTCCAGTATTTACTCTGCCTTGGCCTGCAAAGATTTTGTCTTTGGCCTGCCTGGAAGCAGAACAGCTGTATTGGTTCCTTCGCTGTTGAACAAATAACTCACAAGCTGTGTACAGCTCCCATTTATGGACACATTTTAAAACCCCAAACGTTCTGGCATTTGTTTCCTTTCAGATAAATGTGCCTCTGTATGATCACCTCACTCAATCTGAGGAACTTTGAAGTATATAAATACTTGTAATCCTTGGTAACAACAACCTTAGAACTGCAGAGCTGGAAGGGACCCTAATAATCCTTAAGTCCAGCCCTGTAAGAGAGTCACAATGGCGAATTCAACCCTCAACCTTTATCTCTGCAGATAGATACCTAAACCACTGAGCTATCCTGCAGTTATGTCTGCAATACCCATCATTTTATTATGGCAATCATTGTAGTGCTATGTTCTACAAACAGAAGATTGTCTTAATAAACATTTTTGGATCTGCAGCCAAACTTAATCTATCATACCATCACATGTCATTCATTAGCTCAGCTTTTTTCTCTCCAAAGACCTCAAGTAAACAGCTTCAAAACATAAAATACATTTTAAAGGGATAAGGGTGTGTGTGTAAAGAGAGCTTATTGTTCAACTTCCAATAAGAGAATTATATTGCAAAGCTCTTTGATTTCCCCCCCCCACACACACACACATTTGAAATATAGGGTGTTGTTTTTTGGAAGGCTGGAACACTCTCCATGTCATCATTGGCAGCATTGGCAAAAGGTATACAGTACTACAGATGCATTAAAAAATAATCCAGCCCTCTGTTACCTATGGTCCAATCCTATCCATCTTTATCTGAGATACATATGTTGATAAATTGCAAGGCAAAGCCCATGCCACAATAAAATGTATTACGAGTCTTCAAGGGACCACAAAACTCATTTTTGCTTTTAATAGAATCCATTGTCATGTGATCTTGTCAAATAAATCCCATCTGCTATGTTTGAAGGGCTGTGATGGTATGAAAAAGGAAGTCCTTTAAAACTGGTACCCTCTCTAATACTGCATTCAAATAGCAAATCTCTGTGTACATTCCCACTAGATCAATGGAGAAAAACACTGGATGAGAAGAGTTTGCTGGGTTAAAGGGATAGCTCCAGTTATCATACGGTGGTAGCACACAGAACTGATCTCTCCTTGATTTGTCATGTTTCTATTTGTAATGTAGCTTTAAGACACTTTTATGTAACACATTTTTACTATAAACTATAGGTTGCCCTGCAATTTTCTTTTTCTTTCAATGGCAATGATAGAGATTTCACAATGAAATGGTTTTTACTGGGAGTTCTTTATTTGAAAAGCTTGCTTCTCCGGTGTCTGCCAAAGAAGTGAACTTCCTTCAAGACAATACAGAAAACTATAGGGGAAAATTAGCTGGTGAAAGTTTTAAGAACATACTACAGGTACTCTCCTTGGATTGGGGGTGCAGAGGGTACATACTGTCGTTTAAAAACCCCTACAAGCCATTGCAATCCAGAGGGAATATCCCAGTGAATTCTAAGTGGGACATCTTATTTTTGTGAAGATTCTCAGTCACCCAGGTGAGTTTACCTGGAAGTGGAGTCATGGCAACTGGACTTCTTTTTGTTGGGATGAGCAATGAAACGTTTCAACCTCTCAAGAAAAAGAAGTCCAGTTGCCATGACTCCACTTCCAGACCTCTTCCTTCTTTCTTAAGGGCTCCCGTTGAAGATCGGCCAGTTAAAAACTCCCATGGGCGCGTGCGTGGGTGCCAGCCAACAATACATTAAGTTTACGACTGCATTTGTTATTTGTTATGAGCGGCGACGGGCCTCCACACGCCGAGCGCGCCTTTCGCAGGCTCGCGGCTACTCCTGAGGGCCGAGGATGACCGTTGGTCGTGTAGAGAGAGTCTATATAGCCTTCCTGCTGAGGCCGGAGCAAAAAAACGGAGGAACTGTGCATTGCAGGCGGCCCTCCTGAGGCGAGCCGGCCGCGGGCAAACCCGCTTTCCCCGCCGCCTTCCGTGCCGCTGCCTGGTTTGCCCGCCTTTCCCCCATCTGACCTTCCCAAAATGGCGGTGCGCCGCCCCCTTGACGCCGCCTCAGCACGGTGGGCGGTGTGCGTGCGTGCGTGCTCCTGTGTGTGTGTGTTGTGTGTGCATTGCGGGGGGGGGGAGAAGGTCAGGCTTGAGGGAGACCGAAGGGTCGGCCGCCTCACACGGACTTGAGAGTCCAAGGTTGCCAAGAGAGGAGGACGAGGTAGAAAGTGTGCGCGCCTGTGCGCGTGCGCGTGGCCGCGCGCGCCACGAGGCCCGCCGGCCTTATTGAGGGCGCCGCCGCTGTTGCTGACGACAACGGCGGGGAGGTTGGGGGGGGGGGCTGAGCCAAAGCAGCAGCAGCAGCGGCGCGGCGGGGAGGCCAGCGGAGGTTTCGCTCGCCAAGCCGCCTCAGCCCCGTCCGCGCGCTCCTCCTGACGAAGACGCGGGAAGGCGGGGCCGGGCCCGCGGGGCCAGCTGCGGGCGGAGGAGGAGGAGCGGCGGCCGCCTCCGCACCTGTCTCGGAGCCCCCGCCGGCCAGACCTAGACAGAGCGGCGAGGAGGAGGAGGAGGAGGAGGGACGGGGCCGTCGACGGAGGCTCCGAAGGGTGGGGTGTTGCCGGCGCCAAGCACCTGGCTCTGTCACCCGCCCGCCCGCCTGCCTCTCTTTCTCTCTCTCTCAGTGAGGGGAGCCTGTGCTAACCCTGGTCCGGCGAGGAGGAGGAGGAAGAGGAGGAGGAAGGGCGCGGGCACGAGCACGCAGGGCCGCGGCGGCGGCGGCGGCTGCGGGCGGAGCCGCGACCTGTTTCCCGGAGAGAGCGAGCGGCCGGAGGCATCCTCCATACAGAGAGCAAAGAAAGAAAGAGAAAAGGGGGTTTAAGAAGGGGCGAGAGAGCCAACCTTTCCCCGGTCGTTGGCCGGGAGCTTTCCCGCCTGCCTTTTCCACCCCCCCGGCGGGCCTGGTGGGTTGTCTCGCGGGGGTGGGTTTGTGGGGGGGGGGAGAGAGAGCGGAATAGATTACATGCAATTGCAGCCGACGCGCGCCCGCCCGCCTGCCGAGGTGCGTGTGCTTTAGAGACAGATATATTTATAAACCCTGCGATTGAGAGAGCTTGGGGAAGCCAAGAGGAGCTGGAGCCGCGCCGCCGCCGCCAGCAGCAGCAGCAGCAGCGGTGGCAGGATGAACCCCAATGTCACTTACGCCAGCCGTAAGCGGCGGAAACCCGTGCAAAAAATGTAAGTTGGCGGCGACGGAGAGTTGGACCAGACCTGGGGCAGGGGTGGGGTGGGGATTATCCCCCCCCCCAGTGGTGGTGATGGTGGTGGCTTGTCCTCGGATGGAGGGTCTCCTGCGGATTGCATTCTCTCTGCTCCCCCCTCCTCTTTCTGCAGACCCCCTCGCCTCTTCTGCCCCCCACTCCCTCCATGAACCCCTGATGCCCCTCTTTGTGCAATCTCACCCTTCACGGATGGGGTCTGATGTACTTCCATTGACACGATTGTTCCCCCCACCCCAATTCCCTTTCAGAGGTTTCAGAGATGAGCCTTTTGGTGGTTTCTTCAGTGATATATAAACGTGTGGATGTGTTGGGTTGCAATGTGTGTGTGTGTGGGGGGGGAGAGATGTACATTTCCAGTCCACATATTCGGGACTAACAATTCTACATGTGCGAAAGAGTTTTTGGTGGCCTCAGTTGGCTGTTTGCGCAATGTGTGTCGCCCCTCCCTTTCATTGCTCTCCTAAGGAGGCTGCTCTTGACTCCCTAGATGTATGTAAATAATCTGCGGGGATCTAACAAGACTTGATTTTCAGCCAGAGTTTATAAAAAAAAAAAAACTTGCTGTGTTGCATGCCACAGAGTTCCCAGCACAGCTCATGTTCATTCTTATTTTCTAAAAGACAAGAAGAGCTGGGGCTGAAGGGTGTAAGATCTTGCCTTTTTGGTCTCGGTCTAGGGACTGTTCTTGGAAAACCGTGGGTTGGCGAGCTGTGGTTCATTGCTGGAGAAAGTGGCGTTCTTCGCATGCCCAGAGGCACTTTTTAAGTATACAGGTATTGCAGCACTACCTTCAGTCCTGGTTTTGAAAACAGATTCCTGGGCTGGGATGTGTTACAAATTAAGCCTTGATTCAGAGCCCTATTTTTACCAGGCTCTGGTGACCCAGTTAAAGTCAAGCGGCTGATTAAAGTCAGAACAAGAGCTGTGAGGTGGGAGGGGATGAAGGAATTTCTTCAGGCTTTAAATCAGTGTGATTGTGCTCCATGACCAAGAATGGCAGGTATTTATGGTGATAGTTTCCTGACAGAGCATACAGAACAAGTTTAAAATAATGACTAAAAGTCTATGGCAGTTAAGGCAGCTTTTGTCTTGTATCTGCTGTGGGCCCTGCCTTGTGTTTTCTAACAGAGGTTGCTGGTAATGCATGGTGTGTAGGTTATGTGCAGAAAATCCCGCTAGGCTGGATGCGCTTTTACCATTGCAGTGGGGTTGGTTGTTGTCTTCTGGAATACAATTCACACCATATCTGAATGTTTGGAGGCTCGGGTTTGTGATTCTTTTTACACTGATTCTCTTCTCTCCATCTTAGTGTATAGACGAGAACAATCTGAGGGTAAAAAAAATTGAAGGACATTTTATATTTGTAGAATGCATTAACACTGAAATCAGAATTGTGATACAGATGGAGTAATTTTAAAAATGTCAAGCTCTTTCAGATCTGTAAGACTTTCCCTGAGTATTCAAACTCTGCTAAGGCTGAACAATTCTCAAAAAACTAGGCTTTGAAAATGTTCTTGCATATGTACTTTAAAAAATACACAATACGTTCTGTGGCATCAAACCCATAGGCTTTCAAATAGATTGTGTTGTAAAATTGGGAATTTTGGAGTATAGTATATGGAAAGACCCAGTTATCTCTAATTTAAATAATTGCATGACCTTTAAGAACACCTACATGCCCTGATGCAAGGAGTACATGAATGCAATATGCCATGTGGTTGAGTTCTAGGCTGGGTGCAACTATTATTTTTATTGAAATAAGTAGAAGTATGAAGAACTACTTTCAGGTGTTTTCACTTCAACTAAAGATTAATTTTTAACAGCTTCTTCTTAGTTTCTGTGAATACCACTTTTTACTAATCTGTGTTTACTGTTCAAGTAGTGCTGCTGATGAAATATTTATCCCTTAACACAAAGCAGCTGTATTGAGCTTGGTGGCATTTCCCAAAAGACTTTAAGAAAAATTAAGTGGAAAAAGGTTTGGAGTCTATGCTGCCTTGACAGTTTCACAGCATTCTGCCGTTACATTTATTGCATTTGATGGACTCTAAATGGCATTGTTGCTGGGTTTTTTTTTTTAAAAAAAGATTATTGTACTAGTGTTCCTTTTCAAATTGGGATCCTGTAAATACAAAGAAAAATCCATAGGATTTATAGGTATAAATTGACATTTGTAAGTTGACAGAAGGAATCTTCTCAAAACAGTGGTATTACCATTTTGAGACATTTCTTTCTAAGTGCCATACTTTATTATTCCTCTTGTAACATGACTATGTGGGATGTTTATTCTGTTTGCTGTGGTACGGTATAAGCAGTTGCTCAAGATGACCCGATCTTACTTGCTTTTGCTTCTCATAACATGGAAGCTGTCTGTGCTTATTACATAGCCTTAGTGGATGTATTAGATCCTGGTTTTGGACTCTGTAGAAAATCAGTACACACTCATAAAAAGAATCACCACATTCCCAAAGTTTACTTTAGATGTGACAGTTGTTCATTATGTAACATTTGTGATTAAGTAATATTGTAGTTTGTCTTGTAAATAGAAGCAGACTGCTGGTGCTCAAATAGACTTATGAAAGGTTGCCTTGTAGAAATAGTTGTTTGTATGGTGTACAGGAAGACTTTACCTTGGATATTGGCGAGTTCCCTTCAAAAACACAGAATTCTATTGAGGTGTCAAGTGGTTGCTAGTATTGTGAAATGCGACTAGTGCAGTTCTCTTTTTTTGTGTGACAAGCGTATAATCTCAGAAATCATGTATTTGAGTTTCCTTCTCTCAAAAATGTAATGTGGTTTTAAGTCTATTTGATAAGTAGACTTGTAAAATAAGAAAAAGAGAATATATTAACTGTTTATCAGATTAATAGGCATTTTAACCTTTTGACACATGAAGTTGTTTCATGAAGGAGAAACAGTTGATACACATCACTGCACAGGATTAAACTTGACAAACTTCTTCTCATGTTTGAATTTTGGTATATGATCACACCAGTATCTTTTAGTAATAAATGCAACAAAGCAAGGCACTAGGGCTAATTGAAATGCAAAATTATTTAGTTTTCAAAATAGTTTTCAAAGCAGTACCCATATCTCCTGTGATGAGTGAACATTTTGGATTTGTGGTGCCCTTAAACACAACATAAATTATTGTTATTTGTTCTTAAGGTTGGTTTGTGTTTCCTTTGTAGATGGTTTTGGAGTGGTAAAAGTACATTTGACTGAGACTCAATGCATTTTTAACTGTCTTCTCCCACCTATCCAGCTGTTCCTGGAAAGGTAATCACTCTGGAGGAGTGCTAGAAAATGCTATTTTCACTGTAATCCATACCCTGCATATCTGCTCTGCTGCCCCCCCCCAATACTATTGGTTCATTTATGCAGATGACCAGTAAGGATAATCTCACTTAAACATTGTGGCATCTTTAATTCCATATCTAAAATAGAATTCTGATTCCTATTGGTTTTCATTTTGGGCCTTTATTATGGGGTCTGTTGACTTCAGGCCTATGATGACAGCAGGTATCACCAGTCAGGTTGTTCCTCCCCCCCTTTGTAATTTTATCTCTGCAGCTGTTTCAACTGTGTATCTGACAAAAGGGTTTTGATTTTTCTGCATGGTAGGTGGGATCTTTTAACCAGTTTTGACCTATGTCTAATATGAGACCAGTGACAAATTTTATAGCTCTCATTGCCCCGATGTTCTCTGAATGACAGAATGGACACATTTTTCTGTATAGCACAAGGGGGGGAGAACATGGTCTAACAATTCAGTAGCTTGAAACAACATTTTGGAAACTTTCTGACGGCAAGCAGTTCGCCGGGTCATTAGGTTGAATTATTCAATAGAATACGAAGGTGAGATGAGCTTGTCTTTTTATTTTTTTATTTTTTGACCTTTGTCTGACTTGATGAACATTTGGTTGCAGCATGCTTCTAGAAATGCCTTTCCTAGTGTGTTTTGGGTTTCCACACTCCCCACCTGATATTTGGTCCCTTTCAGTTTTTAGCCATAGAAAGTGTTAAGTGGTTTGTTCTTTTCAGTATTGTGTTCATAAGAATATGCAAGGTTTTGCCTGTTTTTATACATTCTCCCTTGATAACAGAAAGGATACTTAAGGGTATTCTTTATAAACCAATAAAACTAATGAGACAGTTGTCCAGTTTTGCCTTAATGAACTCTGAGAAAATGTTTTAAAAGGATTGCGTTTAATTTGACTTACAACCAAGCAAATTAAAGTAAATTTGTTAAGGAGCCATATGTCATATTCTGACTGAATGCTGACATAGTTTTGATGTTATATGCCACGTCTTTTAAAAGTCATGCAAAAATGACCCATATTAAACATAACCAACCTTTAAACAATATGATGACTTACCTCAAAATACACAAACTGAAATGAAGAAATAGGCGCCCTCACTTTTATTTACTGCTCAAGTAAATAATTATCTATGACATCAAAACTGTGTGTATAATTTCTTTTTGCTTGTTGCACAAAAAGATTAAGCCATAAATGTCTTTTTTCAATCATAATGTGGTTACCCTTAAAGGTAGCTTACTCTACATGTTCTGCCCCCCCCCCCCGTGAGGTTGCAAGTTCAATCTCCCACTACGCCTCCTTGATATGGGCTGGGCTTGATGATTCATGAGGGCCTTCCCAGCTTTGCAGTTCAATGATTTTGACTTTTGATATATAAAATGCTGTGGTTTATGTGTGCATGAATTTGGTAATGAAGGGGTATTGGGAATCTTGGCTGATAAATTCTGGGCACTATGCACAATGTCTGATAGCTCATGCTTGCTGCAGGACTGGCTAAACAAACCATTTGTTTGTCATGTCATTCAACTGCAGAGGCTTTCTCTTCTCTGGTTTGTTTCTCTCTCAGGAGGGTAGAGAGAGACTGCAGGATTTATTTTCAGGATTGCACAAAAGCTAAAGTTTCCATGCCTCCTTGGTTGCTTTTGCCTTCCAAATTGGGCTGTTATATATTGTCCTCTCCTGGTCTGTCAGGTGCCATCACATTATTACGGATGGGAGCAAACCACTAAGAAAACACTAGGAAACATGTATCTTTGGCTGAAATGTTAGTCATAATTAGAGTAGGCCCATTGGATTATTGGAATATGTGCAGGAAGAAACAGTATATATTTTAAGTTATGTGTGTAATTGCTGATATTCTTGAGATTCTAAGACATACCCTATATACTTGAGTATAAGCTGACCCGAATATAAGATGAGGACCTAATTTTACCCCCCCCCCCCAAACTGGGAAAATATATTGACTCGAGTATAAGCCGAGGGCATTTTTCGTTTTACTCGAGTATATACGGTATACTGGCGGAGCTCTCAAAGGGCTGGGGGTAGTAATTGCCAATGTGTGCTGGCCGTGTGGAGGCAATTAGGGAGTTAATACCATAGAGTAAAATCCCTGATTGCCACCATAGTCCCTGCATAGTTGCCAATACTAGCCCCAGCGAAAGGTTCATAATTAAATCCCCTTACCCCTAAATCTTTCCAGATTTCAGGGGGTTCCCTAAAGGCACTTCAGGAAGGTACCCCTGCTACTTTGGAGTTCCAAGGTAAGTAAATTTTGAGTGCATATTTTAAAAATAATTTTGAGTGCATATTTTTTAAAAAAAACATGCACTCAAAAAAATACTTACCTTGGGGGCAACAAGGTAGCAGGGGTACCTTCAGAAAGTGATTTTAGGGAACCCCTGAAATTTGGAGACATTTAGGGGTAAGGGGGCTGGGTTATGAAGATCCAAATGGGGTGTCCCTAAACCTTCTCATTGGAATCATACGGAAAGTGGAGGCACCACTATCGCTCAGGACTTGCCCTCCGCCGCACTCTCCAAGCTGTCCAAGCACCTAATTTTACCCCAGAAGACTGGGAAACTTATTGACTCGAGTATAATTCATTCTCTCTCTCTCTCTCTCTCTCTCTCTCTCTCTCTCTCTCTCACACACACACACACACACACACACACACACACAGATAACAGATTTCTAGATGGGTTGTGTGGTAGGTATTTTCCCAAGAGGAGTTTCAATGCAATCAAGGGTGGCAGTGATCCTTCTGTGTAGTTGAGGATGTCGTTAGCTGTTCTATTGTATGAACTGATCACTGTTGTTTGTGCCTGGGTGGGAATAATTGAGCCCTGACCTTTTGCACTCTGTAGTTTTCAGTACTGGTCTGGAACCCAGCCTTTGTTGATTTTTAGACTTTCTTCTTTTTTGTTGAAACTGTGCTTATGTTTGTAGATTTAAAAACCCCACAGTCTCACTCACTTTATACCCCAAAGCACAGAGAGAGCTCCTAGTTTCCTGAGCTCCTTGCCCTCTGAAGATGCCGGCCACAGACTCTGGTGAAACGTTAGGAAGAAAAACTTCCAGAACACAGTCAAACAAAGCAAAAGCAAGGTGTTCTGCTTATATACCGCCCCATACCACTACAAGTAGTCTCTGGGCGGTTTACAATTTTAATTACAGTGCGCAGACTACACATTGCCCCCCCCCCAGCAAGCTGGGTACTCATTTTACCGATCTCGGAAGGATGGAAGGCCGAGTGAACCTTGAAACTGCTACCAGGGATTGAACCCAGGCCGTGAGCACAGTTTTACCTGCAGTACAGGCATTTAACCACTGCGCCACGAGGCTCGAAAAACTCACAACAACTACTTTGATTTTATTTTCACAAAACTATGCAATCAGATTTATATTTGGTTCTTTAGTTGGTTTTGCATGGGCATGATAAAATGAGTGGATTTCTAATTACAGCTATAAATAATGTTTATAGCATTTTATATTTGCGACGAAAAGGTGTGTGTGTGTGTGTGTGTGAGAGAGAGAGAGAGAGAGAGAGAGAGAGAGAGAGAGAATGAACCAGGACCACATAGCTAAATCAAAGAAGTAAGGATTTGCAAAAGTGTTTAATGTGAACCCAAAGCATTTCAAGGCAGCAAGTATTGATACACAGTCCTATTTTGAAAGATAGTGTTCTTAACCAACCAAGACATATTTGGGATTATTTCTGTGCTAATACAGTACTTCTTTGCTGTGTGCAAAGTTAATTCTGACCCCCAAAGTCTGAAACTTTTGGAGATGTCAAGACAAATCAAGTGCATTTCCATTATAATATAGAAAGAGTGGTTGTTAAAGCAGTATGATTCAGGTCAAAATGTAGTTGGTTTGTGTCTAAGATCTTCCACATAAATCAAGGATTTATGTGTGTCTCCCCGAATGCTGTTAGATTGTAGCTCACAGCAACTCTAATCAGTACAGCCAATGGTGAAAAATGCTGTCCTTGCAGTCCCACAACATCTGGCATCTGGCAGTGGAGCTATTGCTGGCATAAATTCTGATAAATTCATTAAGACCTAATAATTCAAGCCATATAGATAATTTCTAACTTTTAAATATGTATTAATTACTAACATGTGGCCAAAATTGTTTTTTTAAAAAAATGTTTTTGTTATTAAAGTCCATATCTGTGTTTATGCTTTTTAGCAACATAAGAACAGCCTTGCTGGAACAGGCCACAACCCATGAATATATTTTTGTTTTTCAATGCTTTTAACATGTGATTACTGGTAGTTTTTAACTCCTGATTATTTCACCATTGTGTTGATTAATTGTAGGTTATATGAAATTTCTGTGAATTGCCCTGAAGCTCCGCTTTAATGTATCTTCTCCACACTTAAACATTGAAATGTTTTCTTAAGATTCTTCAAACTTTATAAAATGTATAAATGAAAGTATACTCAGATGTTAACATTTTAAAATTGGACTTAACACAATGTTCTATTGTTATGGCAGAGTGAAACCTTCCCCTCCTGAAGGAGCGAAGTCAAATCCCTCGAAGAGGCATCGAGACAGGCTAAATGCGGAGCTGGATCGTTTGGCTGGTCTTCTGCCATTCCCTCAGGATGTTATTGCCAAGCTGGATAAACTATCTGTACTTCGGCTCAGTGTTAGCTACCTGAGAGCGAAAAGTTTCTTTGATGGTAAGACATTTTAGATCATTTGCTAGATTCACTATAAAGAGAATGTTCTGTTAATATTTGCCTTCTACTTTGAAAAGAAGGTTAATAAACTGTAATTTGAGTAGAAAAGATGAATATCGGTTGCATTATTTTTGAAAATTATGTACATTATTTTAAAGTGTTACTCCTGATGAGTTTTCAGAATTTTATCTTGAACAGTCCTTACAGTCTTTATCCCACCTTGTTTTTTGCCTTCTCATTTGAATGTTTTATATTTACTTTCTGGATGCAAGCAGTTAAGAGTAAATACGTAGAACAGGAGTGGTGTTCTGATCCCCCACAGTTGCAGGTGGTGAACATTTATTGAGAAACATCAACCAGAATCCCATTGGTTAGCCTAGTAAAGTGCACTAGAAGAGGCTCTCTGAATCAATAACCATTTGGTAAATCATCTGTGTAAGTTCCATTGATTCAAATAGGCCTACTCTAACTGCAACTTGCAGTGCTATACTTTTGATTCATCAATTCTTCATTGATTCAGTGGGCCTTCGGTAGTTTGATTTACTACACTAAGCGATAGGATTTGGGCCATTGTCAAGGACTGGATGAAGCTTTTGTTTTCTCTGTAGTTATTATTTACGACAAGCTAAACTACCACGTGGGGTAAATGAAGCAGATTGACTGTTAGTCTTTAGTTGGCAGATGGATTACTTGGAGTGTTGCCCGTTTGGTTTTCAACATGTAACACAAATATGTACATTTGCAAAAACAAACAAAAAAGCCCAAATGAAATTGGCATACTGTATCAGAAAAGTGAAGGATTAGCACATCAGAAAAGTCAACAGGATTTTGCTTGAGTTGGGGATGCCTTGTTAAGTGTACCTGTACAAGCATGTGAATTGAACTCGAAAATACACTGTCCTAAATTATACCAGATGGCCAGTGAGAAAGCCCTTTCTAGTTAAGCTTACAGGCCAATGGGAAGGTATAACCCAAATGGCTATCTATCTATATTTTTTAAACTGGTATCTTAGACTTAGACAATGTCCTTTTGCTTACCTTCCAATTACATACTTAAGTGTTGTGTTCATCATAGTGCCCAGTTCTTTGTATTGTTACTTTGCTTTTCTGTTTTAAACACTTTTGGGCCTTCTTAACTCAAACGTACAGAGTAAGGTCTCAAACTCTATTCAAGTCTATGCATGTCCACTTAGTAAAGTCCTACTGATTTCAGTAGGGCTTAGTTTCAGGTGAAATGGAGGATGGTAGCATGATTAGTATGCCTTGAACTGACTGAATACATTGAAAATTAGTAAGTGAACTCTGATATTCAAAAAATTGCAGAATCTTATATTTTTTTAAAAAAAAATGTGCCATAGGATATACACTGTCTTTATAAAGGAAAAACATGTAGGACAGTTTTGTACCCTGAAATGAAAATCTAATTATCACAATTAAGTAAACATTTCCTTAATGTATGTCCAGGCATTTTATTGTGAACACTGACTTTAATGAAATGTATTCATTTAGTTATTTCATGGACATGCCAGGATCTAAAAATGGATGACGAAAGCCATGTAAAACTATTGGGTGTCTGTTTTTAAACTTTATGCACTTGCCATGCCTTAGATATTAAATATAAGATACAGGTTTGCTGTGTATGGTATCATATTTTAAAATACGGCATTTTCAATCTATAAGTCCCTTAAACACAGAATTCTGCAAACTCATATGAAAAAAATATGGCAAAGAGACTGAGATTTCTTAATTAGGATGTACATTGAAAAAAGTAACCATTTATGCATATCAACCAGACTAGTCTTTATGACATAGAATGGTTGCATTATTTTAGTTGGGCTTGGTGAGTTGTAAAAGGTAAAGGTAAAGGTAAAGATTCCCCCTGCATATGCATGCTAGTTGTGTCTGACTCTAGGGGCGGTGCTCATCTCCGTATTCAAGCTGGAAGAGCCAGTGCTGTGCAAGTCCATGGCCATGTGGCCGGCATGTCTGCAAGGAAACACTGTTTTACCTTCCCGCTTTTTACGGCGGTACCTATTTATCTACTTGCATTTACATGCTTTCGAACTGCTAGGTTGGCAGGAGCTGGGTTTATCAGCGGGAGCTCGCTCTGCTGTATGGCACCTGGGATTCGAACCGCCGAGCTGCCGACTTTGCAGTCTACAGTTTCGGTGCCTTAGTCCACTGAGCCACCAGTGAAGTTGTACTTCACTGTAATTATAACTAGCCTTCATTAGGGAGAAAGAAGGCACTCAGCAAGACCTGGTTCTTCTTTAGAAATGTGAAGCTAAAGTAATGTAATGTAGAAGTGAGGGGTGGGAAGAAAATACTGCAGTTGTCTTCTCTTGCAGCTGAAGCAAGGTACAGTTTTAGAACGGGGGAAAAAAACTTAAAACATTACAGCTGTGTTCTTTGTAACTTGAAGAATTTAACTCTGAAATGTAACCAGAGGTTGAAGTGACTAGTAATATGTAAGAGAAGAGGGTATGGAAGAAGAAGAAATCCCCAGTAGGATTTTAGTACAATGGTGTATCAAATGTAATTTGTTTTTATTTGTTGTGTTCCATACTTTAAAGTCTCAACTTGCACTTCGCATACCTGCAAAGTCTGCAGTGTTTATAAAGGGCAAGCAAAAATTGACTGATCTTGGTATGTGTGTGAGCTGACTTCCTAGGCTTTGGGCATCAGAATCAAGCCAAGACTCTTTCTTCTGAACACATCCTTATTCTAAGCAGATATGATCCCAACCGTTTTCAGCATACTAAACCTTGTTTCTGTAGGCTGTACTTGAGTGACAGCTCCCCTGCTCCACCCAAGCAACCAGAGAGGTTAAGGAGGTATACACTGGGCTGGCAGCCATGTATTCCTGTCATTTGCTTATTGTCCTCCCTACTCCAGCTAATCACAGTGTTTCATAAGAGAAGAAACAGAATGAGTGAGATTAAGAAGGAAATCAGGACCATCCAATATTTAGGCTCTTGTGAAAGCATATTTTCTTAAAATCCTAAAATATGTACCAAGTGTAAAAGTGGGCAGTGTGTTTCAGTATTCACTTTTGTGGATTTAATCAGTAGACACTTGTTAAAAGTTTGCTGGAATGAAGGGAAATGCTAAATGAATAACAGGATACAAATGAGGGGTGTGTGAATTCCTGAGGAAAGTAAAATATAAACGTGAAATCATATGATCACATTTGAAAGGAAACCCACATTTTTGCAATAACAATAGATTTCCCCTGAAAGAAAACATTTGCATTTTTTCAGGTTTAAATAATCCAGTCAGGAAGTTGGGATAGTCAGACATAACAACAGGCTCAACCAAGAAAATCTGATTATAATGTGCATAAAAATCCAAAATAATGTGTGTATAAATTACTGTATCTGCCTTTAAAATGGTATATCAAATGCAAGACATGCTAGTATTGATGTAGCTCTTAATATAAGCTATTCAGTAAAATAGAGTTTTACACTGGAGGGACCTTATGCTCTACAGAGTTAGTATGCTTTACTTTTTCCAGTATGCATCTATGTTTAATTACTCTTCCTTAAAAAGGAGGAGAAATTATTGATAAATTGTTTTCAGAATACTATTTAAATAAATATGTAAGTGAGACAAATGCTAAGAGAAAGAAGTTGAGTCATGGCAACTGGACTTCTTTTCTTGAGAGACCGAAATGTTTTACTGCTCATCCAAGCAGCTTTATCAGTCTGATGAACTCAACTTCCAGATAAGGAGTTAAGCATGCTTAAGTGGGACTTTCTTCAGTTTAGTGGTCTGACTGTGGGCTTAAGGCCACTGAAGAGGATATAGCTCATTCAGTATGTATCTTAGATAGACTTTTCATAGAAAATACAACATCCCAGTTGACAAACTGCAAATTGAAGGCAGTGGTCATACACCATGTGGTGGAGAACCATGCTGTGGCGTTAGAAAGTATGTGTGTGTGTGTGGGGGGGGGAGTACAGTGGAACCTTGACTTACATGCCGCTTGACTTACAGCATATTTGACTTGCAGCAAGAAGGGGCCTGTTTGACTTGCATCGCACGCTCTGACTTACAGCTCGGAGCCCCGATGCAAGGTCCCGGAATCGGGTAGCAGCCATGACCCAGCATCGCGGCTGCTGCCTCCAAACTGCTCCTGCCTTCTTTCTCTCCTCCAGCAGTGGCGGCTTCGGCGAGGCCAGCTCCGAGCACCTGGAGCTGGTCCTCGGCCTCGCCGAAGCTGCCGCTGCCGCCGCCGCCATAGGAGAAGAAGGGCCGGGAGTTCGGGGCTGGCCTCACTGGTTAGACAGTTGGCTCAGTCTTGTAAAAAAATCTGGCTGCAGAATTCTGGTCCACAATGGAAGCATTTTAGTTGGGGAGCTGTACAGTTATGGGACTCTAATGGTAAGCATAGGGTTGTTGAGAACTTGGAACGTCAGGTTAAAAATAAGTAAAACTTAAATGTTAGACATTGTTGCTATGAACATTAAAAAGTGGAGGCGTATAACCTGTGGACTATAATTCCACTGCCGCCTCCTCTCTTTGAAGAGACATTTACATCCCCGCAAGGAATCTCCTATCCCAGTCAAATTTGTGTTAAACTGCTGTTTTGGGGGGTCTTTTTCATCATCTGGAATGGATTAATCCACTTTCCCATTACTTTCTATGGGAAAAGTATGTTTGACTTAAGGCATGTTTGACTTATGTCTAGACCTCCAGAATGGGTTAATGATGTAAATCGGTTCCACTGTAATTGCTATTAATATTTGGAGAATACAGAAGATGACAATGAAGAAAAAGGTATTGCTGGTCTTTTATTATTGTTTCAGCGGACAACTCTGGGGGCCACAGAAAGCACATTTTTAAGATATAACAGATGACAGCTGTGGAAGTTGTTCAGTTTAGGGGAGTGATGCTGAACAGGGAGAGAACTAAGAAACTTGCAGATTCAGGGAAGAATTGAAAAACTCAGAGGTTCTTTGATGTGCCAGAGGAGTTACAGACTTCAGTGTTGAAAGACTTTCTAAAAGAATAGGGTGGTCCTGATTTCCAGCCATATAGAAGGAGAAACATGTCTGCAATTGTTTAATAGAAGAATAAAAATGAAAGATTGAAATAGAATGTACAGTGGAATTTTTGACATTTCTTACACTGTTCCACTTCCTACATAATATTCTCAGTGCTTGATTCAATAATGGTACATTAAGGATTGATTAAAATTAGAGAATTGGCAAAGTAGTTGTACTGTCATGTGCAATGTAGTTGTTGAACAGCAGGCAAAGATTGCCTTCTTGCCCTTGACGTTAGAGAATTTTAAGTTGGAAACATTTTAGTTCTCTAATTTCTTTTGATAGACCAAGCATCGGCTGAGCTTTGCCCAGGCAAAAGGGAACCATTTGGATATTTTTATTTTTGCTAGGAAGCAGTGTTCAATTTTTTCCCCACACCTGGCAAATGCATATTTTTGCCTTTTTTTTTCTTGATGTGTTAGGTTGTCACACCAAGTTATGCATCTAATTATGAGTAAAACTGCTAAATAGTGCCTAAATGTATGACATACAAATATAGTGCATTAATTATATATTTCTGTAGATCTGATCACTCTAAGGTGCATATATGTTTCACAATTTTCTGTGAAGCTGTTGGGATAAGAATTATTATGAGTAGAGGGAAAAACCCAGAAATGGGTAAATCCTTGTCAATTCCATGGTCTTCTTAGTTAGGGAGCCTTTTAACTAAAAAATAATTCTTTGTTTTAAAAATCCTCTCACTTGGATAATTGTTGGGTTTTATATACAGTGGACCCTTGTATAACAAACAGCTTGTGTAACATTAAATCTGTACAACATAAAAAAATTTCAGAGATAGGGGAAATTTGCTTAACATAATGGCCTATGGGGAAAATCCATACAACATAAAAATGGGATTACTCAATTTCAATGCATTCCTATGGGAATTTGTATAAAGGAAAATTTGCTTAACATAATTTCATTTGGAACGAATTAATTCCTTTATACAAGGTACCACTGTATATACAATCATATCATTTGGGGGTCTGTTGACACTTCACAGAGGAGGTGTGTTTTATACATGTGGTGGCTTTTTATAAATTAATTGTTATTAATTAATTATCTCTGATTTCCTAAAGCTAGGGGTAGATGTATCTGAGTTGTTAAAATAGATGTTAAACCTGTTATCTCTTGTTAGTTCAGTTGATATGTTAAAGAAATACTAAACATGTGATGAAAATAGACGTCTATGTTCTCAATAATGTGAAATTAGTTCTATGAAGTTTCCTAGGTAAACCAGGGTTTTCTAGGAAAAAAATCTATTAACTGTTGCACAAGGCAGGGTATAGAATAAATTGCATTTCTGACACCACAAGGTACGTCTGAGAATGTACTAAAGGAAAACGTAATTTCAAATTGTAATTAAATCGTCTATCAGATTTTTAAAACTGCCTCTATCATGAATTTGGTTGTATGGAATTTTTTTCAAGGCTTTATGGTACTCCCAGAAGAACTTTTTATTTGCCCTTGGTTTCCTCTTTGAGCTTGTAGCAGTTTATAATGCAAAGACAAAACATCTAGCCTAGAAATTTGAATAACTTTAACAATATAGCATTCTCGTTGTCCAGTTGGATGTCAGTGCATTTGTCTGCCAGCTGAGGATCATCACATCCTTTGTCGAAGGAGATCTGGAACTAGAGAACAGCATCCATGGGAAATCTTAAGACTTGGACAGACTCTTTATGGAAGACTATAGCAGTTCAGATAACCTAATTGCAAGTTGTGTAGGTCATTGTAGGTCCTAACTAACACTTGAAATTGTGCCTAGAATTGAACTACTTGCTGCTTTGCACTCTGGTGTAGCAATCAGAACAGTTTAAAGTTTCTAAATATCCTCCATAGGGCAAGCTACGTATTCTCAGAGTGCCCCGCTGGAAGAAAGGAATGGAAAACCTTTTATTCGTATGTAGGGCCCCATATAAGGCTCCAGCTCTGTATGTAACATAAAAGGGCACCACCACCTTGTGTCCTTTCCCCTGCCCCCTTGTGCATCAGGTTCCCCTGTATCTACTGATTTAGGCGTTGATGGTGGAATCTCCCACAGATATGGGGTCCTTCTTTTATATCTAGAAAAGCCTAGGAAGTGTAGGCAGTCTTCCCCAAGTCAAAATTTACTTGCCAGCATGTAATTATTATGCTATTGCATAATAGTATACATTTAAGGAACAGAGCTGATAATGTTAGCCAAGTTCTGAAGAAAATAAAAACATAATGGCTTCTATAATAAGAAACATTGCCTTACCGACCCCGAAAAGCTCTTCTGTAGCTTAAAACATCACACACCCATCCTGCCCAGTAGACATTCTGGAATAAAAGTAAAAAATTCATAAAGAATTATAATTTGATTTTAAATGGCACTTTTAAGAATTCTCTGTGTAGTTTAAATAAGAATTCAAGTCAAAGCATGTTTTCAAGATCAGATCTACATAATGACTCAGCATCTTTGCTTAACTGTACTTTGTTTCTTTTACAAATGTCTTGTTTCCTGTTTGATTTTATCAGAATTCTGATAAGGAAGAAAGGCTTTCTTGTACAGCAGAACTTTGTAGATGTTTACAGTTGTGGCCATTTACAACATAATCTGTTTTCTCTTTATAAACAAATGTTCCCTCTTTGTAAAAACAAATGCTACTTTGTAAAATGTTTTTTAGGCAGTAGCAGGCTGAAGAATGGTAGTTCAGTAAATAAGCATTTAATGGCAATCATTCTTTCTCATGACTACTCAACTCCCTAAATGCTCTGAGTTTGGATGTAGAACAGTTTCTCTAAAACAAGCCAGTAGATTATCCATGCTTAGACATGTTCTTTTTAACTGTGTGGGAATGCCTGGTTTTGTAAATTTCAGAAAAGGGGATAAGCATCTAGGCAAGAACCTCTGGCATTCCAGAAAGTACAGAATGTTGTTGGCAGTTGTGCAGATATTGAATAAGTTCTGGAGTAGCTTATTCTGTTGTCTGATGAATTCACTTGTCCATGCAGTAAATCATACCACAATTCAAATAATCACAGTACATTCAGCTAATCTCTCTTCCGGCACTATCAATATAGTTTAAAATACTGTAGTAGTAGTAGTAGTAGTAGTAGTAGTAGTAGTAGTAGTAGTAGT
>JAHTLZ010003542.1:55895633-55910252 GCA_023846285.1 Phrynocephalus versicolor | reverse complement strand
GTAGTAGTAGTAGTAGTAGTAGTAGTAGTAGTAGTAGTAGTAGTAGTAGTAGTAGTAGTAGTAGTAGTAGTAGTACATATGGCATCCTTTTAGTTGCAATCAGCTCAGTAAAAATGCAACATTCCGCGTAAATCGTAAAGGACTGATTTTCACATGTAGAATAAATGTAAAAATCACAGTGGTTGAAATATTTACTTTTTTGAGGTTTCATCAAGTGATTTTAAAAAATAAGAGCTAGAGAACAATACTGTACGTGTTGTGCCTTTCAGATAAGAAAAACAGTTGCTATACAAAATATATGTGTAACCTACTGCCTTCATTCTATAACCTGATTCCTTGACTGTTTCCTTTACTGGTCTAGATTCTTCAATAAGAACAACATACTTTAATATGATAACAGAATTTCATTTATTCCCCTAATCAGTTTAAATGTTAGCAGCCACAACCAACCATTGAAAAAGTTTTTTTAAAAAGAAATTTTACTTTCAAATGTGTGCATTCAGAACATTGTATCTTTGTGCCCTCTGCTACTAGTGGCTGTTCTAATATGTTTTGTAACCTTTAGAAAGGCTGTACTGAAAGCTGCTGCTGCTACTACTTAGCTATTCCACCATGGCACTTAAGTTTCTCTTCCTGGCTGGGAGAAGAAATTGAAAGTGTCAGAAGGCAGTCATTTTAACAAGGTTAAAATGCTTTAGTGTCTGGCTGTTTTTTTTTTCTGAAATCCATCACTACCACCCTAATTTGGCTTGACTTTTTTGCTTGCTAAGCAATGTTGTCACTGTTTATATTTATACACGATATATAAAGGAGCATTGTCCTAGAAAACCAATGTTTAACATTAGTTTTCACTTATAAGTATTTTATAAGCAGAATAAAGTACAGTGGTACTTCTTAAGACGAATTTAATTTGTTCTAGAAGTCGTTTTGTTTTATTAAAAAAAACATCTTGCGAAATGCAGTTTCCCACAGGAATGAATGGAAAACCGATTAATCCATTCCAGAGGTCCGATTAAAGGCAAAGAAAGCCTTTTTTTGTTCAGACCTCTTTATAAAGTTCACTTTAAAGGCATGCACAGCCGACCCCCCTCCCCCCAGCACAATGGAAAGCAATGCAAAGATGGACAAAAGAAAGCACCAAGATAAACCTCAGGTTGTTGCCTCCAAAAGTGCAATGGAGAGCAATGCAAAAACACAAAAGAAAGCAAGAGAACCTCAGCTCCCTACCTTTCCAAGTTCTAAAAGTCCAAAAACCTCTGCAAAAAATGTCCAGAATGGCTCCAAAACTTGATGAAAAAACTCATCCCACCCCTCCACAAATGATGGAGGTGCAGTGCATCCTGGGTACACCTTTTTCAGAATGCAGAACAGATTTTCATCTTGTGACGCACCCCATAGGGAATTTTCATTATGCAACGCAACCCTATTCCCAGAATTTTTTCATCTTACAGGGCATTCATCTTAAGAGGTATTACTGTATAAACATTATAGGGATTTAGTTTCATTGTATCTTTTCCTGCTCTGCAGCGGAGTATAACTCTTGTGATTCACAGCATAGATTATAATACTAGAACTGTATTTAGACTCCTGGAGCATAGCAAAGGAATGTGGTTAATGGTAAGGAGTAAGGCTATTTTAGAGATGTACAATTCTAGAAAGATCCCCCTACAACAGGGCTGTCCAACTTTGAACAAGCCGAGGTCTACTTTTTTCGGCCCAAAGTGCCTGAGGGCTACTACATGAAAACTAAGGTTCAAAATTGTTTCAGATTAAATTTTAACCCAATAAAGTTGGAGGATTCCCATTGGGGTCACCATCAGTTGGATATGATTTTATGGCACTTAAAAAGAACAGACTGTGCTTGCCAGAAAGGGTGAGTCCCTCTGAATTTGAGGATTGGCAAGGCAGCCAAGGCTTTGGTCTTTCTTTGACAAGGACGCATCATTGAAGGCAAAATTAAGGCTTAAAGAGTTTACTGGCCTTCTCTTGCTCTTCCTAGCTCTTGCATATCAATTCCCCTTTAGCCCATTCTTGCCGTTACTTGTGAACATCCCATCATCTCTTGCCTCAAAACAGACTACCCTTCCGTCATTCACCAGAGTGGTTAGTCGCCCATTTTCTGATTTTTATACCCCACTCCTTCCACATGCCATTTCTCTCTCTCTCTCTTTCTCAAAGCTCATACTCAGACAGGTTGTTAAGCAGACAGCAGTGTACTCCAAATACAACGGCAGCAGTGGGTCTCTCTCTTTCTCTCTCAAAGCACTTTCTCTCTCTTTCTCTCTCTCTTGTACTTGGACAGCAGCGATTGCTCCAAATACAACTCCAGCAGTGGGTCAAAGCATGCTGCAGGGCTGGGTGACCACTTGGAACTGCTGTGGCTGTTGAAACGACAGCGATGCTGCGCTGTGGGGCTGCCGTCAGCCTCCTCCGTGGCTCTTCCTTGCCCGGGCGCAGTGGGGAGGGGCCAGGCGAAGCTACCCACAGTGCAGCGCCCGATTTCGCCCCTAACGTCTCTTTCTCTCTCAAAGCTCTCCCTCCCTCGAAGCTCTCTCTCTCTCTCTCTCTCTCTTTAAGTGCTCTCTCTCTCTCAAAGCACTTTCTCTCTTCCCCCTCTCAAAACTCTCTTTTAAGCACGCTTTCTCAAAGCGCTTTCTTTCTCTCCCTCAGTTCTCCCCTCTCTCTCTCTCGAAGCACTTTTTTATTTCTCTCTCCCTCAGCTCTCTCCCCCCCAGCTCTCTCTCATCTCTCTCTCTCTTGTACTCAGACAGTGGTGTGCACTCTGAATACTGCACTACCAGCGGGTCAAAGCATATAGCAGGGCTGGGCGACGACCGCTCAGAACTGCTGTGGCTGCTGGAGCGACGGGGACGCCGCCTGAGGAGCCCAGTGCCAGCCTTCTCTGCCTCTTCCATGGCTCTTCCTTACCCGGGTGCAGTGGGGAGGGGCCAGGTGGAGCTGCCCACAGCGCAGCTACCTTCTTCCCGCCCTTCTCAGAGCCTTCCCAAAGATGGGAGAGGAGGAAGAACCCAATCGCACGGATCATCTGGCTAGCACGCTGGCGCAGGCAGGGGAGAAGGTGGGCTACTTTTTAACCCTTTGCAGGCTACTGGTAGTCCGCGGTCGACCTGTTGGGCAGCCCTGCCCTAAAACATACAAGTATCCACTTGTTTTTTTCCTAGGGGCAGTCATAAAAGTTGTAATGACTACTACACACTTGATCTTAGCCAAAAGGCCGAGAAGCGATGAATGACTACTAGTTGAGAGTGATTGAAACAATGTCAGTCAGACACATGTCTGGTCACACAACCAGCATCTGGGGCTAGAGTTCATCAATAAGAATCAGTCAGTTGCCATGACTTCCACTATTGTTCTGCTGCATGTAGAAAAAAAGTACGATTTCGGCTATAGAGAATGAATAATCTGATTCCAAGGCCAATTGGAAGATTTTGTGATATTTTATAATCTAAATTGTACTCCTCCTGGATTGGGGTAGACCAGCTGTGTAAAGATGCATACATGTACACATATACATAAACAGTAATAATACCTTGGTGTTAAGAGTACTTTGGTTTAAAAGTGTTTTGCAAGACAAGCAAACATTTATTCCAAGTTTTGCCTTTATCAACAAGCAATGTCTTCATATGCCAGCACTGGTGCAGGTCACATGATCACAAGGGATACAATAGTGGCACTCTCTCTTTCCCCCCTGTTGAATTGTGGATAACTGTCTGGAGCATTCTCTCTCCAGCAGCCTCATAAACAGAGGGAGGAGAGAGGAATGCAGGTCTCCTTCGCACCATCCAGGAATGTTTTCAAAGGGGAGTGCAAGTTGGGGTATTATTTATCTTTATCTTTATATTTTTATTTATTTTGTTTTCAACATCCTTTCTTATTTTTCAAACCATTTTTAGTCATGGGGCAGCTAGTCAAGTGCATATATGGCTACAAATTGCACTTTATTATTGTCACATTAAAAGCAGAGAGTAGAATCGAATTGTTAGTCCCAAGCAAAGCACATTTCACAGCCAGGTATGGTACTTAAACTTCTGGCCAATTTGTGGGGGGAGTTTTGACATTTTGGGGAGCTGAGGTTTCCTTGCTTTCTTTTGTTTTGGCATTTTGTGTCTAAATTATGTGGTCAGTGGGCCCCCAGAACAAATCATCTGAGTTTCCATTGCTATATTTCTTAACATGGAAATTTGTTTTGGTATAAGAGTGTTTTGGTTTATAAGCAAGTTTCCAGAACGAGGTATGCTCGTAAAACAAGGTATTACTGTATGTGTGTTTTGGGATCTTATACCTACATAGCACACAGAATAGTTGTACTGTAGATTTTTTTATTAGTATGATCAGTACTTTGGTATAGAGTGAAAGTATTTGTTACATGAGCTGTGGTAGTTTACCACTGTTTATTTAGTTGATGCTATAAAATTCAGAATAAAAGAAGAGAAAAGGCTCGAGTGTGCATAGAGTCAGTATGTGCAAAGTAAGCTGCATCTTGGTAGGGCCACAGAGAAGTTTATAAATAGAGGCTGCTAATGATTAGAGTGCTTCTCCTGCTTCTAGGCAGGGAAAGAGTTTCTTCTTCTGAGACTGCTGGTCAAATTGAGGAGCCTTTCTTGATATTGATTTATTGGTTTGATTTGATTTGATTTATATACTGCTCGTCTATCCCAGGGGCACTTTGGGCAGTACTGAACTTTGAGAGGTCTGGGGACAATTAGAACTTCACAGCTTAGTTCCTTTAGTCCCTTAGTTCCATTGCTCACTAAAGGCAAAGTAAAAACCTGGAGGAAATGTGAGGAGTAGGAGTAGGAGTAGAAGGTACAGATAGCAGAGTAAATCAGATCTCAGACTAAAGATTGAGAAGATTCTGTTCAAACTGTCTCCCAAGAATGAAATGGGGACGACACTAAGAGATGAGTGTACAAAATTAAAAAGCCCATCAGCTTTCTTGAGCTTCCTTGTGCAAGAGTGAGTTATAATCTATGTTTATAAAGGGGCATGTCTAATCTTACCTTGAATGCATATTGCCCGACTAACTTGAATGGATTTCTGCCCTACCAACATGTCAGTGGCCAATAATGGGCTGTATCTAGGATGGTTGTGTTCTTGAGCAGGAATGCAGTGAGGCATTTACTGCATATGCTTTTGTTGCTACAGTGTTAAAAAGAGATTGAAATTCCCTGGACTCAAAAGCAGTAAGGAGTATACTTGACCTGGTAACAAGTTTATGGGAGTGTATTTTGCCAGAAGGAATGTAAAAGTGAATGAAACAGATGTTTTTGAGAGTACTTTACAAGCCTCTTGTGGAAAGGACTGAAAATTAAAATCATGCTGATCATTCTTTGCAGCAGAAGTAATTATCATGAATGAAGAACTCTTTAGCAGTGAAAGAATGAAGATTGCTATCTCGAGAGTTGCAGTCTTCTGTGGTACAAGGAAACCATGATTTCATTACTTAGTATATAAAAACCTGAACTTCTAGGCACATGCATGAACTGACTACTTGGGAAATCTATAACACCATAACGTATGGATTCTCTTACTGAGTGCTAGTTCTATAAAAGTGATAATATGAAGTACCCAGAAGTTTTGAGATCCTTTCCCAATTCCCAAGGAGGAGGTATTTTGTAGATACATTTCTTGAAGTTAAACTGGCAAAACTGAAAGCCCTTTTAGAGTTGCTATTACTCATTTCCATGTAATATAATAATTTCCTAAGAGAGTTAAGAAGGCTGTATACCACACAACAATTCATTATGTCTGTGATAAGACCCAGGACATTTAAGTAAATTGTGTGGGGAAAGGCCATCCTGTAACATTGTTACTGTAATTCACAGCAGTACTAGTGGGACCAGATATACAATAGTGATGCCAGCTAATAAAGCTAGGCACAGACTAACATTGTGATGTAGATAACAGCGACAGATCTTTGTCCATGCAGATTTAAGTGATTATTTTCCTTCTGTCACTATCTGGAGAAGCTCTTTTTCCACTTGCACATGACTCTTAGAATAGGTTCCATGCTGCACTCCTATTAAAGTGGAGCAAAGTTTAAAACTAGTGTATCTTTTGTAAATTTGGTATTGGTTTTAAAGGTTGATTTTGGATGGTAAATATTTAAGAATGTCTATTTGAGGATTTTCCAGAGGTTTTTTTGGGGGGGGCTTGTTGTCCTACCAGAAGAATTGTAATTAAGATCAAGCATTGCCCATATTTCTCATCAAATCTTGAATGTCGGCATGCATTCTTAACTCTGTACACACACACTTGTGTGAGAAATTGGACCTTAGATCATGTACCACAGATGAGAAAGAGTAAAACTTCCCATGACCAGATTACAAGGAGGGCTGACTTTTATTGCCTTCTGAACATTTAGAAAAATAGCATCATTTCCATTGTCTAATGATATCCTGTCTCTTAGCAAAGTTGTAAATACAGGTGATTGGTTTGTATTTTTGACAACTTACATATTTTGAGATATACATATGTGTTCCTGTGTAAGATTTTAATGGAAAAAATTAATTGTAATCCTGTTGCTCAGTGCTGCATGTGCGGTGGGTATGCCATCAGCGACAGCTGCAAGTTACTCCTAAGTAAAGGCCTCCTTGGGCAATGTTGAGGTTGCTGCAGATTATTTGCATTGTGTATGAGTCACATGCTCAGCAAATGTGCCTAAGGAGGCCTTTAATCAGCAGCAGTTTTCCCATGCTGATGACATCTTTCCTGGAGTAAACATAGACCTAGCTTGGTTTTCACTGAAGACAAACAAAGGCATTTGATTGTAAGTGAATAAGATCTTCAACTACCTAAAACATTATGTGCAAACAATCTTTCTCATTGAAGCATTCCATTTGTGGAATATTCTGATAGTGGTGTAGCTGTTGTTGTTGCTATAATACTCATTTTGGTCCCAGCTCAAAAATTGTTCACCAAACATTTTAACTGGCTTAGGAAGCTAGTTGGTATAGGTATGTATTTTATATGTCTTCTGCCTGTTTTGTGTCTGTCTTTGTTCCTAAGATTTTCATTCTTTAAAATAGAATTTTGTAATCTCACTAATATTTTTTAGAATCCTATCTAAATAATTTAAGACAGTTGATCAATATTGTTTTTAAACATTTTCTATTTTTCTCTATTCTAAAAAAAGTTTCTTTGATAAATGGTAGTAAAAGGTAAAAAAGTAAAACTTCAAATATTTTGGCCCCTGACAAGAGCTTTGCCCCCCCCCCCCTTTGTGTGTGTGTGTGCAGGCAGGAACACTCTGATTTGGATTGTTTCCAGGGCATGCAGTTAGAACCAAAGCAAGCTTAGGGCTGTCAATGTTCTTTCTGCTGGGTATTTCACATATTGTAAACTGGCTTAAGAAGACAGCCACTATTAACCAAATATCTACTTCCTCTGCTCTGTTGAAGGACTGCAACTGCCATCAACCTAGAGCAGGGTTGATGAATCTATGGCATAGGTGTCAAAGGTGGCACTCGGGGACCTTTCTGTGGGCACCCGACATCGCCCCTTCAGAGCCATCTGTATTCAGGTTGATGTATTGGCACTTTGCGAAAAACATTGTTGGTTTTAAATCGCAGTTTGGGCACTTGGTCTCTAAAAGGTTCGCCATCACTGTCCTAGACATTTGCTGCTTCTGTCTTAACATGAGGTGATGGGGGTGACACTGCAGAATCTCAAGCTCAAATTGATTCACGTGCTGGAAGCATTAAATTTGCACCAATAAAAAAACTTTCTGTCCACTGCTTTTTAGGTTTTGAGGCTCATTGGGGTTCCCTTTTTTTCTTGAGAGAAACCTTGAGGAAGCTTGGATTGAGAGTCTGTTAAAGTCAAAATTGCCACCAAATTGGTGGGAGCTGTTTCATTCTTGGCAGCAATAACCAGGTGGCAATTTTTGACTTTTAAAAGCTTCCCCCTGCTATTCTGAGGTTCCCAAGGGGTTCACTAGGGAGTCCTGGAACCTAAAGTTGGTAATTGAAAGCTTTTAATCAGTTTAAATTTAACGTTTGTGATGCCTCACCCAAGCTGCACAAAGAGGAGATACAGGGGGATTTTGCCCAATGTGACAAAAATGCAAGTGCAACAACAAACTATTAGCAGAAGGCAGTGGTACATTTTGTTGGACAACAGTTATAGCTTTGTCTTCAGATCTCTATGACAGTTTGCAAAGATAGAGTTCACAAACTTCTTGCTGTATCTGACAATCATTATTGCAAACAGAATAACATTCCTTGTCACAGGTCTTGTCCCTTGATGCAGGAAGTCCAAACCTTCATTTGCTTCCCAGTGCTTCATTGTCTTTAGCCAGGGAATGATCTCCCAGTCATTAGCAAGATTTTTTTCTGCCCTGCCCTTTTGTCTGAGTGGGAGATCATCCAAAAGGTTTGGGCAGAAAAACCTGAGCTGTTGCTGGAACTGGAAGATCAGTTGAGGAGGTACAGGAAGCTAGCACGCTGGACCTCATGAGTGGCTGATTGAACCAGAGGAGGTGAGGGAAGCGAGCAGCACTTGTCCTACCACTTTTGCAAACTGGTTTGTGCCCACCTTTATTTGAAACACAATCTGATTAAAGCTTTCTGATATTCCATTTTCATGGGGTATGACACTTTTTTGTTTGACCAAAGACTACAACTTTATTACTTCATGAAGTTGTTTTTAAAAATTAAAAAGTGTATGGGATATATTTTAATGGGAAATAGAGTCAGCTGACAAAGACCATTAATGTGTACCTGTCTTGTAATGTACAACAGCATTGATTTACAAAAATCAGGTGCACAAGGGTTATCACACAGCACTTTTTCCTCTTCCCACGGGCTGGCCTGTACACATTTCCCCCCTTTTATTTCCATGATTACTGAAGCAGGAGGGTTATATAGCTATAGGGTTTTTCTTTGTAAATGATAACTAGACCTTCAGTATATTTTAAGTTGCCAAGGAAATGTTTCACTTTTTAGCTAACATTTCAAGTAGAAACAAGAATTACTTGTTATCCATTATCCATGTTTTGGCTGAAATACTGTTGCTTAGCATAAGGAAATGTGCAACTTTCTGGCTGTTCTTTCCTGGCAAATAAAAGAGCTTTTGTTCATTAGAGAAATACAGAAATGGAATAATAGAATATATGCATAATAGCAAAATAATGAAAATGTGCAGTCTTGGTACTACCACATTTTCTAACAATGGACAGCATTTTAATGTCTTGCAATGGCTATGTTAAGTAGTTTCTGTTCAGTGAGTCGTCCTCTCTCACGGATGAGAGCCAAACAGTGACTTCTGTCTGATGTGTTATGTGGAAAACATTTTAAGAATTATTTTTATTACTGAAATACTTTACTAATGACCTATCCTGTAACAGAAGGTTCAGTGGTTTACGTCTTTTAAAAGTGCTTCAGAATTTACTGCTGTTAAAGAAAATGAAGCACATCAGCAGAGCCTTGGGCATGGCATTTTACAAAGAATGATGGCGACTCCTACATTCCACATACAATTGAACCAGTTAAATTTTATTTCAGCAGAGGGAGTAAAATGATAAATCTGAGGACAGGAGGAACCTCCTGGCTCGGTGATTCATCTGCTGTATTTCACCCAGAACCACTGCCCCCAACCCGGGCTTCAATCACAGGTAGTCAGCTTCTGGCCTTCTGTTATTCTGAGGTTGGTAAAACGAGTACCCAAGTCACTGTGGTGGGTGGGTGGGCTGTTCAATGTGTAGCCCGCAGAATTAAATTGTAAACTGCCCAGAAAGTGCTTTAAGCACTATGTGATGGTATATAAGCAGGGCACTTTGCTTTGCTTTTCGCTTTCTGTTTTAGGGGACATAAGGCAGGCTGCATAATGAACAGATATTCATTTATTTAAAAAAAAAAACTTTAATTCCATATCATCAGCATTGGCCATTATATGATGTCCTGCACATAAGAAAACCCTATTTTCCTTAGGATACCGTATTTTTTGCTCTGTAAGACACACGTCCCCCTCTCAAAAGTAATTTGAAATGTCTGTGCATCTTATAGAGTGAATACAGCCCTCTGGACCCGGTGGTAGCTGCTGTGGAAGTGTTGGGCAGTGGCTGCTGGGTCTGGTGAGATGCTAGACAACAGACCCATAAGATCTCTGAAAACATTCTATCTCCCTGCCTCAAGATTATTGCTTGGAATTGTTGAAATGCAGGTTTGAATGGTATTGCGCTTCTCACCAGGCAGGGAAAGAAACATCTCAAGCACAATCGGTCATATATATTTTATTGTTCTTGGTCTTGGAAGGGTAAACATTTATTTAAACAGGATGTCACCTTACAAACAAAGATTAGATTCAGGTTAGGGTTCTTCATATTTTTCAGGGAACACTGGGAAATGCACTGACATTTTCGTTGTGGAGAGTAATTTCTCTTTGTTTTTAAGTTAGGTCTCCATAAATTTAGAGAGCTAGATATTAAGATTGATTTGTGTCATATGCCCTTGTGGTTCATAGGTTTTAATTATCCAGTGAACTAGTGAGATATTGATTTTGCTCAGATGTTATATCTTGAGGTGAGGCTTGAAAATGGTGACCTTCCTTACAGAATAAAACAAAAGATGTATTTTCACACACCACTGTGCATTAATAATTCATTGTCCTTTGCTAAAGGAACACCTGCTAACTTGAAACATGGCATATAATTATAGCTTTTCAGGGACATCTGTATCCACCCCAGAGGTCAAAAATGTCTGTCTATTAAATGTTCACTATTTTTTTCTCAATGAGCCCTTTTCTAGGTGAAACTGTGAATTTTAGAAATTTGTACAGGCTAATAACTAATAAATGGTGCGGCAAATGCCATCAGACATAAGAATCAAATGTTTTTTAAAAAATTAAGCTTGACTTCTTAAAAAAGGTAACAGAGAATTTAATTAGCTCTGCTGGCTGTATTACCATTGGATGCTTATGTTGCACATTAAAAATACGAAAATATTCAAACTGAATGTTAAATTAGTAAATTTAGCTATTCGTATGAAAGATTCTACATGATAATATTTTGGATCTCTCTTCAAGACCCTTGTGATATGCATCAGTGTTTAATCATTTTGGAAAACTTTGTGCTTTTCATTCTGTAGCTCTCTTCAAAGTGGACACATACAGTAACCCCCCACCTAATCCAGGGGTTAGGGACCTGACCTGACCCACGATAATTGAAAATCTGTGATATGCGGATACGGGGCTGCGTTGGGAGTGGGGGCCCTGTTCAGGGCCTCTTGTACTTACCCCAGACCTCGCGTTGCCCCGAATGGGCCTACAATGGCCTGCCCAGGCCGCCGGAGGCCCCAAAAGTGCTTCTCGCCAGAATGGAAGTGACTTCCGGGAAATCAGAAGTGACTTCTGGATTGTTAGAAAGCTCTTTTGGGGGTCCCGAGGGCCTTTCTGGACATGTCAGAAGACTCAGAAATGTTTTTCTGTGAACTGGAAGTGACTTCCAGTTCACTTCAGTGAAGACCATCGGAGGCCTGTTCAGGGCAGTGTGAGACCTGGGGTAAGTACAGGAGGCCTGAAACAGGCCCTTCTAGCTTACCCCAGGGGGCTTTTTTCATATACTGCGGTCCCGCGATATCTATGAACCGCGAAAGGGCGGGAGGGTTACTATATCGGGTTCTGTGGACATAATGTGTATTTCTCCCTAACGCTGCAGCAGTTGCAATCTGCTAACCTTGCATTGTTGCTACATGAGGGAGGCTACCCTGAATGGACAGGCCTTTGTACATAAGGGTATGAGAACCTAAACCTCATGATGTCTGGATTCTAACTTACATAAGCTTATATAAGCTTATATCATGAAGCATTTGCAAAGAAAATATCTCCCTCTGCCCCAAACAGAAGGGGGAAGGAATGGAAGAGAATAGTTTCTTTGTTTCCCCTCCACCTTGTTTTCCCTTCTGTGCTCTGCCACATTACCACACTCGCCCTGTAGAAATTTTGTTGCAGCAGTATTGATATGTGTGATGTTCAAAATAAAGTCTGGGTATTCAATGAACTATCTTTGTTAAGATTGTATTTCAGGCTGTCCTTCGGGCTACTAATTGCTAAGATTATGAGCTTTCTTGATTAGACATGCACAATATTGTTGATATTTTATTAACAACCCCTGCAGAGAAGTCACCTCTGTGATCATTGTTTTTCATATGTACTAGTTCACTATTGTTCACACACCAAGTTGGTGCAAGCTTTTTTGCAAATATTCTTTCCTTTACTATTTGTACTGGTGGCATGCAGATAGTTACCGTAGTAGTAACTTCATTAGCTCATTGTGCCATCATCTTAACAGGTAATATTTTATTTATTCCGTTCTATTTATTTATTTATTCAATGTTTCAAGAAAATTGCTACTCTGCATGGAGTACAACAAATTAAATGTACATTGTACAATAATATAAACAATAGATTAACTATCCCAGACATAAATCATGACCCAACAGAAAAGAAAGCATGTTTTTCAGTTGCAGGGAAGCATAGATGTTAACAAAGGCATAAAAGATAACCAAACAGATAAAATCCACAGACAATAAGCAAATTACTGTTGAGATAAGCAGTGTAACAAGAAAAGCCAAAAGGGGATTAGACTAAAGTATTCAAAATATTTAGAAATGAAGTGACAGATTCAGGCTAATCAAGACAGTTCACAGCCACCAAGACTTTCATTACTGCAGCTTTTAAAAATACATACTACTTACAATTAATGCATAAAGAGGGAATTGGATATTTTACTGATCTCCCACAGACTCCCCCTGCAAGCACTGTGACTGAAAATGCAGTAAGATCCTTGTCCAAGATTGCAAGTTAGAACTGTGTATGAATGAGCAAAGGCCAACTTATTTATTGCCCCTCCCCATCACATCATAATGTTGTCCTCAATATATGTTTGAAACATTTCAGCGACATACTGTTCATTTGTTATCTGAATTTGTACAAAGCCAATTGGATGGATCTGTTTCTGCTTCAGGCTTGACTTGTACTAGTACTATCCATTTAAGTAAGACCTTATCTAGTTCAATCCAGAATAGACCCAAATAAGTTTACTGTTTGGTTACATAGTCCTACAGAGAGAAACATCCAATTAATAATTACTATAGATTGTTTTTCTCCTTTGGTAATTTAGAAGTTCATTAAATTCCATGGAATAGATTTAAAAGATGTCTTTGTCTGAAGTAGACTGCTATTGTTTCATGCTAACAGTGCTGGTATTTTGTTTGTATGAAGCATAGTTTAGTAAGCTTATAAGCTATCTAAAGTATTTGTACTTGGTCAGGCATATTGGCTTTAATACACTTGTGTTTTATTTTGTTTTGATTTTGAAAGAAATGGGGTATGTGCAGAAATGTCCTGGATATTTCAATTTATAGAATGTAATGTGAAATACTAGCTTGGGAGTGGTTGTTCCCAAACCCACTAGTTCAACAATATTTTCAGCATCTCACTGAGCATTCCCTAATCTTTGAGTATGGCTTTTGCTGCTTTATGGTGCTGGAATATGAAGGAGAATGTGATAAAGATTATTAAATATATGCCTTTCTGAAACTGTTAATGACCGCCATTTGTAGAAGAAATGCATGTTGTTATTGGAAGATTATAGCTTAATATTTAGGAGTCATAAATGTTACAGAGCACAACATTATTATTTCGAGGTACCCAGAAAGATCTTTGCTTGTTTTCCAACAGTAGTCTCATACTCTTCATGGCATGCTCTCCTCTCTATCCATGGGCAGAATTTTTTAATCTAGAGAGAGGGCAGCCTGTATGCAATTTCATACAGGCTGCCCTCTCTCTAGATTAAGAAATTCTGATATGTATAAATAAAAACCCTTAGGGGGACCTGTCAATGTTCCAACCTTTGATAATGTTTGACAATTACTCAGTTTCAGAGAAGTTGCTTTGCTTTAAGTAGAATTGTCTTGAGTATGTATGTTTATAAATAATTTTGTCACAATAGCTATTAATACTGCTAAAAAAGTATAAATTAGAATTTTAACAACTCAGCAGCTGGACATCTTTCCTGGAAATAATAATGCTTAATTGCATTTTTCTGCAAGTTGAGTCATGGCAACTGGATTTCTTTTCTTGTGAGGTTGGAACATTTTGCTGCTCATCCAAGCCTTAATTGCATTTGTTTCTGCAGTTGCACTAAAATCATCCAGTTCCACAAAACCTGACAGAAATGGCATCCAGGACAGCAGTAGGACAACAAAGCCTGGAGAGAACATGCAACTACTGGAAGGAGAACTTCTGCTACAGGTACTTGTCCTGAATACCTATCACTTACAAGCAGATTGTTAAATCTAAGCTTATGTTTTCCCCTATGTGATGTGGTTTCATACCTGTATTTTCATGGCTCAACATTAAACTCATGGGAGGGTATAGCACTGGTAAAATTCTATCCATCAAAAGATGGAATTGACATGATGGAAAGTAGCTCACGCTGATCACCTTTTGCATGCTACTGCCTGTGTGCAGAATTTGTATTCAGAATATTTTAATAATCAAACACATTTATGCACTAAAATTGATTAAGTTTATTTGTTATACTTTACACTACCTGATAGCTATGCTTTTCTGAGTGGTGCACAAATTATTATTATTATT
>JAHTLZ010003542.1:55862113-55895623 GCA_023846285.1 Phrynocephalus versicolor | reverse complement strand
ATTATCACAGCAGACAAGATAATTGGATTTTGTATTACAAATCACTAGTCGAATGCTTCCCGGCGAATTATGCGAGCAACCCCTGAACGGATTAATTCATTTCAGTGGGAAACCGCATTTTGGATAGTGTAATTTTCAGATAGCAAATTGCCTTGGAGAATGAATTAAATTTGTTATCCAAGGCATTACTGTAGTACCTTTCCAGGTGGACTTATTTTAAAAGTGACATCTAGGCCAAGAGGAATGCAAACAGTTTTATCTGTGAAGTGCTGATAAAACATGTCACAACAGGGCTTCAGTAATTACATAAGCTCTTCCTGTAATAAGCCTTGAATGAACCAAAAGAGCTTTGCAGAATTTCTCACCAAGAATGCAGTGACGGTTGGGGTGGGTGTGAGGACACAGTTTTTTTTTAGCAGTACAGCTAACACATGGACTTGGTAATATGGTTTCACCCTGTTCAGTGGTTTCTTTGTGTCCAGTCAATTTTTGCTAGTTAGGGTGTAGTCCTCTCACAATAAATAAGCTGAATAATATGAATAATTATATGAATTGCTGTGTAAAATACAGTGACCAAAGGTTTGACAAAATTATCAGCAATACAGAAAATTATTTGCCAGAAATTCCCAAGAAAATTTAATTCCACCATTCATTGGGTTTGGATCATTCCATAAAAACTGCTATAATTTCACATCCATATCATCATCTCCTTGTCTAAAAGCATGGTTTGCTTTAGGAGTTGTGCTGGTTAGCCATGTAATTATCAAAGCAGCAATAAAATCTTGAATAACTCCTGGAAAAGTCTGGGTTTTTTTCTCATCAAAGTTGTATGGAAGTTGAGTGACAGTCAGCTTTGGATTTGATCAGCAGCAAATGTTAGCCAAGCATAGTGAGAGAAACTGCTGGGCAAAAGGGTGGTCTATAAAGAGACAACCTTACCATCTCGTCCCAGTTTCCTTCTACCAGATCCAAACAAGACCAGCACCCAGGCTGTATGCGAAATGTAGATCCCTTTAGCTTGTGATTTTCTTGTTGGGAAAGTTGGGAAATTTTCTTCCCATCTTTCTAGCTTATACTGTTGCTGTGCTAGATCTCCTACAGGGCATAATTTAGATAAACCAGCTCTATCTCTTATTTTTCAGTTTTCTGTAACATATATTAGGTCATCAGTCTCTCTCTCTCTCTCTCTCTCTGTCTCTCAAACCCCAAACTATGTCTTGTATGTTTTCAAGCGTATAATACAAAAATAATTAATCAGTCTAAACTGTTTTACAGAGAACTGGGAAGGCCCTAACCATTTCTTGTATGTTTCCAACCATATAATACAAAAATAATGACTCAGTTTAAACTGTTTTACAGAGAAAATATAACACAGAATTATTATTTTCAGTTCCACAAACTCCACAATCCAAGTTACTGAACAAACTGAATCCAATCTCCCAGGTTCCACCTGGGGTTATCTTAAAGAAGACACAACTTTGTTCCTTTTCCCAGAATGTTGCAAATTATGCTCTTTCAAACCTGATCTGATGGAAAATGTGTTGCTCTGTAATGCTTCTTGGATAATTGACCTGCACCTGTAAACTGTGGCTATTGTTTGGGTCTCCCAGGAGACCTTATTGGGGTTTTATTCTGTCCTGGATATAACCACAGAAGGCACAGCTGTTAGAGTTCTAGTCATGGTCAGAGCTCTTCATTAAGGCTGAGGCATCAGATGGTGTACATCTGTTATCACAACATTTTCTGTGAACAATATTTAGTAGTTAATGCAGGAATCAGAGGCTTGGCTTACTTGTGGCATGGAACCCTGACCGTCATCACATGCATTACAAAACAGAACTTGGATTGCAAGAAGCAAGATTCTTCCCCAGCTTGCTTTGTGCTGCTTCATTTGTTCTGTTCACCATGAATTTTTAAAACACAGTACAGTACGACCGACACATCCATGTGGGATCAGTTCCGGGATCCCTCGTGGATAGTGAAATCCGCAGATAAGAGCAAACATTCTTATCCGAAGATAATGGTGGAGGAAGGGGTGGAGGGGTACCGAGGTGAAAGCTTTCACCCCCGACACCCCCCAAAATGGCAAATAAAATGAGCTGCAGTTACTTTTATTTGTCTTTCTATCTTGAAATAAATGGCAAACATATTAACCTCTTTAGAACATGTAATACTTATGTATTGTTACTGTTCTGTCTTCCAGGCATTAAATGGCTTTGTGCTGGTGGTCACATCAGATGCACTCATATTTTATGTATCTTCCACAATCCAAGATTATTTGGGTTTCCAGCAGGTAAGCATCCTTTCCTCTTTCAGAAAGAGAGAAAAGTTTGGATTCTTCTCCATGTAATGGAACAATTTTTAGCAATTTTAACTGCTTGGGGCATAGTACATGAAGCTATCACATCCCTGAGTTAACAGAGGAAGCAAATTCCTCTTTGAGAGAGGGCATGGTGGTATAAGATTATGATGCAGTTTGCAAGATCCATTCTTAAAAAATACAAGCACTTGGCCCAGTGGTTTTAATAACAACCATTCCTTTATTCCAGACTTGAATCTTGTCACTTCTACTGTTTGACTTGCACTGTGGATTCTTGAGACTGAGTGTCTTAGAAACTGATCCTATCATTACGAATATCCCTGGTCCTAAAAATAATCTACAGAGTTCCTGGACAGGGTTCTCCCACACTGTGGCAAAGGCAGTGAACATTAGGGTCTGGGCCTTCCCTAGAAATATCAGGAGGAACACCTTCTAAAAGGAAATATAAAAGTGACAGTGTATTTTGTTTATTTGATTTCCAAATCAGCATAATTAACAAAAAGCATAAATTATGCTGTTGAAAGGGTATAAGGACTTGCAGTGAATCATAAGAACATGAGAACAGTCTTGTTGGAACAGGCCACAGCCCATCCAGTCCAGCATTCTGTCTCACACAGTGGCTTACCATTTGCTTCAGGGCATTCCCAAGCAGATATCTTCAACTGCTTAGGATTCCCTACAAATGGTATTGAGAGAGATCTTGCCTATCTCTCCAACCCGAAGGTTGTCCTTAGGCATCCATAATGATAGCCATTGATACCCTTGTTCTCCATGAACTTGTCTAATCCTTTCTTAAAGCTGTCAAGGCTGACAGCTGTCTCCACTTCTTCTGGCAGGGAGTTCCACAGACCAGTGATCCTCTGGGTGAAAAAGTTCTTTCGCTTATTTGTTTGAGATCTAGCACCCAAAAGTTTCATGGAGTGCCCTCTAGTTGTAGTGTTGCATGATAGGGAAAACAGCTTTTTCTTATATACTTTGTCCACACCGTATATGATTTAGTGTATGAATCAGTGGAATATATTTTGGTTGGCCAGGTTGAAAATCTATAAACCAGTTTCACTTGTTGTTCTGTCCTAGGTCTAATATGTTTAAGATCTTTACCAAATATTATATGCCATTGTTTCAATCCCGAGTTTTGCCTCTCCATAATTTTATATTTTCATCTTAATTATACCAAGGTGAATTACAGTATTCGTTGCCACAATAAAATCTAGGGATATAACTATGCATATTATTTGCTATCATTATTTCTTGAATATAGTCTGATATTATACACCAGAGTGTATTTGAATTGATTCACACGGAAGACCGACCAGAATTTCAGCGGCAGCTTCACTGGGCTCTAAATCCTCTGCAGTCTGCAGATTCTGGACAAATAATACAAGGTGAGAATCTGGTAACGGGAGATATTTCTCTTGACAATACTTATCTAACATTGACAGAGTTCCTGTTGTATAGTGCAGTATGCTACACTACTGAGTGGTTTTGCAGAATTATTGGGTATCTGCTGAGTCAGTTCCTCTGTTTCCATTGGTTCAAATGAGCTTACTTTAATTGTAATTCTTGCATGGGTTAAATCCTGGGTTGCCTTGGAAGTGCACCTTGTCATCCAAATAATTTTAAGTCCTTTCATCTCTCTCTGAGGCTTCAACATCATGAGAAGCAAAGTGGAGTGGACTGGAGTATGGCATCTATAGCCTTCCTGGTGACTAAGTATGGGCCCAATAAGGGAATAATTTTTATGCTGGCATTTGAGCTAGCATTAATAATTTTTTTCCTATTGCTTCCCTTGGAGAGAAATGGGGAGACACATGAGCAAAAATGAGGGGAAGAGAACACACGCTCTGCCTCACTGTCACACTTCAGGCACAACTGCAACTTATAGTATCTAGAACAATCCAGCATCAGAACATTTTGAATCACTAGATAGAAGTGCCCTCTTACTCTGTCACAAGGTGTTGCCATCTTTCTTAACTGTGCAGGAAAAACGAATGCTGTGACAAAACTTACAAAGAGAAGGGGAAAGGCCTTACATGCTTTTATTTCTAAACACTTCAAAGGACTACGAAATCCTTTCATCCATAATGTTGAAATTGTGGGGATATTTTTTGCAGGCTTTCCAGCCAGCACACTGTTTTGTAAATTACACTGTGATTGTAACTTATTTCCTGTGGAATTACCCATAGTGCATAGAGAGAGAGAGAGAGATAGAATTGAGCTTCTCTGTATATAGAATTCTTTAGAAAAACGGCTTTCACACAGAGATCTAATTTCTGTAATTGTTCAGAATATGACCACATGTGTTTTGTCAGATATTCTAGAACATGTCTCATGTACAGTATTGGTTTTCTTAATTCTTGTTCTTATTTAATATGGGATTTAATCCCTTGATCATGAAAAGGGTTGTGGCTGTAGTAAAAGTAAATGTCCTTTAAAAATCTGAAATTATATTTGCTCATAGGAGATAATGGATTTTCACAGTCAACAACATACTATAACCCAGAACAACTACCTCCAGAGAATTCGTCATTCATGGAACGAAACTTCATCTGTAGATTACGTTGCCTCTTGGATAATTCATCTGGATTCTTGGTGAGTACAAACACGCCTCCAAGTCTAGCTCAGACATAATTGGAAAATCTTATCCTTACCATGAGTTCTTTTGTGAGCCTTCTCCACTTCCTGCTCCCTAACCTCATTTACTTGGCTTCTTCTGTGCGTTATGTCTCTCATCTCTGACTATTTTGTTTGGCCATGGTTGGTTTATAACAAGTTAGGATGTGAAAACATAGTTTGATTCCGGTTTGTTTTAAGTAATTTGAACAAACCTCAGTTCCTTATCCTCCAGTGGAACAGTTAATTGTCTACAGGAACTCAATTTATCATGATTAGTTAGCTGGTTTTATTTTATCTACATTTTAAGTGCATTTGCTAGTCTGTAACCAAGTCCTCTTTTGCAGTACCACTGAAGCATTCCTGTACACTTTTCCAATTAAAACAGCAAGAACAAATGAGAAACATTAGGTATTTAGGGTGTAAGACTTGGAGACCTCAACATGCTTAAGGATTTTAGAATTGTTATTAGTACCAAAGTGAATAATATTGTAGGAAAGATGTTTAAAATATAACATAGCATAACGTGTGTGCAGTTATGTTAACTAATTTTCTTTCTATGAAGGCCATGAATTTCCAGGGGAGATTAAAATTTCTTCATGGGCAGAACAAAAAAGGGAAGGACGGCACCGCTCTGTCTCCTCAGCTGGCTTTGTTTGCAGTGGCAACTCCACTTCAGCCTCCATCCATTCTGGAAATACGTACCAAAAACTTTATCTTCAGAACTAAGCACAAGCTGGATTTTACACCTATAGGATGTGATGCTAAGTAAGAGCAAGATCTGGCAATAATGATTGCCCTGTTTACCTTGTTGTTGTTGTTGTTGATGATGATGATGAGGAGGAGGAGGAGGAGGAGGAGGAGGAGGAGGAGGAGGAGGAGGAGGAGGAGGATGTGGTGTATCCTTTGCAAAGGGACCATCATACATGTGGTTGCCCAGAACCAACTGGGCTGCAGGTTCTGTCAGCCCCAGCCACTTTGGCCAAGGGATGAAGGATAACGCACATGGCACACATATTCTCCATCCCCTTTCTCTTTAGTTTCCTCTAAGATCCAGTTTATTGCAGCTGCAAATGACCGTAGCTCCTTCAAAACCTAACCTCCTCTCTATTGAAAAAAAATAGGTATTTCAGTGCTTTACTGATTGAGAAATTGTTCAGACCACGCTTAAAAAACAATGTATTTCCATAAGACAGGATTCCTAAAGTGCTAGTATTCTATAGTTAGTGCTCTATGCTTTGGGCAAGGTACTGTATTGTACTTCATTATTTCATTTTCCTTAATCTCTATCTGGTGATGGTGTAAAATGCATTTTATTTTGGCGGGTGTTGCATTACATCATTTTTGCTAGCTCATGTTTGTTATTTGCTGTCTGTCTGGTATTAATTGTAAATTTTGCTACTTTAGAATGTGATTCTTTGGAGTTACTGGATTTTTTGTTTTTGCTTTTTTGTTTTTGTTTTGTGGACCAAGCTAAGCTGCGGAAAGGTGGCATAGAAATGTTTTCCATATTGTCTCTTGCAGAGGTCGAATTGTGCTGGGTTACACTGAAGCAGAATTATGCATGAGGGGAACAGGATACCAGTTTATTCATGCTGCTGATATGCTTTATTGTGCTGAGAATCACATCCGAAGTAAGAGCAGTCTTGCAATGATCCATTAAGTAGAAAAATGTGTGCCAAAATAAATCCTGAGATGTATTCTGAGTTAATCCCTTCTTATTTTCCAATAAGGGGTTTTCTCTAATGATATCTGCCCACTGAATATATGAGCGTATATTTAAAGAAAGTGATGTTTTGATATTCCCATATGAACTCCGTAGCTTGAGTCACTGTGTTCTTGTCATATCCTGCTATTTGCCCTTCCTCTTCTCTCTTCTTTGCTGCTAATTCAGCAGTTTTCTCAGGCATATTTGCTGCTTTGGAGAGAGGGTTTTCCAAGTCTAAATTTAGAAAATATACTGATCTTGGTCTACTTGGATTCTTTCTTTCAGAGCCGTCATGTCAGTCTGAATAAGCCTCAGTGTAAAGCATGCCCTTCTTTCCCCTCCCTGACTCTATTCATTGTTTTATCAGAGACATTCTCCTCCCTTCCCTTTGCTGTTTCCTTTGTCACTTCAGTGGCCCTTGTTCTAAGCAACAATTCTATGTTGCATTAAGACAAAGAGAGAGAAATGTTTGTTCCGTACTTTTAACTTCTTAGCCAAATATTGGAAAACATGCTTATAAATGAGCTGCTTGGGAGGCCAAATTTCTTGACTTGCTGGATTTCAGACTTTAATTAAGAAGTACCTCCTTTCTAATATAGAATACCTAGCAGCACTTGCCAATGATTCTGCATATAACAAGGACTTGTTTTCAAGAACAGTACGGTAATTTTAAATTTAGTGCTTTGTGGATTAGGCTCTGTTATATTAGAAATATGCTACGCCTATTAGTTTAAAAATTGCTCTGACTGTATCTGAATGTCAAACAATTGAGAAATGTAAAGCAGATTTGTCACCTTCATTTTTCTAGTGATCAAGACTGGAGAAAGCGGTATGACAGTCTTTAGACTTCTTACCAAGGAAAACCGCTGGGCTTGGGTTCAAGCAAATGCACGTTTGATTTACAAAAATGGGAGGCCAGATTATATAATCGCAACACAACGACCTCTTACGTAAGTAGCCCTTCATGTGTCACAGAGTCCAACTTTAAGCATGTTTAGCTGTTATAACCAAGAAATGGATCTCTGTCATCTTAGTTGCTCTATTTTACTAGAAAAGTATTGGGATAGATAGCAACCACAACAAAAAAGCATGTTCTAACAAGCTTGTTCTGAAACAAGCAAAAAAAAAAAAAACTTTCTCAGCCTTGTTCTCTCTTGTCATAGTTACATTTCCTTAGTTCATAGGCCTGATGTTGTTTATCTCTCAGTCCAGTTGTGAATGGCTGTGGAAGAGAATGTTTAATTCTTTATTCTTCTACTATGCTATTTTACTGATGCTTGTTTCCTGTATCAAATAAGCACAGTACTGCTGCTTCTCAAAGGCACTGTGCAACATTCCCCAATTCTAATGCAGTTAGATGCAACCAAATCTCTTACCTTGAAAGTCCTAAGTGGTCTTTCCTGCCGCCGCCACCCCTATAACAGTATTTATTCACATACTTAAAATGGTTAATTACAATATTAAAAAGTAAAAATTGTTCTGCTTATATACCACCCCATACCACTTCAAGTAGTCTCTGGGCGGTTTACAGTTTTTAATTACAGTATGCAGGCTACACATTGCCCCCCTCCCAGCAAGCTGGGTACTCATTTTACCGATCTCGGAAGGATGGAAGGCTGAGTCAACCATGAGCTGGCTGCCTGGGATTGAACCCCAGGGCATGAGCACAGTTTTGCCTGCAGTACAGGCATTAAGCCACTGCGCCATGGGACTTGATCATAATCAAATCTAGCAAATTTTTCACACTGAAATTACAATAGTTAACATTTTACTGTTGGTGTTTTGATATATAGAGATGAAGAAGGCGCAGAGCACTTACGGAAGCGAAACATGAAGCTGCCCTTCACATTTGCTACAGGCGAGGCTGTGTTATATGAAGTGATGTTTCCTCAGCCAGGCTTAATGGATTCTTCTCAGGCAAAGGTTAAAAGTGGCACTGGCAAAGGAGCTGTTTCCAAGACGATCCTGCGCAAAGAATCTGTGGATCCTAATTCACTTTTGGGTGCAATGTTGCAGCAGGACGAATCTGTGTATCTCTGTCCACCTGCCTCAAATAAAATCTCCTCCTCCTTTGAGAGGAACCTTTTTGCAGATACCAGAGATGAACTGGGCAATGTAATGGCTGGCGAATGGCAAGATAATATTTTGCCAGTAGGAAACAACAGCATCCTCAAACAGGAACAGACTGCGTGCCCAGAGGAAAGTAGTTTGATACTACCTGAAGACAGTGTGGGCCTTTTTCAGGATACCAAGAATAATGAACTGTACAACATCATGAAAACTCTAGGTGTTGACTTTGAAGATATAAAATGTTTTCAGCAAGATGAAGAATTTTTTAAAAATGAACTGTCTGGCGTGGAGGACATTAGAGACATTGACATAACTGATGAAATATTGACGTATGTTCAGGAATCCTTAAATAAAACGGACCTCTTGTATTCAGGCTGCCAGCAGCAACAGCCTATGGCTCAGAACTCCACCTGTTTAATGCAGCAGCAAATGGAGCAGCCACAACTTGACCATCAGCAGAAAGAGACAGCAGTGGAACAACATCAGCATCATCAACAGTTGTGTCATAAAATGAAGCACATGCAGGTCAATGGGATGTTCACAAATTGGAATTCCGTTAACAACACGCCCCTTAACCCTTCACAACCGCAGACTCAGCCATATGTCTTTTCCAGCATGCAAGAAATAACTCAGGAGTTCCCTTATAAATCTGAAGTCAATACAGCAACATATGCATGTAGGCAAGAGTTTATTCCTTACAACCAGCCCGCCAGCATGGTATCGCAACTTCCAGATTTTACACAGATAGATTTCCCAGTAGGAAGTTTTGACCGGTCGACTTATTCAGCTTCTGGACTGGAAGACTTTCTCAGTTGTTTGCAACAGGTCCCTGAAAGTCAAGCTTGTGGAATAAATTCTCAGCAAGTTATAGTAACACCTCAAACATGTTACGCAGGTGCTGTGTCAATGTACCAGTGTGTATCAGAAACTCAGCCAAACTGCACAGAGCAAGTACAGTATAATCCTGTGGTATCTGGACAACAAGTCTTGCTAAACAAGGTATGGGACTTAAACTTACAAAATCACATTTTGCATTTTTTTACCTGGGTGTAGTTTCTTACTGCTTTTGTATACCATGTTGAGCGAGAACTTAGAGAATTCTAGCTTATCATTCACATTTTCAAGAGCAAGTTGGTGCAGGCTGGACATTCTAATCCATAGGATCACTTTCATCTCTGAAGTTCTAAGATGATTATCATGATCATGATGATGTCTCATCCTTCCAAATTAACCAGAAATTCATCAGGAAGCAATAACTTTATACATCCTGATATGTCCCCAAAGTATCCAGGAATTGGACAATAAGAACAAAACCAGTCTCAGACTCTGGTTTGGTGTGGGAATAACAAATCCAGTTTGGATGTGGTGTTAAGGGTTTGAATTCTGGTGAGTTTCTGGTTAGGTTAGCAGGTAGGAGGCACAATCAAGAGCATTCATTAACTCATTCATTCAGGTTTTTATATCACCTATCTAGTAAACTGCTACTCTGGGTGTTGTACAGAAGGTAAATCAAAAATAAAACATTATAAAATATAAAAGTGATAAATCTAAAAAGACAGGTGTGAATCAAGTTGTGTGCACTAGTGTGTTGCTTAAAGAAGACAAAATTGTCTGCAATTATAGCTAGCGGTTAACTTGCTGGTGTGACCATTATATCAGTCAATATTTAAACAGCTTCTGTTTTAACCATATTAAATCTTAATCTGTGTAGTATACATGAGCTTGTCTTCATGTAATTTGGTAATTTATCTTTGGAGAATTATGTGTTTTAAGTTTCTCCCAGGATATTAAGTTCCTCTGCTTCAGTAGATTTTGTGGGCATGGTCATGTAAACCATTCTGAAGAGTTGTAAATACTTAATTAGACGGTGTGAATTTTGTCATCATGTTTGTATACTAGTCAAGTTCTGTTACATCTAAGTGTGATATCTCAAGAACAAATGAAAGACAAATTCCTTGCAAAATAGTCTTCTGGTGGCTCAGCAATTCTGTACTATTTGAGAACTTGATTTTATTTTTGGATTTCTTAACTATGCCTTGAGGTGTTAATAGATAGAGTCACGCCCCACTGATTGTGGGGGTTAGGGACCCACCCCACCCGTGATGCATGAAAATCCACGATATGCAGAAGCGGGTGGGGTGGGGTGGGGGCGATCGCTCACCTGTCCGAGGCTTCTCGGAGGAGCGCGGGGGCGGCACTGAGTGACCTGATCGCCCCCCACCGCCACCCCACGCGGCTCCGAGGCTTCCTGGAGGAGCGTGGGGCGGCACAGAGGGACCCAATCACCCCCTCCCCCCCCCCGCGCGGCTCCGAGGTGCAGGTACTGCGATCCCGTGATGTAGTGGGACCGCAGAACGTGAACCGCGAAATGGCGGGGGGTGGCTGTAGGTGCAACTTTTTAAACCAAGATATTTCTATTTCATTGGCCTTTTAGAGGGTCACAGTGTGTTTTCTAGAGGACCGTGGATCACCTTATATGTGTTGTAGCCCTTGATAAATAATGTCTTCATTTTCCCATTGGACTGGAATATTCAGGTTAGCAGGTATGTGAATGTAAGAGAAACAAGCCTTTGGGGGGGGGGGCGTAAAAAGCCACTGCATTTTGAGAAGAGATGACTTTAGCATATTTTATCAGAGTGATGGGGGTCACGGCTGTTAGGTTACTTGACTGTTGTAAAAGGGGATCACAACTCAAAAAAGATTGGGAACCACTGTTCTATTTTGAGACTTTGTACAGGGAGCTCATAGCTTATCTTCTTTTCTGGTTAGTTCCATGAGTTAGTGGCTAGCTTCAGCACTATCTTAGAATAGTTGGATATTTTTATTTAGATGGTTGAATTAAGAAAAGAATAGAGGAGGGATCTTTGCTATGGTTTTTTGTCCTAAGGGGATGTGCTGTGTAATAATATGTTTGGATTGGGCTTAGATTCAAACCTCTGGGAGACAAAGGTGCAGTCCCTAAATTTCAGTGTCCCCCATCTTGCACCAACTTCATATGTCATGCAAACTCAGATCAAACATTTCCTAAACAGTGAATGGAGGTGTCTTAGTACCTGTAAAGAGAACCACAACAGTGTATGTATATATTGAATATTTTTGATGGACAATGTACATATGCTGGAGGAATTTGACATTTGAAAGATTCCTATAGCTTAAAAAGACTGTCACTAGACACATGAGTTTATTCAAATACTATCACCTCTCCAATAACTGAAATATATCATTATATATCACTTTGAAGGCCTTTTAGACTGGGATTTGGGAGAATCGTGTTAAAGTTACCATTTGGCCATAAGACTCCTTAGATAACCTTATCATTATCTCTTAACATGACTCACCTCATAGGTTAACCTGGGAAGAAGGAAAGCTTTGTATGCTTCCTTGAAGTAAGGTGAGGTTGAAATATAATACAACGTAGAGAAAAGTATTCAGATACTTTGGATTAGAAGTATGAATTCAGAGCTACTATTCTTCCAAAGAGATGAGTGAATGAGAATAGAAGTGTCTGTGTGCAGGTTCATATCATAACTAGGACTGCTGATGGGCTGTCTCAGAAGGCAAGCCTCACAAAAATACAGTGGTACCCCGACTTAAGAGCTATTTGAGTTAAGAGCAGAAAACTGTTGGCATTTTAACTGCCGCCTTACAACAATTTTTTATTTTTTATTTTCTAACTTATTTTTTTTTCAATTTTTTAGATAGGTACCCCAACTTAAGAGTAGTTCGACTTAAGAGCATGCATTCGGAATGGATTAAATTCGTAAATTGAGGTACCACTGTATTCCAACTATGTGTGAATGGGGCTTTGGAGGGAAGGAAGCTTGGAAGGATGGTATAAGACATGCTGGCTATTATTTGGAGAAGAAACATTTGGTTAGACAGGTTTTATTTATCTGTCTGTCTGTGTCTGTCTCGCCCCCTTAGTTCAAACTGCACTACCTGGGGCAGTTTACAAGCTTTCCAACAAATTAGAAGAGTATTGACTGCTGTCCCCAAAGAATGTATGATAAGACATATATACCAGTTGATTAATGCTCTGGGAAAAATGTATTTGGGACTTGTTGGAATGCATGGTGTCAAGACTATCAAACTATTCTAGGACTTTTACTTGACTGAACCTCCATAATAAAAGTATTATTTTTGGATGAGTATTCCCCTACAGTCAAAGCACAGCTTTTCATAAAGTCAGTGAAATATGCATTCATGGGAGAACTGTAGTGGTAAAACTCTTTCAATGTGGAGCAGATTTTTTTTAAACACAGAATTAAGTGCCACAGAACCATTAAGTGCAACTTAAATGCTGCAAGGTGTTGTTGTTTGATTTCTTTGTTTTTATAAAAAAAATAAACATGGTCAGGGTATTTTTCTGTCCAGCTGCCTTGTAGAAAAAAAATATAATATTCAACCTTGACTTTGAAGAATTTGTGGGTAGTCTAATTTCAGCATGAAAAAGAGGCTATCCTGGGTTTTCTTACAGTGTTGCATTTGCAAATAGCAGCTGATAAGATTCAAGTTCTCTGCATGTTCCATCTCAGAACTAGTTCTGTAAATCCAGGACAAGAGTACATGTAAATGTCTCTCATATAGGAAGTACAGTATTGTTTTCAAGACATATAATGAAATATTATGGAGTCTAAGCAATTCAGAGGTTCACAAACAAACAGACAATCCCATTCAAGACATTTGGTTCAGCATGTGCAATTCTTTGCATCCAACCCTAAACCTTTAATATAGAAAGGAGCCTGTATTCAATAGTTAAACATTTCTGGATCTTTAGAAATTCAGACTACAAAAACTGCAAATACTTTTTTAAAATGGCAAAACATTACAGCAGCTACTATCCAAATGGCCATATTGTGTGTGGATGGAGTTTCTCAAGGTGTACATCCAAATGAAAAGTGAACTCTTATGAGCTAGATAATTTTAAGCATATCAGGGATTCAATGGTATCACATCCACTGCATTCGAGGTTCCTGGATGATTCAGTGAAAAGCCTCTTCTAAAGTTTGCTACAAGATACAAAGAATTCTTTAGAGAGAGAAGAGGTGCACACCACCTGAATTGGTGCAAGTGGCTTTCAGTTAGATGCCATTAATCTTACTGGTGGTCTTTCCTTATATACATATTTTGCAAGGTTCTGTGTTAAGCATTTCATTAGAATTACAGTTGTGGGATTAGGCTGAAACCAAGTCAGTTGCATTCAGCTCTTAGTAAAATCAAGGGGGCTTAAGTTAATTAGTGAAGTTTAACTAATCCAATGAGTTGGAGTACTTGGCTGTAGAGGTTAGAGATAGAAGTTATATTCCCAATTGTACCTTCCAAAAGAAGGGCCAGTCTCTCCAGCCATAAGGAAGGTTTACATTCTTTTGACGTGCCAAAAGAAAGGGTTGGTAAACCTATGTACCATTTTAATTATTGGTGGTGATGGTGATGGTGCAAAGTTAGTGAAAACTAAGATTACACTGGTTTGTGTGGGAGCTGAGTGCAGTTGATTTAGGACTAAGTCCAGCATTAGTCTTAACTAAATGACATCAATTCAAATAAAATTATTGTAAGTTAGTTGTGACTAGCAAGCATCATGCTTTTCAGTGGGGCTTGTTTTTATATAATATCAGTATGGGATTTTTTTCTTAGTCTGAGTGAAGCTGTTTCTGCTTAAATTATGAAAAATGTACTACATTTTTATGTATTGAGTTGGAAACTGGTTGTGGGGTTGTAAAGCTATGAACAAGCAATTTAATAAGAGTTGCCTTTTTCCCCTCTAGTTCCCCTCTAGTTTCAATGGAAGAAGCCTGAATGAAGCATATCCACCACAGTTGGATGTTGTGAGCACCCAACCAGAAACACATCTTCAGACTCTTCATCATCCAGCAGAATCTAGATCTTTCTCAGATTTGGCATCCAGTACCTTTATGTAGTTTGGCATCAAAATCCTGTGGAGCGTTAGAACAGGAGTGAATTATTAAATAGAGATTTAAAATTGTGATTGTGCATAATAATATGCATGCATATAGGATCTATTATCCAAAACCTGATTTTATAGGTGGAAGTTGGAGCTGTTATAGCCTAAAAATGTGCACGTGTAATTTTCAAATGGTCGAAATATGCACTGTTGCAATATTATTAACTGCATCACATTGGAGAACATAAGATAAGGCAAATGGTTTTATGGTTTAGTAGATTAAAATGGACACACTGACAATCATACTTGGAGCAGCATAAACATGTCTCTTGGATCACTCTAGGCTTCCTTTAAGCTGATTCTCTAAATGGAGGAACAAATGAAGCACTTAAATTTTGTTGCATGCCCACACCTTTCCTTCAGTTACTTTATTTAATAGTTTTCAGTTCTTTTATTTTACATTTCAAGTTCTAGCACTTTAGTGGAAGGTTTGATACAAGGGTTTTGTATGCAGTTTCAGATTTTGTACAACCAAATCATTGCATTCCTCCTTTACAGTTAGCCTTAAGTGCCTCACAACATAGCTACCTTATTTCTGAAAGGAACTGGTAGGAAAAAAAATGCATACACTCACATATATAAAAAAACAGTCATCCATATTTGTAGCTCGTCATTTGTTGTTTTCGTTGGTTTTAAAACCTAGAGACCTATAGGACATTTATTCCTTTTTCTGTCAAATGTAACTTTTTTTCTCTCAAGAATTTCAGATGGTTTTCTATGTGTGAAGTTTTTTTTCTTTGTTAAAGACAAAGAGTGTTGGTTTTGTCTCCTGTTGGTTTTTCTACATTCCTCATGTAGAACAGGGTAGAAACAGTTGTCTTGTAGGAGAAATTTGTCTCCTTGGGATTAATTCTGATTTTCATTTACTGAAGAGGAAAAAAAACACATGTGCCTTATCTTGTGTTACACATTCAATGAATGGTATTTTTGGAAAGTACAAGGCTGCTCTATGCAAATACTTCCAGTAAAATGGTTTATTGAGAGAGGTGGATTTTTAAAAGCTAGCAAACAGCGATGTATAAATTGTCAACAGTCCAAAAGTTTACTTTTGTAAAAATTTCTACACTGAGTGTCAAATTTTGATTGGCTGCTCTTTTTCAATTGTTCCACTGAGGAGAGGGTCTACTGTTATTAAATATCCCTGATGATTGCACTCTAAAGGAAAAAGCTATCTTTCTATATATGTGAATTCACTTTAAATTTCTTTGTTCAAGAGATGAAACTGAAAGTTTATTTTTAGTTCAGTTTTAGAGAGAAATTGTCCTTGTAATTAAGAAGGATATTTTGAACTTTGTTTTTAAAAATGGAAAACATTGTATTGGATTTTTATCTGAAGATTTTTAGAACAGTAGACGCCAATGCCTGGTGTGTCATAGTAGTTTAAATGAGGGTGGGAGGGGTGTGTACAAGTTCAAACAACTGAATACTGTTATATGTTGTATAGGTTATGTGTAACAAGCACCATTTAATGTCTTTGTAAAATATTTTAAATAAGTCAGTTTTAAAATGTTATACCATATTATTATGTGTATTACATACATATGTACAATGTAAATTATAGTATAGATTCTTTCTTTTTATATATAAAAAAAGAAAAAATAAACCAACTCCCTCCAGGACGGTGTTCAGATTTTTGCTGAAAGAGCAGTTTCAAACAGTTTTACTAACTTCAAAAACTACATAAATGTTTGTTGGGGGCACAAATGTATATGTAGTAGGAGGTGGCTATTAGTTCCTTCGTCACTTAAAAGCTACGTTTAAAAAAGAAAATCTAAAGCATGGTGAATTCTTACTTCCCAAAACTGTGTAAATGTATTTTGAAAAAGATGGTCAGGCAGCTCGTACAGTTCTGCATTTGGTATCTAACAGTGTGTTTGAGTGTATTGGAAAGGAAATACTTATTAATTACTTAGTGTGCTTCATTAATAGTTGAAAAGAAGTGTAATGGTTTGGGCCATAGTGTCCTTAAAGATGCTAGGGACTTTCTTTTGGCTATCACTAAATGTATGAGTTTAGATGTTATCTGATGCTTTCTTAATCTTTCATGTGGTCTCGTTTCCCAACAGTTTCTGTAGTTTTTTTTAAAGAAAAACTGATGATGATTATTTTTTACAAGAATAATATTGACAATCAGTAACTGTACTGTAAAACTTAAAAGGTTAAAAGGGACAGCGTAACTTTTTTTAGAAAAAGAAAAGGAAAAAAATCAGCAAATAAAGACCTGTATATTATATCACTTCTGCTAAACCAAATACTATCCCATCACTAAGTGCCAAGGATTCAGTACAAAGTGGTGTACTGCCTTATTGTAAGCTAGTTTCATTCTGCTATGCTTAGTATCAGCTTGTTTTCTACTTGAGCTATGCTTATATGTAATAAACCTGTGTATTGGTGGTGCACTATTGATCTACACCAAACTGGTCTCCTCAAAAGTGATGCGTTTCTGACTTTGTTATGTCTCCACTTTCCCTGCCTCTCTCTGAAATTCATGCAAAATACTGCCTAGTTTAATCAATATTAGTATTATGTAGAATACATCTTGGCTTTTTTTCTCCCTCTTTCTGTCCCCATCGTCCCTTTCCTCAGCTATGTTTTATGTCATGTAATTAATTTCTTGTGTGTTAGCTTATGATTTTATAGTGCTTTTAATGAGCTTCAGTAATACGTGTAAAGCATAATATATGGTAATAAAATATCACCTGGTCAGAACTGATAACGTAATTTCTTTCACAGCACAATATACGTGACCTCTATTAGCAGAGGGAAATAAAATTCCACAGCAGTGTGTCATATAACCTTTGCTTCCAGAAGTGCATCTTCCTTCAGAATTTTAAGGTGACATAAATACCCACAGAATCAGCTGCCCCCAACACCATCTGTTGCATACCCCATCAGGTTATACGGTATCCATCTATAGCAAAGTTTGCAAGGACCTATCACCCTTTAGTCATGCTGTTGAAATAAAGGTTGCTCAAACAGCTCTTGTGTTTATTTTTAAAACCACCTTCTGAGGAGAGGTGCAAGTGAAACAGGGCATTTATGGAATGTATTTTCCCCATAATATTCAGTCATACTTTTCTGGTAGCAGGCACAGGAGCCAGAAAACTATTAGAGTTTGTGTAAGGTCTGCATACCATGCTGAGGCTAATTGCAATTAATTGATGAGATGCCTGACCTGCTTCTTAACTGCACAACTAAGATATAACTCAGAAGCAATTATTATTGTAATTCCTCATACTGTTCCCTTAAAAAGCATAAAAAATCAGAATTGAATCTGCAAAGTCATGTTCCTCTTTAGCATTCCCCTGTTGTCTACAATAGAAGTTCCCTTTGATACTTCATCTTTATTCTTTAGTTGCACATTTAATGTCACTGCACAACTTTCAGCAGGTGCATGTCTTGTAATTACTGACAATCTTTGTGTACAAGTGTATATTGATCTGTTGTAGTTTGCTGTTTATCAATTGATATAACAACACAACAGGCATTCAGCATCTGTATCCCAATTCCATAAGCTGATCATCAGCATGTGTGAGGCACTCATGCAGTTTTTCTGAATGGTGATTGATTTCTGTGTTAAAAAAAATTAAAGTGGTAGCCACTGGACAAATTCAAGTTGGACAGGTTTAATGTTAAATTCTGTTTTGTGCAAGAATTAAATGAAAATCTCGTGGTTCTTGAGTTTTGAGTGAGCTGTTTTGGTGCAAATGAATGCTGAACTAAGAATCAATTGTTCACTGCTAAAAGAGTCTGATCTCTTTGGAATGTGCCATGTGTACATATTTGTTCAACTTATCTGCATGTGAGTTTTTAAGATGCATAGTTACTACTGGTAAGCAAATGCCAAATTGTTGGTATATTTTTGGAGGAAGTGGCTCTTGGTGCATTTGTGTGAGTGATTTTTATCCTTGTTGCTTGCAAAGGCTCCTTGCCCCCATTGCCTCAGGCCTGCTCAAAACTAAAGAACATTTCAAACCTGCTCAAGCACTAAGCAGTGGGAATAGAACAGTGGAGGATTGAATTCCTCCAGTCATACAATTTCAGAGCATTGTCACGGGAAGAGAGTGTTCAACCTAAAGTGGTGGGTTGTTTCAATTTTACTTCTTTCCCTCTGCTCACATTTTGCTTAGTAATCCTAATTCTTGAAGTAACTTTGTGTTTGAGATTCAGAACACCCACCTTGAATGCCTAGGAATTAGAGGTGAGCACGAAACAGAAAACCCATGGTTCGGGTTTGTCTGTTTTGGGCCTACCCTTGGTTCGGTTCGGGTTCATAAGAAGTTTTTTAAAAAATTCATACGAACCCGAACCAAGCCAAACTGGTTCGGGTCGACTTACTGGGCGGTGGTAGCGGCGGGTGATCCTAGCCCCGGTGGCAGGGGTTTTTGAGGCTCTGGCTTGGGGCCAGCAACTTGTTTTATTTGTTTGTTTGTTTGTTTTTCCTTCAAGTGCCGACCGTGCGGCCCCTGGGGCCAGGTCAGCACTGGTTTATTTTATTATTTTCTTCATTTTAGAGCACCGACCACGCTGCTCCATTTGTTTTGTTTTTTTTTTTTTTTTGGTTTTTTTTTTTTTAAGTCCCCAGCTGGGGGCTTTTTGAGGCCTACCTTCCCCCCACCAGGACCAGGAGGACTGCGGCGAGGACAAGGTAGGAGGGGGTAACGAAAAACGAAGCAAATGAAATGGAAATATCTGTTTCATTTTGTTTCATTTTTCTTTGATGGGTTGGTTTGTTATTCGTTTCGTTAGCTAACGAAACGAATAACAAAATGAATTAATAGTTCGTTTCATGCCCATCTCTACTAGCAATATAGTAGTGGGTGTTTTCTGCAGCAACCCATGGAAAATCCCTACACTCAGGATGTAACTTCAAGTGTCAGACAGCAAGAATGGAATGGAATGCTATCTGCAAAACTGAAAACTTCTTTTACTCTTTCCTGTTCTCTAAGCATTTTTAGGCAGAAGCATGGGATGATCTCTGTGGATAGCTTGTTTTCCCTCTGGCTTTCTGCCCTTTCATCTAGTTCAACTTTTCATTACTGTGGTTCCTTGCCCTTGAGGCCCCATCATAATGCATTTAGCTCAGTCTGCAGTTAAAGAAAAGTGCAATGAAACTTGGCTGTCAAAAGGTGGCAGGTAAGTTTTGAGACATACTTTCGATAACAGTGTATTTTCTCCTTCTGCATGTGCAAAAGCAGAAGCATTTTCCCCATGTTTTTCCTCTCAATTTATATTTTTATTGTACTAGACCCAAGTCCCTTTTCTGGTACTACTGAAAAATCTGTCTGTAGCACTGTTTTTTCACCCCGCTGTCTTGCTCTCTCACATCCATGGTAAAGTAGTTCGAGGATTTGAAGCGGAAGGCATTTGACATTATTGCAAGAAGCTAATAAGCAAAAGAGCAACCTTGCATGGACTTTATTTTTGAGCCATTCTGAGAAGACTAAATTTTGTCTAGGCCCTTAAATTCCTAACACATTACAGTGGTACCTTGTATAAAGGAAATAATTCATTCCAAATGAAATTATGTTAAGCAAATTTTCCTTTATACAAATTCTTATAGGAATGCATTGAAAATGGAGTAATCCCATTTTTATGTTAAGCAAATTTTCCCCATAGGCAATTATGTTAAGCAAATTTGCACTATCTCCAGAATTTTTATGTTGTACAGATTTTATGTTATACAAGCTGTTTGTTATACAAGGGTCCACTGTATTTTATTAAATTCATGTAATAGTGCAAGTTGGAGATTTTCCATCTGCATTGGGTCTTTAAAGGCACATTCCCCATAAAATCCATTGGAAGCCATTTTGAATAAGAACTACTGAGCACAGATTCTAAACTTGTACAAGTTATAGACCTGATCTCAAGCTTGATCTATCTATCTCTGTTTTGGGCAGCTACGAGAGAAAACATCAAAGTAACATAATACTAGGAAGAGACCACTGGCACATCTCTTATAAACAAAAATTGAAAGTTACAATTGTCCATCTTGTGCCTAAATTCAGATAGTGCCCTGTTTATATTGTCTCCTGCCATTTGATCTCATTTGGCTACAGCGCCTTGTCACCCAGTTGGCTATGACAGCTTTCATGGTTTGGTGAAGATAGCATAGATATATTTATAAACAAATGAGTTGCCATTGGCAATCACATTAAATTACTTCAGAACAAAGAAGGAAGGTGAGGGGTGTGTGATAAGTGATAAGAATGAGAGCAACATCTGTCCCTCCATAAAGTGTGATGTAATTTCTACAGAGGTTACCAGGTCCCACAATTAGATGCAGATGATCACTTACATATTCAAAGCAAACCAAATCTCTAGGGCTCCTGCTATTTTCATGTCTGAACAGTAAAAAACGTATAGCTCACTATCTAATACAGCAAGTCAACTTCCTTGTCCAATTAGATTCAGGAGCTCACTTGCATAATCAAAGCAAACCAAATATCTAGGGTTCCTGCTATTGTCATGTCTGAACATTGAAAAACTTCCAGCTCACCAACCAATGCACCAAGTTCACTTCCTTGTCCATGCTGAGATTCCTCTTATCACAGAAGTTAGGACAGGATCTGAGGCACTGCATCTTCCGGCCGGGGAATCTGGACCACATCCATTTATACTCTTGGTGGCTAGAGCAGCTGGCAAGCTGTGGCAGTTCAAATCAAACCTATAGGCCACTGCCTTTCGTCTTAGCATCCAGCCCTTTAAAGCAAAGCTTATCATACCTATTGTACTTGAATTCTAGCATCACCACTGAGAACAATAGGATTTGCAGTCACAGCATCAACCCTTGCAATGGCAAATATGCAGTGTCCTCTGACTGGCACTAGCACCTACAACCATCTTGCAAAAGGCCTCTTAGCTTAGCACCCGATGATCAACCTGGTCAAGAATGGTCTTCCAGCCTCCAGCTCATCAAGGTAGCAAATACCAACCTACAAAAACTGTAGACTGACTCAATGGAAAGCAAGATGGGATGTATCTTGTGGAGTATGGGCAAGAGCTATGGCTGAGATCTGTAATAGCCTTGCCATTTCACTCATGGATGCAGTAATTTGGCAGGAGGTACATGAAAGCCCCTCTTGTGTTTATTAAGGGGTAATGGACCAAATCAAGTTAAGGGAATGAGGCCTCCAGTCCTATATCCTCATTTTCATAGGATACCCTTAATTTTGGGGAGAAAACAACAATGGCAAGTCATTCACCCCTTCTCTTTTAATTCCCTTACCACTGAAATCTACTCATGAAGGAAAAAAATCTGCCAGAAATGTCAAGACCTGCTTCTCAGTGTGTGCTTTTGGAAATACATTGTCAGCTTAGGGTTTAGAAAATGTGGTCTGTCTATTATCCTTTATTTTTATGGCAATGTTGCCTGTTGTAACTTGTTATAGCTAGAGGAGATTGCAGGTTTCAAACAAGAAATAAAAGATTAAACTTCAAGTCTACAGTGATCTGAAAAATATCATTGCTGCAACACCTGTGATGACTTGTTTTCTACAAACAGTGCATCCATCCGTGGTCTTGTGGGTGCAATAGTAAATGGGGAGTTGTTCAAATGTGGACCACCTAATCAGAATTTTATAAGAATTGGGGATTCCATGTGTGTTTGATCTGTCACAAATCTGATAGAAGATCCATATTTCATGACTTCATCTGAAAGAGTTGTTGCTGGCATCATCTGTTCACATATTCAGGAGCAGACTATTAAATTATAAAAACTAAAACAGGCATGTATATACATTTTTGTGAAGACTGCTGTAAAGTCATGCTAATTTCTGTCACGTTTTCTTCATTGTGCACGTTCTTTCAAAGTCAAGACCCAAGGACTAAAGATAAAGCAAATGCCCATGATGAGTCTTCACAGCTACAGCACATCTAGTTAGTATTGCTGAGACTGAAAGGAGGAAAATGGTATCATGCCTAACCCATCCTTTTTTTACTGTACAATTTTCTTTCAAAATATAAGATCTTATGAGTGGCTCCTTTCTACCTACATAAGCAATTTGAGTATCATCTCTCCTTCACAATTCTAGGCAGCTTTTAACCTTTTAGTAAGTCTAGCTGGATAAGCCCTTGTGTCCTTTAGTTCAGAGTTTCAAATAAAATGTCAGAGGTGATTCTCTCACTCCTTAAAATGTTTCTTCCCTCCCCCATTGTCCTAGAAAACTGAGACTGACCTCTGACGGTTGACCTTCAGAAGCAGCTCTTTCACTTTCTTTGAAACATACATTTTAAAAATTATAAATATATTGGGAGAAACAGAAAAGTTAAAGGGAGATATGCAAGCTTCATTCCAGGGTGAGGCATATAAAATAATAAAACATGAATATATGTCAGAAGAAGATTTTGCTTGGATTTGATGTCAGCAGAATAGGCATCCATGCATAGCTGAAACATTTAAGATTTCCTGACTATTAAATAACAGCTGTCTATGGCATTTAGATATAATAGTATTTCCCTTTTTAATCTTGGAGTTTGTGTACTGTAGCTATAACGAGACTGTGTAGGATTCAACCACATTGACCATTGATTGAAGAAGAGCTGTTAGGTTCTTATCCAAAGCTATTTTGAGAGGATACCAGAAATCATGCACTGGTTTTCTGAGCTCGATGCATGGCTGAAATCAACTTAGCTCTTCTCTCCAGGGATAATGTAAAGCAGATGTGTGTGTTCAGTATGTTTCTCCCAAGGAATGAGCACATTAAAATCCTCAGTATAATACAACATACAGAGCGCTTCTAGATTAATGCTCTTGGCTGCCAGATTTGTAGCTTTGATTCTCTCTGATTTTTAGCGCTTTGTGGGATTTATTTCAGTGATTCTGCCCTTGGGCCAAAATGAATCAACTTTTATCTGAGATGATCTTATTTTGGCTAAGCCCTATAGCTTTTCTTTTAATAAATATGTAACCTTAGACTACTATTATACACAAAGACAACGCGAACATAAAAATCAAGTAAATTCTCCTGAAAAGCAGCAGTCAAAACAGTCCACAAAGCTCTTGGTGGAATTTGTGCTTAAGGTGATGTAAACAGTATATTTATTGCATGTGTGTCACCCTCATTTTCTCTGCTTGCTTGGTAGTTAATTTTTAAAACAAACAAACAAACATGAATGTATTCTTTTCACAGATGTAGGGCATTAATTAACAACAGAGAACAATGCAGCAGAAGCCTTGATGGCAGCTAGAGCTTGGAAAGCTTACTCTTTTCAGCGATAGCTTCTAGAATGACCACTGGCTAACACAACTTAGGAATTCTAGGAATTTAAGTCCAAAGATTTACTTTTTCCAAGATCATTACCGAGTAGAGTCTAAACCCTGCAAGCTCTTTTTGATGTAACATTTTGACTTCTGTTAGTATCTGATTGTAGATCAGCGACAGAGGTGACCTTACTGTTCATCTAACCCAGCCATCTGTTTATTGTTCGGACTCTAAATTAATACCCTCCTGAAAAGGTAACTTTATTTAAATATAAATATACCTTTATTTAAAGATCCCCGTGAAGATGGAGCCTATTGGTGCTCTAGGAAGCAAGTTCCATGATCAAACTGTTCTTCCCACCAACAAGTTGCTCTTAATGTTAACCAGAACGAAGCATAAATTCTGTCTTTCAGCATGGAAGGCTTTCATTTACGCACTGGATGTATCTCATTGTTTTCCTTGTCCATGTTTTGCTGTTTTCATCTTGCTTATCTGCAAAAAGTGCTGCAGAGATGGTTATTACTTTTGACTACAGGAGGAGGAGGTGGACTGAGAGGTCACAACTGAGATTGAGAGATCAAGATGCCCTAATGACTCCTGATACCTATGCAAGTCCCAGCATTTTACTCCCATTTACTGTACTCTCTTTACAAGAACTGAACTTCCTAGGAAATTCTTTCTGGACCAGGAGGTAACGACAATTTTCACCTGATTCCAGAAATCTCTTTTGGGGCACGATGGACAAGAACTATTTACAAGTTGTTTCAGATGCAATATGTTAGACTACTACTATTTGAGCCCCGGACTAATTTGGGCATAGAAACAGCCTTGGTACTCCTAATAGTATGTCAAAACTGAAAGCGAAAATGCAGCATATTATCCAGCATGATACTACTAACTAAAGGATATTGTTGGATTAGTGGTACAACTTAGATGCCTGAGATGTCATGTTATAGTGTTTCTTCTCTTAAGGGCTATTTTAGAAGGTCGAATTGTGGGATTTCTGCTAAAATGGGCAGCATGATTGATGCTGTGGACCGAGCCCTGTAAGTTTATCTGACAGTCACAGAGGGAGCTTGTTGGCACATAACAACAAACCGTGGAACTCAGAAATAGTGTTTAACCATTTTTGCATGAGATTGGATCCCATCTGAAAGGAAAGGTTTGCAGCTGGGGGTAATTCTATATCCAGTTTTTAAATTAAGGCAAAATTCAGCTACCACTATTTTAAATATCACTGTCAGGTTGGTTAAATCTACTCCATTCTTAAAACTAGTGCACTGGTTTCCATCAATAAAACAAGCATATCACACAAAGGCAATTCTTGCAGGCCCATATCCCATTCTATTTGTATTAGATTGTAATTGCAGTGTATATATTTACTCTGGCAGTAACATCAACAGGGTAAAGTGCTGAATGCAACTAGTGTGTGATAGTAACTCCTTACACTGCCTTCTTAACTTATCACAATTCTTTGCTGATATGTATGCTGATAGAATTACACTGGCAAAGTGTGACTCACTCTGGTGGAAAGAACATTAAATTGAAAATCCCTCTTCTGTGTCCTGTCACACACACACCTGCCACCATTCATTGCAACTCCAAAATCCCATCCCTATCTGCTAAATTGTCATATGGACTTTTAAAGTGTTCCGTGTTTGTGTGTATATATGTGTATGTGTGAATGTGCTTTGCCTGTAAAGGCACAAGCACTAGGTTTACAGAGACTGTTTGTGTTGGTGTTAGACCCATACTTGCCTACAGACAACCTCCCAACCCCAAACAAATACTAACGCACATGAGATTACAAAACAATAATACAGACAAAGGGACTAAACCATGCCACAAACCCAGATGCTAACTCTGCCCACACATCTACTCTGGCAACACTATTATATGTGGCCTAACAATACCACATATAATATCCAGGGCAGCTTCACCTGCTCCTCAACCAATGTGATATACGCCTTAGAATCATAGAATCATAGAATTATAGAGTTGGAAGAGACCTCATGGGCCATCGAGTCCAACCCCCTGCCAAGCAGGAACCCCTTCACAATATTTCCGACAGATGGCCATCCAGCCTCTGCTTAAATACCGTCAAAGAAGGAGACTCTACCACCTCCCGTGGCAGCATATTCCACTGCCGAATAGCTCTAACTGTCATGAAGTTCTTCCGAATGTTCAAATGGAATCTCTTTTCCTGTAGTTTGAAACCATTGCCCCGAGTCCTAGTCTCTGAAGCCATGGAGAACAAACCTGTTCCCTCTTCAATATGACATCCTTTCAAATATTTAAACATAGCTATCATATCCCCTCTCAGTCTTCTTTTTGATAGGCTAAACATTCCCAGTTCCCTAAGCCGTTCTTCATAAGACATCTCTTCCAGGCCTTCAACCATCCTAGTCGCTCTCCTCTGCACCTGCTCGAGGTTGTCAACATCCTTTTTAAACTGAGGCGCACAGAACTGGACACAGTACTCCAGGTGGGGTCTGACCAGAGCAGAATAGAGTGGCACTATCACCTCCCTTGATCTAGACACTATGGTTCTGTTGATGCAACCAAGAATCGCATTGGCTTTCTTGGCCGCCGCATCACACTGCTGGCTCATGTTCAATTTGTGGTCCACCAAGACCCCCAAATCCCTTTCACAGGTACTATTCTCTAGCCAAGTGTCCCCCATCTTATATCTGTGCAATTCATTCTTTCTACCTAGATGTAGCACCCTACATTTCCCTCTGTTGAAATCCATTCCATTAGCTTTGGCCCAGACTCCTAATCTGTCAAGGTCCTTTTGGATTTTCATCCGATCCTCTAGGGAATTAGCAACCCCTCCCAATTTGGTATCATCTGCAAATTTAATTAGCATACTCTCTATTCCTTCCTCCAAGTCATTAATAAAGATATTGAAGAGCACTGGACCAAAAACAGAACCTTGGGGCACCCCACTGGTCACGTCTCTCCAAGATGATGAGAGACCATTTATGATCACCCTTTGCGTGCGATCAGTCAACCAATTACAAATCCACCTCACTGTAGCACTATCTATCCCACTTCCTACTAACTTCTTAGCAAGAATACCATGGGGAACCTTATCGAAGGCCTTGCTAAAGTCCAGATAAGCAATATCCACAGCATTCCCCTCGTCTACCATGCCTGTAATTCTATCAAAGAAAGAGATCAAATTAGTCTGGCATGACTTGTTTTTAAGAAACCCGTGTTGACTTTTTGTAATGACAGCATTGTTTGTTAGATAATTGCAGACTGATTTCTTAATAATCTGTTCTAGGATCTTTCCGGGAATTGAAGTCAAGCTGATTGTTGCCTTCTTTTGCCAACAATGCCCATCTGCACTCTACACTATACAAACAAGACAGTCTCTACAAAAATGGATCAATGGACACAAGTTTGACATAAGAAACCATAGTACACAGAAACCTGTCTCAAACCATTTCAATCTGCCAGGACACTCCTTGGAAGATATGAAGATAACCATTTTGGAACAGGATCATTACAAATCAAGAACACAAAGAGAAACAGCTGAGATAAAATTCATATGCATGATGATACACAAGAATGGACTGAACATAAGTCAAGGTTTCTTGAGTCATTATCAAATGTCATACTCCTATATTGCTTGTTTTTCATGGAAGTTTATCTCCCACCAAAAAGACTCTAAGGTAAAAACTGTCTAAGCTAAACTTTCCCATTCTCTCACACCCGAATAACCCCGTCTCACCTTCCGCCCTCTCTTCCACCACCACCCCGATCTGGTGTCTGTTTTTGGCCTCTGGGTGATTTTTACTAGAGGGCCCAAAAACTATACCAACTATATCAATGCTACCTTCCCACTCTACCTCTTCCTCTTCCTCCGCCCCTCTATACTCTCACCCAGATCTGGTTTATGTCTCTAGGAATTTTTACAACAGAGCTGACATGCAAATACTGTATACCTACACACAACAGCCAATGAATATTTGGTATGAAATATATATTCCATACATACTATATTTCACACTTCATTCTGCTGCTAGAATGAAAAAGTGGGCGTGTCCACGAAACGTTACATTAAAATATGAAAGTCTTTATGGCATGTTTTTTGTCTTCTGTTTTGTTTTATTTTCCTTGATTTTTGCCTGGAATTCTTACACAGACTAACATGGCTGCCTTCTCCAAAACTTTTGTTTACTTATTATTTATTTATGAGTATTTTTACCCTGCCTTTCTCCTTGGAAAAGGACCCAAGGCAGCTTACAGTAATGAGGAACAATGTACAGTCCAGTACAATTAAGGCATATTCAAGTTGAGGATTATCTTAACAATATTAGAAGACAACATTAAAGCTAAACGAGAACGAGAGCAGTTTATGAATATACATTCCATGTACTCATGTACGGTAGACCATCTAAAAGTTAATGGGGTTGGGAACTAACAATTGATATAGTCAGTGTAGAAAGGAATATTGCCATGCGTGCCAATTCCATACGGCAGTGGTGTCCAAACTATGGCCCTCCAGATGTTTTGGACCAGAACTCTGGAGTTGTGGTCCAAAACATCTGGAGGGCCGGTTTGGACACCCCTGCCATACGGAGTCCTCTTGTTGAGTTGAATCAGACTCAAACGAGGATGATACAGTACGAGTCCTTTACTTCTGTGTTGCTTAACTTTTTCCCTAAAACTCAAATTGCCGCTCTCTATTCCCCTGGGCATGAGCTGCTTATCTTTTCCGTAACAACCAGACTTATGAAACCAACGTGACCAACAACCTTTTGTCTCCATTGTTGGTTTAAAACAGAAACAGCAAAATGTCATCCTTTGATTGCTGGTGGATTACTTCTCCAATCCTCCCCTCCCCTCGTCAGCACAGGCCATGGGCCAGCCACCTTTAAAAGGTTCCCACCCACCCACCCCTGTTTTAAATCACCCACACACTGCCAGGCTCCCCTCACAGCTGCTCAATTGCATGAACCTGGTTGTTAACTACCATTTTTTCTAAGCAATAGCAAAAAAAAAAAAAAAAAATAGCTGATCCACTCCTAGATAAACAATGGGCAGCTTTGCTAAGGGTGACAAATGAGGAAGGGCTGAGAGAAGAAGAATTAATCTCATTATATGGGTTAAGTATACTGTTTTCACTTAGCTGAGTGCACATGAAAGGGCTTTTCCATCCAAGGAATTCTTTTTTTCTCAAACTTTGGCTAACCGCTAACTTTGGCAGAGATGAAGCAGAGCTATATGGATGAAAGGGTTGCATATCCCGTTACCTAGACTTCAGCTGGTCCAATCGTACTCCGATACACCCATAGAAAAGATATTGCTTTTTGCCTAACCTGGTGGTGTTCCAACTTGCCTGCTTACCACAAGCTGTGCCAGAAGAAGTGTCAGCAGGATGGAAAGTTGTTTGATCATCATGTCACTTTCAACGGGTCCGTATTAAATTGCTGCATGGCAGAGGACTCCCTGGCATGCCATGAATCAGCCCATTGTTTTCCACTAGATTTGTTACGACTGACTGTCCTCTGTTGCCAGTGGTTTTCTCCATGCACTAATAAAAGATGGCGATGAATGACAGCAAGTTTCATCGTCTGCCCAGGTTCTGTGGGATGAGCACCAAACAGACGGAATGAGTGACATCTGTCTGTTTTAATAAATACCCAGCCAGAGGGAGCACATTCGTAACTTCAGTGACAACCCCCTACTGTTAGGTTTCACTTGATTATAAATAGCAGGGAAATGGGGGAAGGATTCCTTCAGGGACTGGGTCGCAATGAACACAATATACACTGAGTACGATAAACGTAGATCTCTTTGGCCACCTCTCTCTTCTCTGACATGGATCTAAATCTTTTCAAATACGCTACCTGACAAAAAGATTACAACATTCTGCTGTGGTGGTGGGTGGGAAAATGTATTGCCAAAGAAGTATGTTTTTCCAGTTCATGTACAATCTAGAAGAGCCCCTCCCCCACCCCGGCAATTAAACTGGCAGGCTGCTCTGAGGCTCTGTTTTGATAAGAATTGGTTGAAATCCAGACGTTATTATTTGGAAAGAAGCTTTGACAACAGATCTACATTTTTTTCCAAGTCCTTATGTGCTGCAATGACCTTGAGCACAGGGACATGAGGAATTTTTATAACAGAGCCCTAAAACAACACAAGCCATATCACTGCATGTAAATCCAACAGTCAATGAATAATTGTGAGTTTTCCAGGCTGTTTGGCTGTGTTCTGGAAGTTTTTCTTCATGACAGACTCTGTGGCTCGCATCTTCAGAGGGCAAGGAGCTCAGGGAACTAGGATTTCTATCTGTGCTCTATGCTCTAATTCCTTGAGCTCCTTGCCCTCTGAACATGCCAGCCACAGAATCTGGCGAAATGTCAGAAACAAAAACTTCCAGAACGCGGCCAAACAGCCTGAAAAACTCACTGCAACTATCAGATCCCGGCCGTGAAAGTCTTCGAGAATACAGTCAATGAATATTTGCTATAAATATTATATTTCATTGAACATCTCATTCTGTAGCTATGTCTGAAGAAGTGGACTTGATCCACAAAAATTTACATTAAAATATAATAATTTAGTGTTTAAGGTGCCACATGTTTCTGTCTTTTGTTTTGTTTTGTTTCTTTGAATTTTGCCTGGAATTCTTGCCCAGACTAGCATGAGTACCTCTTCCAAAACCATGAGAAAGACGCTGGCTTGGATGTTGGTGTAATAAATTACATTTAAAAGGCAGTGACTGATGAAGTGAGACTAGACTTGATCTTACTTTCAGCACTGATCCTGCTGAGCATATGTTTGCTTTTCATGGACCTTACCATTGATGGAATCCAAGTAGTTAGTGTAGAATTGGTTCTTCAGGTTGCACAACACCTTTCTTTTTACACATAGTAGGTGTTATTTAGTAATGGGAATCAAAGTGATAAAACGTAAGCAATAGTTGTCCTTGCTTCTTGTTATAAGCTGTCGAGTTACTGTTGTTGTACGGTGATGTTACGAATTAGCTATCTTCAACACTTGATTATCGGCAAGTCTTTCTTCCCAGATGTTCCACCCACTGGTCATTAAAGGTATACTGTAGGATTCAGAGAGCCTGGTTCAACTTAGAGCCATTTCAAGGTTGCCTGTTTTGGGTCTGAATCTTAGGACTCTTGAAAACTAATCTTCATTCTTCCCATTAACCACCAAGGGAAACCAACCAACAGTCTGTCATGAAATAGAACCTCTCCCCTCTCACGTTGCTAATTTGATCTAATTTCTTAGCACAGAGAACTTTGGGGAGAAAGTGTATATTTTTAGAGACACATTATCTCTTTCCTGTGTCCCACCAAATCCAAATTGCTTGGGAGTTTTAAGGAGTTCTCACAGATGGATTTCTCCCATTTTGGATAAGTCCCACATCAACGCAGATAGGTTCCAATTCAGAAACCGAAGTTGGCTGGCTTTGAAGCACAGTCCCATTCACCCTTTTGGGGGTCTTGGAATAAGGTTCCCATAAACAGGACATAGTTTAGGTGCCCCATCAACTTGTGTTACACCTTTGCTTCCAAAGACGACTTTTAGAAGCTGTTGCCCTCAGTTTATTTGACAACCCAACAACCAGCAAGCTTGTTTCTATGTGCAGACCATTCCTCTAATAGTTCCTACATCATTGCATATGTAATTTACCTACAACCTATTGTGAAACCGTTCTTGCAAAGTTCCTATACACACATTGTAGCCCAGTTTGGAAAAGCTATATTCCTTTGCAGCTTCTATTTTCCAAAATAGTAAAATGTTAAATGATGTGCAGGAAACCTGCCAAAATATTTTGGCCATTGTTTTTTTAAACGTCCCAGAGCATCCAACATGAATAAGCATGTAAACCTTTTGTTCTCTAACACATTTTATTCCCCTCACCCCTTTTTTCTATTGTAGCATAAGAACTTTCTGAGTTTGGAATATGTTGAATTAATGCCTTCCAAGAGAAAGTCATGCCATGTTTCTGTTAGGCAATTTTTAATGTAACAGGAGAAACAATAGTACATAGTTTTATTTTTAAATGAAGCTGGATTACTTTTTTTCCCATTGAGTTATGAGGTATAGTATACTTCTTAATGAAAAAGTAACCTGTGAAGTGGCACACAGGATTATAGGCTGTCCTATTTTTCAAAAGATGAGAATGCATAAAAATTATGTAGAAAATGCATTTATGTGAAAACTTATGGACAATTATTGGACCCCCCCCCACACACACACACACACATAGTTAACAAGCAGATGCCTTTATAACACAGACCAATGCCTGTCTTCTCACCAGCAAATCATTTGTAACTAGAATGCCGCTCGCTCTCTGAGATCTAGAGGTTGAACATTTAAATGCTAAGCTGATGGGATAGCTTAGTGGTTTAGGTATCCAGTTACAGATCCTGAGACTGGGAGTTCAAGCATACAGGATGCCTCCAGTGAGAAGAGTCAGCCTGTGTGGCCTTGGGCAAGCTGCGTAGTCCCAAGATGCCCCCAGAAGAAGGGAATGGCAAATCATGTGTGCACGTTTTCACTAGAAAGATATACACTGTATATATTTCACTGATGAGGGCTTGCATCAGATGAGGGGGGGGGGGAATGAAAAAACCTCCACTTCTCCCACTATGTGCCCAATAGTGGGGAGGGGGGGAGAAGCCGAGGTGTTTACCCCCTTTTTTAAAAAGGTGTTTGAGGCATTGAGGGAAGCTGCCTCTTTAAATGGAGGCAGCTTCCCTCAGTGCCTGAAAGACCTTTGAAACAGCGACCGCTTTTCCCCAATGAGGGGGAAAGTGTACGCTGTTTAAAAGGTTTTGAGCCACTGGCCCAAGCGCTTGGATCGGCAGCTCAAAGACCTTTTAAATGACCCCCCCTTCTCCCCCCCAGCTGCCAAAGTTACTCAGGGGTAGCCCCATCTCACTCGTAAGGCGGCTGGGGGGGGGGGAGACCACCGAACTCTGCTTGCAAGTTGGGATTCTCAATTGTCGGGGTGGTCGTAAGTTGGGGTACCACTGTGTGTGTGTGTATGTATGTATGTGTATATATACACACACACACACATATACACACATGTACACGTGCTCTGGATCAGTCTTCTGTAATCTGTTGATCTATCCTGCTTCCACATATGGTTGCCACTGGCTAAAATGCATGCCTTGCATCGGCCCTCTTCCCTGTACATTAGCCACGTACAAGCAAACCCTCCCTCTTGTGCAATCTTGAACTGTATCCAATCTGTATTGATGTAAATTATCTCATTTCACAAATAATTCTGGAAAATTTTCTTACTGGTGTTTGTAAATATTCGGTTTGCACTGCTATGTTTGCAGCTCTATTCCAAAAACCAAAACAAAACCACACCAAAATTTAAGATTAGATTTGACAGTCTTCCTGAATGTCCTTACATAAGAACATAAGAACATAAGAAGAGCCATGCTGGATCAGGCCAAGGGCCCATCTAGTCCAGCTTCCTGTATCTCACAGCGGCTCCACCAGATGCGTTTGGGAGCGCATGAGACTAGATATCTGTCTCCTGATACCACTCCCCTGCATCTGGCCCTTGAAGTACCCTGGTTTAAAGCCTGGAGATTACACATCTCCATCATGGTTTGTAACCTGTGATGGACTTTTC
>JAHTLZ010003542.1:55843358-55854483 GCA_023846285.1 Phrynocephalus versicolor | reverse complement strand
TCTATCTATCTATCTATCTATCTATCTATCTATCTATCTATCTATCTCACGTCCCTTGCCTTCTGCTGAGCAAGGAAAGTAGTTCATTTACCAAGATCCAGGAATGGGTTGCTTACTGAGCCACTTCACAATAATAGCAAATTGACTCTGGAGCCATTTAGGGAATCTTACACCAAGAAAAGGTTCCAAGTCCTTAATTGTTCCAAAGAAACAGTAGGCTCCAAAGCATGATAAACCTCCATGTAGACAGCCTCTGACATTCTGCATTTAGGGAAAGAAACTGTTGATTAGCAAATGGTTTTTAAAATGCATTTAATGAAGTTTAGCTTCCCAAGAGTTCTGGCACAAGAAAATTGTCATATGCAATGCTTATCTGCTGCTCAACATCAGCCACATCTGAAGAGAATAAAGAGAAACTTGATACATGGGCTTCCCTGCCACCTCTATTTTTCTCCATCTTTAGGCCAGCTGATGGAGATTCATTTTCAGTGCATGAAATGATCGCATGCCAGATTTAGAGAATGGTAAGCTTCAGTTCTCTGTAAGGTTGAGAAGGAAAATTGAGCCTACAAAGCTAATATGGTTCTGGTGCTTTTTGTATTACAGGGAAACCAGGACATAAGATGGAAAAACTACTGTACGATGCCCTCTCACATTGAAGAGTGTATCCCACTGAACCTCATGGGACTGAGGTCAAAGGCGAATGAATATATGGCCACAATGAATTCTATTCAGTCATTATAACCCCTTTCCACTTGCAGGATGAAGGTGTGCACAAATCATTTTTTGTGAAACAGCACCCTTACACAATCTGAATTGGAAGATTCCCCCTCTCCTTAAACTACAACTCTCCAAATCCTGTTGCCAGTATGCTCACTGTTTTAACATGAAATTATAATCTAAAAATATATTTTTCCCAAGCTCTGCCCTGCTGTGTGGCAGCCCCTGTCCACTGAACTAGTAAAAAGCACAACCAGAGGTGGAAACTAATGTCTAGTTTGGTAACCTATCCTCCTTTATTACAAATAACCTACAGACATTCAAAAACATGTCACAATTATTTAATGTCTAAGAGAATATGAACATTGAGAACTATCTCTCCTTGTGTGATTACATTGACACTATGTTATCGATTATTAGTTCCCATCCCTCATAAATTTAAGATGGTCTACTGTACATGATTACATGGAATTTATACTCTTTTCTTAACTGCTCACGTTCTCTTTTAGCTTTAATGTCGTCTTCTAATGCTGTAAGACACCCTTGTTCTTAAACTTGAACACAATTCCCTGTTCTTAAACTTGAAAATGTGTTAATTGTACTAGACTGTATATTGTCCCTCATTACTGTAAGCCAACTTGGGTCCTTTTCCAAGGAGAAAGGCGGGGTAAAAATACTCATAAATAAATAAACAAACTATATGGAGCCATTCCTTCAGGGAGGAAGCTGTGTAAGTCTGTGGCAGCAAACATATTTCTGCATGCCAGTGAGGATTGGTGGGTGATAAAATCCACATTGGCCCATTAATTTGTTCATCATCCCACTCATTTTCCTATGACAAAGGAACAGAGCACAAAGTCATTCAGTATAATGAGAGCATTAATACTGTCTTGAGTACAGGAAGGGATCCTTGTTGAGATCTAAATATTCTCTTCATCTCCCTTAATAATATAATAATCATCCTTGTGAGTTCTCAAGTCAATTCTGACTTATGGTGACCCTTTTTCAGACTCATTCAGGTACAGAATACTCAGAAATGGTTTACCGTTCTCTTCTTGTGCAGCTTGCCTGAGGCCACACCAGCTGATTCTACTTCACAGGAGGCGCAAAGGGGAATCAAACTCCCAACACCTGGTTCCGCAACCAGATAACTAAACCAACGAGCTTTCCGCCTAAAACTGTTTATTGTTTAATAGTACAATATATTATTTAAGGGTGTACTTTGTACCTGCATGATGGGTTATACTCTAGCACTGCCGGGCCCGTTTAAGAAAAAATATGAGGTAAAAAAAATCAAATATTCATTTAATTTCACAATTTCTTCTCAGCAAGTTTATTTGCTGGAGCAGCCATTAAGCTGTTAAATAGAAAACAATGATGTAGCTCAAAGATCCACTTTGTGGCCTGTTTATCTGGCTCTATCAACAAGAGACTATTTTCTCTCTTAGAAAATCTCCATTAGGAGGAACACAAATCCTTTATGAATACTGTACTGACACTCGTTCACAGTAAGCAATAAAAACCAAGTGTGTTTACCTTACCCTGGTCATCATGTTCTATGGTGTTGATTTTCCAGTCTCTCTCTCTCTCTCTATCTCTCTCTCTCTCTCTCTCTGTCTCATCATCCACCAAATTCATGGCTGTACGGTGGTGACAGATGGTGCCCCCCAAAATAAGAGAGTATGGCAGTTCCATCCACCCTGCCAAGTCAAATGCTGCTATCAGAGCTTCTTGGCTTCCAAGTCTAAAAGATATTTTTGTGGGATGCAAATTAGGAGTTTGTCTACCATAACCTTCTTCAACCTGGTGCCCGCCCACCATCTGTTTTGATCTTAAACTTTTATAATCCCTCACCATTGTCTACAAAACCTCAGCAAACAAAGCAGAAAGCCAAAATATCTATCCAAGGCTGATGAAGGCTGATCTTGCATCTGTACATAGGCACTAGAAGACAATTGTATGGAATCCAGGCTGCAACTTTACCAGACTCAGAAATAATGACATATTTATTTAATTGTAACTGTGATCTCTCACTTTTCCTTTGAAGTCTTAGAGCCATTCCTGGCTGTCCACTTTATCCTCATTGCAACTTGGTGAGGCTGGGAGGTTAGACTGAAAAAGAGTGGTAGTATTATGCCCACTTCGCAGGAGGGCATAATACAACACAGGGACAAGGGACAGCTGGAGAGGAGAGTCTGATTTAAAAAGTAGGACTGTAATGTCCAGCTTCTGCCATATGTTTTAGTAACAGGGGTATAGGAGCAATCCAGATTTCTATTCTATTTATTTTAAATTTTTATTTTATTTTCTTCTTATTTTTGACAGATCTAGACGGTGTCTAGAAAAACATTGTTCAATGACTCCAAAATAAATTCTTTTAAGGAATTGCTTGTGAATGGGAATGCTGAAGTGAAGCAGGAGGACCCATTCCGAACTCATTTGTCTGTGCATAAAGTCAATGAACAAAATGGGATGTATCCAAGTCTGAAAGGTGCACATGTGTGTGCTTTCACGGACATAGCTGCATTAGGTCTTGTCTAGATGGCCAAATTGGAGCACATTGGATTGTGCTAAATGGGGTCAGTTAAGGTTTCATAGAGAGCTGTGGTGCAATTCTTGCATCCACATGGAAAGATCTGGGGGGTTGGGACCAGGAAACTACACCACATCTCAGGCAACCCTGTTCAGCACAATCAAGATATTATTTGGTCATTAAAGGGAAAGATTATTTCTGTTTAAAGGGAAAGATTCCTAGGTCATTGAGCAATTGTTGAGCAGCTAGCTGGCTGTCGTTTGAAGAAGCCTTTTAATGATCTTGAGAAATGAAAGACCTATATTTATTTTCCTTTGGAGTGAAAGGGAGACAAAGCTTTTGATTTCTAACTGACAGTGCATCAGCAATGCTTTGACAGGCTTAAAAAAAAGAAATGCAAAACTTCCTTTCCTCCCCCTTCCAAAGGAGAGCTGAGTAGAGGTTTTCCATTTCTCAAGATCATGAAGGGGCAAGATTGTTAATATTATTAAGAAACTTCTCCAAAGAGACAGCCAGCCAGTTATTTTGGTTTGATCCCAGCAATCATGCATGTTAGAAATGAACTAAAATAGAGTGATTGTACCCAAACTTTAAGCACAGGAGTCCCTGACAGAGAATCAAAAAGGTGGAAGCAGATACACTCTGGAGCCAGATTGCTTTGCACTGACACTTGATTCATATGGTTGCCACTTGCCAGTAAAAGGAGTGAACCAGGTCATACCTACAGTGGGACAAATGCCCATGAAGTTAGGCACTAAGTCTGTTTCACTATGTGGAAGAAAAAGACCAAAATATACTACTACTACTACTGCTGCTGCTGCTGCTGCTGCTGCTGCTGCTGCTACTACTACTACTACTACTACTACTACTACTACTACTACTACTACTACATGCCTCTTTGGATTTACTTCACTGTGATTCTTTGAAATCTTACATTCAAATAAAATATGTTAGTCTGTATGGGGCCCACAATAACTTTTCTTTTTTTTTTTTTTGTTATAAGTATTATGCTTGTCTATCTGCTGGTGGGGAGAATGAAAACAAGAGCTCAAACCACACAGAAAACTAAGAACCAGCCTGTTCAGGAAGCAGTAAATCTTATTCCTTGACTATGGCTAAGCAATGGAAAAGTAAATTAGTGTTTACCTGAAAATAACCACTTGATTAAAATCACTTAAGGGTTTATGTATTGGGGAGGATATCTCCCCCTACTGTATAAACATAAAGCTTTCATACAGAACACCTGAACTGCCACAAACCCGTTCTATTATCTTCTCAACCTGCCAGTGCTTGTTTTGTGATTCAGGGTTCCCTTTCGGGAGAAAGTGCCTACGGTTTTCTTTGACTAGAAGGAGACACTGTGGGTGTGGGTGCAGATTTTTAACAACACTCTAACTGTGCTTCTCTTATTTTTCAAGCCACATCCTTGCCAATTAGTGAGATGACTGCACGGAACATTGGCACTCACACTTCTATAAGGAGGAACAATCTCTGAAATGGAATGGAATTCATTCTGTACATCTTGTGAAAGTACCTTTGGGGAAGAGGGTACACAACACAAGACATACTGTCGCTCTCTTTGAACTTCCAATAAAATAGACTCCCCTCTCCTGCTACTGTTCTGCATTTCTGAGCAATCTACAAAAACATGTGATTGTTGCAGAGAAGTAACATCACCTAATAAACACAGTGTGCTCATTGTGTAACCAGCATGTATTTGCATGATATGCAGAACTTTGTAACTTCCAGCACAACCTCTCTGGATCCATTCAAAACCAGACATGTAACATTTTTGGAGTTTTGCAAACAGGGGTAAAATCTGGTGGTGGCCCAAACTGGCAATTATAGGCCCGTCACCAATATCCCATTTATCAGCAAGGTAGTTGAGAGGGTGTTGGAGGATCAGCTCCAGGGCCTTTTGGATGAAACTAATGCCCTCGACCCATTTCAGTCGGGGTTGAGGCCGCACCATGGTATGGAATCGGCATTGGTTGCCCTGCAAGATGACCTTTTGAGGGAGGCCAACAAGGGTAAATCATCCTTGGTGGTCACCCTCAATCTCTCAGCAGCCTTTTATACCATCTACTATGTTATCCTCCTGGGGAGGCTCTTCGGGTTGGGAATCAGGGGGCACTGCTCTGCAGTGTTTCCATTCCTTTCTGGAGGACCATCCCCAGAGAGTTCAGCTGGAGATGACCTTTGCCCCTTGGTCCATCAATTGTAGGGTGCCACAGGGGTCGGTCATCTCCCCCATGCTTTTTAACATCTATATGAGACTCCTGGGGACAGTTGTCAGGAGGTATTGGGTTTTGTCAGGAAGTATGGGGCCCTATATCTCCTTTTTTCCATCTGCAGTAGATACCATTTCGTCCCTGGATGCTTGCCTGGAGGCTGTACTGGGATGGATGAACATGAATAGACTGAGGTTAAACCTGGGCAAGATGGAGGTCCTCCGGGTGGGAGCACCAGATATTGGTGGTTGGGAAGCTCCCTCAGTTTTTTGGGGGGAGGGGGGCATCTCTCCATGCAGGATGAAGTGAAAAGCTTGGGCATACTACTGGATCTGGCGCTCTCTCTGGAATCCCAGCTGGTGTCAGGGGTCCGGTCCTCCGATTTCCATCTCAAACAGATTTCTCAGCTCCATGTCTTCCTGGACCCTAATGCACTTACCACATTGGTCCATGCACTCGTAGTCTCAAGATTAGACTACTGCAATGCTCTCTACATAGGGCTACCCTTGAAGTTCATGCAGAGGCTCCAGCTGGTGCAGAAATCTGCAGCTGTATTAGTAATGGAATTAATATTACCCCCACACTGGCCATACTGCACTGGCTGCTGATCCATTACTACATTGACTTCAATGTTTTAATGATGACATGCAAAGCTCTAAATGGTTTGGGATCTTGTTACCTCTCAGAGCGGCTCCTACCAATAGGTACTGCCCATTGTACCCATTTGCCCCAGGTCGGGCATTTGAGGGTGCCAGCACTGAAGGAGGCTCATAAATCAATAATGAGGAAATGAGGCTTCTCACTGAGTTTCTCATGGGTGGCCCCTCGATTTTGGAAACAACTCCCACCTGAGCTTTGTTTGGCCCCTACACTGCCTACCTTTAAGAAGCTCCTTAAAACATGGCTATATAGAAAGGCTTTCCCCGGTTATTAGTTTAGCTTGCTATATTCGTTGCTAATTCATTCTTTCACACTCTGACTTCAGTTTTCTGCTCTTTTATTTTTTAATGTTAGTTTTGATTTAGTTTTCCTTATTGTGTTTATTGTATTCATATATATAGTATATTATTTTGTATTTTGTATTTGTACTAGTTAATGTTGTAAACCGCCTAAAGTGGACATTGTTGCTAGATGACGCAGAATAAAAATCAAATAAATAAATAAATAAATATTAACATTATGTGACACTCAAGCTTAGCTATGCACAACAAGGAGAAACCTTTAAGCTCTAGCAAACTTCTCGATTTTGAAATGTTCAAATTCATCATTCTCCTACCCTCACTATTTATTTATTATTATTTATTATTTATTATTTACACTTATATACCGCCCCATTCCCACAAAGGGGACTCTGGGCGGTGCACAACATCAGAATAAAAACAGATAAAAATCATTTCAAACGAGAACTAACAAAACAACACTGTCCAAGAATAGTTAGGCGGGACAAAAAAAAAAAAAAATTAATCGGACTGGGTCCTTACACATCGCCGTAAGCCTCCTGGAAGAGCAAGGTCTTAAGACTCCTCTTAAAGGCTGCCAGCGATGGAGCCCGCCGCAGGTCACTGGGAAGTTTGTTCCACAGGAATGGAGCCACCACCGAGAAGGCCCGTCCACGAGTACCAGCCCTACGAGCCTCCCTCGGGGTGACCGTCCTCAGTGAAAAGGCCTCCAAAGCGCGGGTGGGTCGGGCCGAAGCTGATTGTCGGGGAAGCCGCTCCGCCAAATAAGCCGGGGCCAAGCCATGGAGGGTTTTGTAAGCCAAAACCAACACCTTGAACCTTATTCGGGAGGCAACGGGTAACCAGTGCAAGCGAGCCAGGATGGGGGTGGCGCGGTCGTAACGGCGCGCGCCAACCACCAGCCTGGCCGCCGCATTCTGGACCCGCTGCAATCGCCGAACAAGGTTCAAGGGAAGCCCCATGTAGAGAGTGTTGCAATAATCCAGCCTCGACATGACCAGTGCCTGTACCACAGTCCTCAAGGAGCCCTCATCGAGGTACGGGCGAATCTGGGCGATAAGCCTAAGGTGGTAAAAGGCTGACCTGACCACGGCTGACACCTGAGGTTCCAGGGTCAGATCCGGGTCCAGGACAACGCCCAGATTCCTCACTCTTTGCGCCAGCTGGAGGGCGGACCCACCCAGACTGGGAAGAGGGCCACAGTACCCCTCCGACGAGCCCCCGAAGAACATAACCTCGGTCTTGCCTGGGTCGAGCCTGAGCCTGTGGGTCCTGGTCCAATCCAGCACCGCAGCCAGACAACGATCAAGGGTCCTGACGGCCTCCACTGCACAGGTGGAAAAGGAGAGATAGAGCTGCGTGTCATCAGCGTACTGATGGCAGCAGACTCCATAACTCCGGATGATCTCAGCCAGCGGCTTCATGTAGATGTTAAAGAGCATTGGGGAGAGCGACGACCCCTGAGGCACCCCACAAGAGAGTGTCCAGGGAGCCGACAACTCACCCCCCAAGCTCACTCGCTGGGTGCGGCCCCCAAGGAAGGACCGGAACCAGGCCAAGGCCTGCCCTCCGATCCCAACCTCCGAGAGCCGCTCCAGCAAGATACCGTGGTCGACGGTATCAAAAGCCGCTGACAGGTCGAGGAGGACCAGCAGGGTAGAGCAACCCCTGTCAGCCCTCCTCAACAGATCATCATGCAGCGCGACCAGGGCCGTTTCGGTCCCATGACGCGGCCTGAACCCGGACTGGAAGGGATCCAGGACATGGTTCTCCTCCAGGAACGACTGGAGACGCAGGGCGGCGACTCGCTCAATCACCTTGCCCAAAAAGGGAACATTGGCTATAGGACGATAGTTGGACAAATCGTCCACAGCCAAGCCGGATCTTTTAATAATGGGCTTCACCACCGTCTCCTTCAGCAGACTGGGAAAAATCCCGTCTCTGAAGGAGGCCGAAGCAATCAGTGAAGCCCATTTCAGCATGCTCCCCCCTGCGGTCTTAATCAGCCAGGAAGGGCAAGGGTCGAACGGAGAGGCCGCAGGCCTGCAGTGTCCCAGCGCCCTGGAGGCATCCACCGGTGTAACAGGCCCGAACTCAACAAACCGAGGCGACCGAGGCGGCCCGACACTGGCCATGAAAGGGGCTGGATCAGAGCAACCGGCATCCAGCTCGGAACGGATGGCCTCTATCTTAGATTTAAAATGGGCTGCAAAAGACTCACTAGTGAAATCACTAGGAGGAGGCCCCGGCGGAGCGGGATTGGTGAGGTCTCGGACCACACGGAATAATTCCGCTTGACGGTTCGAGGCCTCACCAATTCTCAGGGCGGCAAAAGATCTCCTAGCCGCCCTTATCGCGCGAAAATAGCGACCGTTCAACGCCTTAACAGCAGCCCAATTCTGAGCCGTCCGAGCGTTCCGCCATCTGCTCTCCAGCCGTCTCCACTCCTGCTTCATCGCCCGTAACTCCTCGGTAAACCAAGGGGAGGAACGGGCTCGGCATCGGATCAGGCGCTTGGGGGCGATCCGGTCAACAACCCCAGCCACCTCCTCAAACCACCGTTGGGCTAGGGAGTCGGCCGGATCGTCATCCAAACCGTCTGGAACATCCCCGAGGGCCTCCGAAAACCGCACAGGGTCCAGGAGCCCCCGGGGACGGGCCCAGATGGACGGGCCCGGCTCCCCGCGGGGCGGGGTGGCTACCGCAAGAGAGAAAGTCAGTAGATAATGATCCGACCATGACATGGGCCGGGCCAACAATCTCCCGACCCCCAGATCAAAACCCCGCGAAGTGGAGGCAAAAACCAGGTCCAGGGTGTGTCCACCTATATGAGTGGGTCCGATGACTAATTGGGACAGGTTCATGGAGGCCATGGACTCCATGAATTCCAGAGCTACCCCAGACAACCCAGCCTCGGCGTGCACATTGAAATCCCCCACCACCAATAGGCGGGGGGACCTCAAAAGTGCCGCCGAGATGAACTCGGAGAGCTCCGGCAGGGAAAGTGCAGGGTCGCGGGGAGCACGGTACACAAGCACTAGCCCAAACCTGTCCCTTTGACCCACCATAAGGTGGAGACATTCCAAACCTGGACTCACCAACGTCGCGGATCTACTGACATGAAGTGAATCCCTAAAGACCATAGCCACCCCGCCACCCCGCCCCACCGACCTGCCCAACTGCTGCAAACAGTAGCCCTGGGGGCAAAGGAGGGTGAGAGAAGCCCCACCCCCCTCGCCCACCCAGGTCTCTGTGATGAAAGCCAGGTCGGCACGCTCGTCCACAATCAAGTCGTGGACGAGAGGGATCTTATTATGTACCGACCTGGCATTAATAAGCAGACAGGACAGATCGGGGGGACAGACGGTTTGGATCCCAGCCATTTGGCGGTGAGCCGACGGGTCAGAACGGGGGACAGGCAACAGATGCCTGTCCCGAGTTCTCCTTATCCGATCGACCCGTCGGCCCACAGCGTACCTCCCACGGCCCGACACCACCCTAATGGGGCACCCGGTGGGCTCCATAAGATCTCAAAACGTCAAGGGCCCAGACCAAACAAAACAGAATAAAAAGAAACACAAAAATACAAAAAAGAAATACCAAAAATCACTACAAACAATACAATTGGAACCCAACAAAACCAATAAAATAACAATAACAATAAAAGTTAGAACCCAACAAAACCAATAAAATAACAATAACAATAAAAATTCAATGAAAATACATCCGCCTAAGAAAGGATGGAATCGTAGAGGAGACTTGGCAGGGAAGATGGAACAGGAGGCTAAAGGTGTAGATAGGGGAGCTAGGAAAGGGAGGGAAAGACAGCCAACCATCCGCGACTCAACCTGCCGCCTTAATGGTCACTTCCGCAGTCCACTAGCAGCCGATCTGCCGCACCGGATTATGTCTAATGGCGACCAATCTACCCTCTAAGTTAGTGGGCGGCGGCAATACTCCGGCGGCCGCCCTGCCGCCCGAGATAATAATGATGGAAACAGAGGCGGCCCGTCGGCGGCAGACCCGCCAACCAAGATGGAAGCAGCAGAAATTCACTGGCAGCCGACCAGCCGTTCAAATGGGCAACACGCCGACGGCCGACCAGCCGCCCGAGATGGTAATTGCAGCAAATCGCCGGCGGCCGACCAGCCGCCCGAGTTAATGGTCAGCAACAACAACAACGGTACGCCGGCGGCCGTCCTGCCGCCCGAAGCCAGTACACCGGCGGCCGCCCTGCCGCCCGAAACCAGTACACCGGCGGCCGCCCTGCCGCCCAAACCAGTTCACCGGCGGCCGACCTGCCGCCCGAAACCAGTACGCCAGCGGCCGACCAGCCACCCGAAAACCAGGTTCGCCGGCGGCCGCCCTGCCGCCCGAGATGGTAAACAACAATTCGCCGGCGGCCGCCCAGCCGCCCAGGTGACCAGGCTGGGTGCAAGCCGGGGTGAACCCACCGGCTCCCAGCAGCGGCGGGGGGGGGAAGCAGGTGGAAAAACCCCCAACCCCCAAGAGGCACACCGGCCGTAGGCGCGCCGCCACAGGGCCATGAAAGGAAGACCACCAAAAGAGCACCGGCGCCGCCATGCTGGGTCCCAAGCCGGACGACGCCGGCTAGCTGGACTAGCCAAAAAGGAGGCAGGTGGAGAAACGCTGTGACTCGGCAACGAGTCACAGCGAGTCAC
>JAHTLZ010003542.1:55837064-55843348 GCA_023846285.1 Phrynocephalus versicolor | reverse complement strand
AACAGCGAGTCATAGCCGGGATGAGACCCGGCGGCGGCGGGGGGGGGAGGCAGATGGAAAAACGCCGGAGAAGGCTCTGGGCACCGCCATGATGGAACAGGCGAACGCCCGGGCCAAAACCGGCAGCCAAGTGAAGCCGCAAGCCAGGCGGCTGGTTGGAAAAGCCACCGAGTGCCAGAGGGGAGGCAGACAGAAAAAGCCACACTTCCCCGATCCAGGTCCGAGCGAGACGAGCGGCGGCCGGACCGACCCCCCGCGAGCCCTCAGGACCGTCGGGGGGGCGACCCGCATCACCAGCGGGTCCCTCCCCGAACCATGGGGGGAGACCCCTCGGAGACACAAGTGACAGCGCAGAGGTGGGAGACGGAGGGGGATGAAAAAAAAAATAGAAAAAGAGAGGGAAGGCGGGAGGACGCTCAGCAAAAGCAAGGGCAGAGCAGACCGCAAGCATAATTACCTGTAGCCGGCTCGCCATGAGACCATCCTCCGGGAAATCCCAGGTCCCCTAAACCCCCGAAGCTCAAAAGACCCTGACTTACCCCCCCACGGCATCTCAGGCGGAATAAAATTAAAAAATTAAAAAAGGGTAAAGACCCAGGCAGCAAAAACCCGAACAAACAGGAAAACGCTCGGAAACAGGAGCGTGAACAGACGGGAGTTGCTGCCGCCCGCCATCTATATATGAATGACACAGTCCAGACCTTTTAACATTGTTGAAGGCAACAGGAGAATGCATTGTTTAAGAATATTTTTACAATCCTTTGCATTATTATTATTTTGTTCTATTTACAATAATGTCCAGCTGCAGCCCAGAAGCTCTTTGCCCTTGTGTGAACTGATAGATACAACTAAGCTAGAATTTCATTCCTTAAGATTGTCCTCTCAATAACGCTGACTGAGTACTTTCTATGTTTTTCACCTAAGGAGAAAGTTAAACTCCCTGACAATGTACCTGCAGCTGAAGGCCATAATTATACCTTTATGGGACTCATATATAGCACACTGCTGCCGATGCCTGTCTCACTTATGATATTACAAAAAATAAAGAAGGCAGACTTCCCTAACAGATGGGCATTTTATGACATATTGAGCTGCATCTTGCTTGTTGTGGAGTTTTAAGGTTTCTTGGAACATGAGTTACCCATTATGCAGTAAAAAAGGCTCACTGATGGAACATAAAAATATTCCTTTATTTCTTGCCAACAGCACATAATGAATTTTTGGTAGCAAATGAGGAAAGACTGTGACTGAAGATACCAAACAGCCATTGGGGTACTGCTCTAATAATTATTAGGCTTATGCTTTCATATAGGCAAGAAGATATTTGTATATCTCACTCAGAAGGAAAGAAAAAAATGCCCAAGTTGCAATCCTGCAGGAGCAAACAGTTTAATTTGATGATGGGATTAGTGCAGCACATTTCCAATTAAATATGCACAGGCTTGTATATTTCACAATGTTCATCACAGGTCTCCTTCAAGAATGGATGTAGGTCGGCTGAAGAGCATTTGAATGGCTCCTTGATTATTTCCAGTGAGGCTGGAACTTACTACCAGTGAAATATGCCTTGGCTTATAGATGCAAATAGCCAGAGGTTATTTTGACATATGGGAACTAGAATGTATACCAGAGGGACACAGAAGAAGCCTTCCTGAAGACTGTGAAGACTGTGAACACATTTGGGCATCCCGACAGTATTGTACTCACTGATCCTTCAACTCCAGTACCACCACTGCATTGCTTTTGCCATGAATGAAGGAGATGTCAAACTCCAACATTATGCATTTTTATTTACAGTCACCCCCCGCCGATCATGGGGGTTAGGGACCCACCCCACCCGCGATGCATGAAAATCCGCGATATGCAGAAGCGGGTGGGGTGGGGCCTGGGGCGGGGGGGGAATCATGCGCCTGTCCGAGGTTTCTTGGAGGAGCGTGCAAGCGGTGTGGAGCGACCCAATCTCCCCCCGCTGCCCCCCTGCACAGCTCCGAGGCTTCTTGGAGGAGCGCGGGGGCGGCACGGAGTGACCCGATCGCCACCCGTTGCCCCCCGTGGCTCAAAGGCTTCTTGGAGGAGAGCTGGGGTGGTGCGGAGCAGCCCGATCTCCCACCGCCGCCGCCCCCGCGGCTCCGAGGCTTCTCAGAGGAGCGCGGGGTGGTGGTGGCACAGAGCGACCCGATCATCCCCCTGTGCAGCTCTGAGGTGCAGGTACTGCAATCCCACGATGTAGTGGGACCACAGTACCTGAACCGCGAAATGGTGGGGGGTGACTGTACTCTAAGAATGATCCACAAACTATGAGTTTTAAAAGGAACACATGTATTAATATGATTTCCTGCTCATTTGGCCTCAGAATGTGGGCCTGGCTGGTTCATTAGTTCAGGGAGATAAACCACCAGTCTACAGATCCAAGAGAATGAGGTTGACTATGCCTTGTGGAAGAAGAGCAACCGTAGCTTGTATGGTCTTGGACATGCTACATGATTCCTAAACACAGCTGTTCAGCCAGAAGAGGAGACTGCTAAACAATTCTGAGGTTTGCCATAATTTAGTATCAACGGGACAACCTGAAAGTATTGTTACTGATGTATACCCAAGATTGTTGTATTCCCTGAGTTACTAATGCAGGCTCCCAACATGTCCTACTAGGTCCAAGTACTGCCTATATTTTTAATCTGTCTGTCTGTCTGATTGACTAATTGTTCATCCTGGGTTTTTCTGAGGGATATAAGATGTAGGGATCCTTACAGCCAAGATTACACAGCATATTAGAACACCGTTAAACAAATTATTATATCACAAGTGAATTAAAAGCAACATTGAAGACGTGTAACTAAAAAGGGGTGGAATTTCTGCTTTAAAGGCCTGCTCATTGCCAAAAAGACCACCTGAGTTGAAAGTTCATCGCCTTCCTCAGGAAGAACAATAGAAATGGACCAACCCAACTTCCTTTGGGAGGACATTCTGAGAGGGAACAACTGACAAGAAAGCCCTGCCAGGACTGAGGTCTTCTGGTCTTCCTTTTAACGAAATAATACAGAAAAAGCACATGACTGTACACTTAGTGTGCCTTGCTCTTGAGTAAATATAATTGGTTTGTCAATCATGCTTATAAGATGACTCATTGAAGAACACAGACAGGCCAGTGAAATGGCTTCTTAATTTCCAATCAGGTGGGGTTTCTGAACGAAACAGAGGTAATCCAGATTGCTACTCCACAGGTGTAATATTAGACACTCTGGCCATAAGGCTAAACTGTTCGGTTAAACTAGTACCAGATTTGTAGTGTCGCATCCTTGGAATACCTTTGGCAATGGCTTGAGATGGTTTACTTTTCACTCTGTTGCTGACGAAAATGGTGAGCTTGACTAAGGGAAATGTATGTGATCAAGGGACATGTAGCTAGCTTTTCCCATGGCCATCATTTGGACTTGCCTCTGAGTGGTTTTACATGTTCCTCTGGTTCAACAGCCTAAAGGAGATTTAAGAGGTCACAGGGTCACTCTTCAGTCTTGTCATTCCCCTTAATTATACACAAAGAACTAGAGCCTGAACTTTAATGCATATGTATGTGTATTAGAGGTGGGCACAAATTGCCAAAATGGCGTTTCATTCATTTTTTAATTCATTTTGTTGTGGAACGAAATGATTTTTTAAAAAGAAAAATTGTTTTGTTCTCTTTTTTTTAACAGCCTACCAGACCCGCTGGGTTTTTTTATTTTTTATTTTTGTTTTTTGTTTTGGTTTTGGTTTTTTTTTTTTTTTTGCTAGTGCTGACCAGCTGGCCTGCGGCAGGGTTTGCACTTTTTTTTTAGTCTAGCGCCAACCAGCTGGCCCACAGATTGGCACTTGTCAAAATAAATAATAAACGAAAACAAAACGGAACAAAATGAAAATTTCTGTTTCACTTCGCTATTTTTAAAGGGCACTTGGTTTTTCATTTTGTTCTGTAATAAAACAAAAATGTACTGTGTATATATGTATGCCTCAATAACAGGCAGTAAAAGTAGACCAGTGACTCTTTGGTTACATAGATTAATGTGATCTGCAGCATCCTCTTGGGTTTGCTGAATAAATTGTTATGAAAGTTGTTCTCCTTCTGTGGGTGTGCAATGTGAGAAAAGCTATTGGGGGGAGGGGGGCTGAATTACTTTTATCCAGATTAAATGCACAGTCATTTCCAATACAAACAACCATCCTCCCACTGACATACTGCCTTTATAAAATTACAGTGGTACCTTGTATAAAGGAATTAATTCGTTCCAAATGAAATTAAGTTAAGCTAATTTTCCTTTATACAAATTCCCATAGGAATGCATTGAAAACAGGGTAATCCCATTTTATGTTGTACGGGTCCTCCCCATAGGTGATTATGTTAAGCAAATTTCCCCTATCTCTGGAATTTTTATATTGTACAAAGTTTATGTTATACAAGCTGTTTGTTATACAAGGGTCCACTGTCCTTGTATTTGCCTTCATAGGAAACACAGTTTGTTTCAGAAGTTAGCCAGAAAAGGTGGGCTGCAGACAAGGGGATCAGACAACAGTTTTGCCAGTATAGTAGGTTGTTTTGCTTAGCACCTAGGGATTTTGGGATAAAAGGTGTAGGGATCCTTACAGCTAAGGTTACACAGCATAAAACTATAGCAGGCTGAAGGATGTCCACCAGCCTTATTTTGTGCTAATCAGTAATGGCAATGTCATGCATAAGCAAACCAAGCTATTATGACTTGGGACCTCAGAAGATAAAGCAACACTAATCTATATCACATTAGTCAGATTATATTATTTTACAAGGGCAATCACGTAAGTGTTTGGGGACATTTTGCTGGCTGTCCATCATATGTCCACTTGTCCACTCATTTCATAGTCAATTGCCCTCACAAACACAGTTTTTCACAACAGGATTTTGCCTTGTATATTTTAAAAAACAAAATAAGCCAGTATTTGGGGGATGCAACTGAGATGCTTAAAGCCTGATATTGGCTTAGGGCCTGGTGCCCTTATAGGCACCTTCCAACTCAATGATTCCATAATTTTCTGAAAATCAGACTTTCTCCTCCTTGATAGCCATTCATCCTGATATCTGTTGCTTTGCCTGGTGACTCAGGGAAGAATAAAAAGTGCTACGGATTTCATCTTTTATTTATTTATTTATTTATTTATTTATTTATTTATTTATTTATTTATTTATTTATTTATAAACACCCATTAGCTACTCTGGGCTGTGAAAATGGCCACATATAGTGGGGAAGTAGCAAGCAGTAGAAACTGTACCTGCATTTCTTCCAAGCCTTTTGGTCAACTCCCTCCTCTAGAGAAGATACATTTGTGGCCCTTTTGACCTGTCCTACAATGCCTCTGGTGTTGTGGATGATGCAATTTCATAGCCAGTTAGATTCACCTGTACGTCCTGTTAGCTTCTGGACATGAACCTAAGGGGTGACTACTTTTCTTTGACTTGTCAGGGCAATTTTTTTGGCGTTGACAATAGTTTTTGTGGTCCTCAAAGCAGCAAAAACAGAATATTTATCAAACATTCCGCTGATGGTCCCGCTCCCTGATCTACTGGCTGGATTTGATTGGTCATATTTTATACAGAGGGCTCAGGAAGGGCCCTGTTATAAAGACTTTTCTGCGAATAAATTCCAGTTGGGTCAAAAAAAATTACTTTCAATATAGGCAAGTTAATAACTTCCATGGTCTGTATTAGTGTTCTGGTTTAAGAAAGGTCTGTGTTACTGTTTTAAGGAAGGAGTTTTAAATGAGCAATGTCTCAGGAGAGTTCCTAGAGCATGTTTTCCTGCTCTTAATATGAAATACAGATAAGAGCTCCCAGTTTCTACCCGTACAATAAACACAGCAATTCAGTGTGTATTGGGCTGTTTGGATTCTACCCTAGTCGTAAAAGGAACCAGGACAAATACTAGACTGGTGCACCTTCTGACAAGTTTGAAAAGCTGGTTTTAATCCAGACTTTTCTCCCTCTGGCAATCTTGATTTTTTTCGCTTAGTGGTTTCTGTGACCTTTCCTAGGGTAATATTGGTGTTGCTATGGCTAGGCTTGCAATATTATTAAAAGGTGCTGTCAAAGCACATGCCTCGATGGAGTAAAACACTTCAGGGAGAAAAACACTGCCAAAATGTTCAACAGAGTGAAAGAGAGAGGAATTTGTAGTTAACTGGAATGCTTAAAAGGAGAGAAACAAACCACAAACTACCCATATACATTTTACTTCTTCCCTCTAATTAAATATAGACAAGCACCACATATGGACGAAACA
>JAHTLZ010003542.1:55829564-55832064 GCA_023846285.1 Phrynocephalus versicolor | reverse complement strand
AGGATCACTGGTCTGTGGGACTCCCTGCCAGAAGAAGTGGCGACGGCTGTCAGCCTTGATAGCTTTAAGAAAAGATTGAACATGTTCATGAAAACAAGGGTATAAATGGCTATCATTATGGATTCCTAAGGACAACCTCCAGGTTGGACAGATAGGCAGGATATCTCTCAATGACATTTGCAGGGAATCATAAGCAAGTGAAGACATCTGCTTGGGAATACTTTGGAGCAAATGGTGAGCTGCTGTGTGAGACAGAATGCTGGACTGGATGGGCTGTGGCCTGTTCCAGCAAGGCTGTTCTTATGTTCTTATGATTCTGTGACACTAAGAAACGATATGGAAAAGCATACTCAAAGATGTGATAATCACACAACTTGAACCACTTGTGGAGCGGTCAGGTGTGATCTGTTTCCTGGCAATCACATGACACATGGGGGAATATGTTCCAGCCTGATCCCAATTGGTTCCCAAGCTGATTTTTTTTTAGTCCAGCTGGAGTGCTTCTGCTTGTGGGGTCAGGCTGGAGCAACTCCCCAGCAAATGGAAGGGTCACTTTAAGGGGGGGTCACTCCCATTAATGTGACCTTTTTTGATGCAGTCAGGTGTGCATCTTTGCAGCCTTACAAAATGCAACCAAAATGTCTTCTGAGAAGCTTCAGCTGAGCTGTACTCCATTTATCCCAGGGTGGGTGCATGTAGCTTCTCCAGATGTTGGTCTGAAACTCCTGTCAGTCTGAAGCATCACAGTCAATTGTCCATGAGGATATGAGTTGCAGGGCAATGTTTGAATGGAGCCCCAGAGTTGCCCACTTCTAATTGGTACTGATAGGCAAGCAGGAATTCTTGTCTCCCACACAGGCAAAGTTCTATGCATGCTGGAGCAGCCTGGTGTGCACAGTGATTTCTGCATTTGATGCCAAGAATTTCACATTATCTTCTTATGATCCTTTGGATGGTCTGTTTCTGGTACTTCACACTCTTGTGGGCTTTTAGCTTAACAGAGTGAGTGTTAGTTTATGCATATGCACAACAGTAATTTATCTGAGAGTCATGCAACATTTCCAGCACTGATGTCAGACATTTAAAAAAGTGTGTGTGGGGGGGAGTGTTGTGCATGAGTAATTTTTTAGGGCACTCTCTCCCACTCTCTGGTTCTTTTGATTATACTTGTGGCAAATTAGGCAACAGACACAAGCATGTTTGCTGTCGTTTCAAGACGCTTAAGTGGGGATCACAACGACCTGACATTTTCTGCATGCATATGGTTCTGCCTTAACAAAACTGAAGCTCTGAAAGGATGATGGGGTGTACGCTCCAGCAAGCATTATACCCAGATGTCATAACTGGAGCATGCTGGAAAGAGGGGCTGATAGAGATCTCTGGCTAACTGGGCACATACCACATTATACAATCCATTTAACTTCACAACACAGCAATAAACACAAGCTGCTGCAGTGTCCCACTTGAGTCACTTGATCTGCCGTGATGTTACAATATGAAGAAGGGAATGACACAGATGTTCCTGGAAACGGAGAGGGCCAAGCTGGTGGTGGAGCTTATCAGCTTACCCGCATAGCGCATAGAAAGGAACGTGGGTGAAGCACTGCTCAGGGGTAAGACAATGGCTAGCCAAGCCATCCATTAGTATTGCATGCCCAGGCATGTTAACACAGTCACCTCACTCTACTTTGGGCTCACCACTAGAGATGGGCACGAAACGAATTTTTTTTTTGTTCCGTTATCCGTTATTCATTCTGTTACATAATGGAATGAATAATGGAGGCCAGAGTAATTTAGGAACAAACCGAACAGAACCAGAACAAATGAGTTCGGTTATGCTCGGTTCGTTCCCCCCTGCTGGCGATGACAGCCCAGTGGGGGAGGATTGCGAGAGCCCCGTTCTCGCCTCCGCAAACAGAGGCGAGGCCGCAACTATCTCTATCTCCAATCTCTGCAGTGAGGGGGTGACAGCCGGCTGGGGTGTCATCCCTCGCGGTGGAGAGTGGTCAGGAGAGGAGTCGGAGACTGCGACTTTCTCCCAAGGGATCACTGCTGGAGAGGGCCCATCTCCCTTCGTTTCCATTTTTCGGACCGAACTTTTTTTTAAAAAAAATCGTTTTGTTTTTCTTTTTTCGGAAACAGGGGTCTTGCTTCCCCGTGCTGGATGACAGTGCCCTGTCATCTGGCGCAGTGAAGATCCCTCTTGCCACCCTCCACCTTCATGCATGGAAGCCTGGCAGGCTGTCATTCCCAGGGCGGAGAGCTGGACAGGGGGCTCTGATCTGGCCTCTGCGTGCAGAGACCGGATGCAGGACCCTCCCGCGGCCCTCCCCCCAAGAATGACAGCCCACCAGGCTGTCATTTCTGGGGCCGAGAGCTGGACAGGGGGCTCCGATCTGGCCTCTGCACATGGAAGCCGGATCCCAGCCCCGTCCCCCCGCCATCCGCCCCAGAGCCTGACAACCCACCGCGCAGTCAGGCTCTGGGGTGGAGCCGGGAA
>JAHTLZ010003542.1:55708667-55781547 GCA_023846285.1 Phrynocephalus versicolor | reverse complement strand
ATAGATAGATAGATAGATAGATAGATAGATAGATAGATAGATAGATATGCATCCTTGGGGCAGGTGAGCTCGTGCCTCTGATAGCAGATAACAGGCAGCTTCATGTCTACAAGCAGTGTCGTAACTAGAGCAGGACAAATTGGGGCTTTGCCTCAAGTTACCAAAATTTTTAGAAGCCTTGAAATTCTGAGTTGAGCTTATTGGTATGTTTTAGCAAAATAAATGGCAATACAACTTTCTACTCCTCCTTTTTCTTGGAGGTTGGATAGCTCAGTGGTTTAAGCATCTGGGCACATCCTGTAGTCCAGGCATATCCAAACTTTGGCCCTCCTGATGTTTTGGACCACAACTCCCAGAATTCCAAGCCTGTATTTCCAGTGGCAAAGGACTGTGGGAGTTGTGGTCCAAAACATCTGGAGGGCTGAAGCTTGGACATGCCTACTGTAGTCCCAGGATGCCCCAAGAAGAAAGGAATGGTGAACCAATTCTGAGTATTCTCTGCCTGGAAAACGCTGAAAAATGTTGCCATACATAAGAATAGCACATAATGATGATGATGGGTCATGCCCGTGCCTCAGGGTGGACTAGCTGAGATGCAGTGCCACTTGCTTTGGATTTCAAAAGTGCTGGTTTATGGCTTTGAGTTTAAAGAGGAATTTTTTTCACCCTCTAAATTTGGATAGCCAAGATAGAAGCCCTGGCCACCCCATCCTCAGGCCCACTTACCACTTTGTAGGAAACAAAATGGTGACACCCAGTGGTTTATGGTTAGGCTTCTCCTTAGCACTTACAGAACATGAGGGGGAAAGGCCTCCTGCTTCATCCAAATTGCGTAAGAGATAGCCCGGAGCCCAAATACTGGAACAGGATGTTGAAATGCCTCCCCTACTATTTGTTTTCCAGCCACTTTCAACCCAGCCGTGCATAGGTGGCTTGTTTATGGTAGGAAAGCACACGTGCCTACAAGCAATATAGGACCAAGCAGTGTAATCTGCAGGCAGATTGCAGTACAGAATACAAAGTTGTATCTTTAACCTTCTGTTTAAACATCTTCCATGCTGATCTTTTCTTCAAGAAGAATACCTCAAGACATCTCAGAAGTACACTAATATAGGTTTGGCTAGAAGTGTGTGTATTATTAGTTTTATTAAATTACCACTGTTTGTGTGTGTGGGGGGGGGATGTTCCAGGGCCTCACTCAGGCTTGAAATATATGGGCTTTTATAGACTTTTATTTAATCTATAAGTATTTTACTATTTGACTGCAGGTGTCTTGGGCACACCAGCAAACATCTGAGATACTTTGTCTTCATCAGACCTTGAGAGGGAGACAGCACACTGTCACAAGAAGCTGTTCACTTTTAAATAATTTTGACAGGTTTGGAGTTGCCTGCCACAGTCTCAGGGCTTACCATGAAGATGTTTGGGTGTGCGTTGTTCAAAATTACACAGTTTCCTGAATAATGGGTCCACCAAGTCTCTCCCCTGCATCCGGATTGGCTTTGAACCTTTCAGCAGGCTGATGTCAGGCCCATTGTGCCATTTGGAGGAAGGCAGAGAGTGGAATGCCAGTGCTGTAATTTGTAACAGTTTGGGAGCAGTGGCCTGAGAAGATACCTCTGCGCCTTTGTCTGCTGTGCCCCTGTGTTGCCTTATGACAATGTAAGGGCCCTTTCCAGGGACATCATAATGCCCTGCCTCAGGTTTTGACCCCAAGATTTCAAAGAATGAGCTGAAAGAAGCATAAGGCCAATTTCCATGATGCAAATGGAGCATACTTGTAGAGCCCCTAGCAGAGCAATTGTCCCACCTTCCTATTCTTTCTTGACTTGGACTAGAGTCTGTTGTTCCAGTCTTCTAGATTCTTCTTCTTACATTCCTCTAGTATCACAAGCAACTCTGAAAAGCTACTTCTTTGAAATATCATCTCCATCTGCTGACTGGGGCAGTAAGAGAATGGTAATACAAAAATTAAATCTCTCTCTCTCTCTCTCTCTCTCTTTCTCTCTCTCTCTCACTCACTCACTCACTCACTCACACACACACACACACACACACACACACACACACGCACACACGCACACACACACGCACACACGCACACACACACACACACACACACACACACACACACACACACACACACAGATCTAATTGGTGCTTTCCCTGTGTATCTAGCTGTCAAGGTGTTGCCATGGATTATCAAAGAACACTGAAGTCACTCTTACACCATTAATCCACTTCTATCCAAATTCCTGAGTTTACAATCATATTTTCAGGAGATGCCTAGGCTTCAAATCCCTTCACATATCTGACTACAATAAGTAAAATTCCCTTCCATCACAATTTTAATGTTCAATTCCTAGCAGTCATCCTGTTTGACTCTACGTCTTGAGCCTGGAGGGTCTTGCAGTTCCACAGTGTCTGAAGGGCCACACTTTTGCCCACTGCTGTTTCTGACACTTGTGCACTTTTAGATTTGTCGTTTGCAAAGGTTATGGCTTTTCTGTAAAGGCTACCTCTGAAATGCTGCTGGCAGCCGCATGCATTTTTCTGTAACTGAATCATGCAGACTAAACAAGGTCAGTGTGAGGAGTGACAGATGCTGTGATTCTACCTTGAAACAATTTCCTTTTAACATTTGATGCAGATTCCCACACCCAAGTGTTTCGGGAAATCTGCAGCATCATAAGAAAAATGAGCATGCATACACCCTCAGGCTGAAAAACCTCAATGCATAAACAGGGGCAATTTTAAATGGAGACCTGGCCTGAAAGCAGGTAGAAATGCCTAAAATAGTCTCCCAATTTCTTGATTCCAGGAATGAATTAAAGATGACTTTTCTACTGGAAGATCCAGCATTTATGATAGTCCATGTTAACCCCGTTTGACTAACCGCATACCCAGACTCTGCTGACAAAGGCCTGAAGCTCTTTTGTTTCCAAAGGTCACCTATAATCTGGGCTGGTGGATAGATGGCTGGTAAAGGTTCCCCCTGCACATGCGTGCTAGTCGTGTCTGACTCTAGGGGCAGTGCTCATCTCCGTATTCAAGCCAAAGAACCAGTATCGTGCAAGTCCATGGCCATGTGGCCGGCATGGCTGCGATGAAACACTTACCTTCCTGCTTTTTATGGCAGTACCTATTTATCTACTTGCATTTACATGCTTTCGAATTGCTAGGTTGGCAGGAGCTGGGGTTAACAGCGGGAGCTCACTCCACTCCGTGGCACCTGGGATTCGAACCACCGAGCTGGCGACTTTGCAGCCGACAGTTTTTGGAAGCCTTAGTCCACTGAGCCACCACACTCCTGCATGGTATTCAATACCATTTAACAGTTGTTGACTAGAGATGGGCACAGGTCATTTCATCCCAGTTTGTAAAGGCAGCAATACAAGTGCTAGCCTCTCCCCTCCTCAATCAATCTAGCCACTCACCCAGCCCAGTGTGCTAGCCTCCTGCAGCTCTCAACTGCTCTTCCACTCCCAACTAGAGAACATCCTTCTCTACCCCCACCTTTTAGTCTAAGTGGGCAATCAGCCAAGAGGACAGGGCAGGGAAGTCTGAGCTGTAGCCAGGAGTGGGAGATGAATGGAGAAGCTGCTGGAAGATGGCAAACTCAGCTCAGTGAGTTGCGGTTTAAGACAGAGAAGGTGGGGAGAGGGGGAGCAGCAGCACCTGCCTTTACAAACCAAGTTGAACCAGTTCATGCCCATCTCTAGGGTTGATACTCACAACACTTGACCTCGTGTGCACTTTTTGGGAAATGCTCTTCTCCCAAATGAACACCCCAGTAAGTCGTTGTTGAAAAAGTATGTAAAATAGAATATGACTGGAAGATGGAGCTTCCTCTGGGCATTTTCCTGTTTGTTGCGAAGTACAAAAATGTGACAACATTGATTTCTTCAGAGCAAGTGGGAATCAAACTTGAGTCTCCCAAATCAGATCACTTTTCATACAGGCCATGGCCAGAATTATTCTGAAAATTTTCCCACCTGGAAAGAAAAATGGGCTATGGATCTGATCTCCAGCCCAGTAGGCTGCCCTTCACTTTGACTGCATGCCCTATATGGCCAGTAGTCTGGAGCCAGTAATGTGAAGGGCAGGCTGCCAGAAAGAGAAATTGGTTGCAATTTTTGCTGTATGTTTCCTCAAGGTAGTACTGACCCATGTGTTTTCATACTGCATTTATAGCACAGAGGTGGAGGTAACTGCTGCTTTGTGGGACGGGGGAATGGTAGTAGTTGGTATCTGTATAGTGGAGGCACTAATAAATGGTACACTATACATGAGATTTCTTAACTTCTTGTTCACAGTAGCTGAAGTAATATTGTGTATTAAATGGATGTACTTTGGGTGGTGACAAATGATAGTGAATGTACAGACACTGGGCATTTGAGGGCACTAGTCAAGGAAAACAATTTTCCCAACACCAAATTCTTTTTGATTTGGTCATTGCCACAAGCAGTGAATGGAAAATACTGATTCCAAGAGCTGGTAGATGTTTCTCAGGAGAAACCACAAAAGCAGTTTTACTGAATTGGTTTCTTAGTCTTATTGTATTTGCAAAGAACTTCACTTCCAGATAGGAATGGCAACTAACCAAGGTCACCTTCAAACAAGGAAATGTATTTTTCCATCCTTCTCTGAGTGTGGTGGTGTTAATTATTTATGGCACCTGTCATGACTCGTGATTCAGTAAGGAAAGGTGGCAACCAAGAAATTGTTACCTAGAAATACACAAAAAGTTTCAAGCTGATCTTTCTGTAGCCAAAAAAAGAGGAAGGCTTCTTTTTCAGTACAATTATCCTGACACAAAGCAAAAAATTCTCTTGCTGGAACAAATGACAGATAGAACCTAGAAGAATGTTACTCGGGTAATTTGATAAACAAGATTGGACTTGTCAATGAGAAACAGTTTATCACAAGGCTCTTGTCATCACTAACATTTGGAGCAAATCCACTTATGAATCCTGAATGGAATATACCCTTGACCTAAAAGGTTTCACATGTATTCAATAGGTATATTCCAGATGGGATTAACAGTTGGTGGCTCAGTGGGCTAGAGCACTGAAACTGTCAGCTGCAAAAATCGGCAGCACAGCAGTTCGAATCCTGGGTGCCACGCAGTGGAGCTGTTAACCCCAGCGCCTGCCAACCTAGTAGTTCAACAGCATGTAAATGCAAGTAGATAAATAGGTATCACCTTAAAAAGTGGGAAGGTAAGCAGTGTTCAGTGCACAGAAATGCATTCAGCTGTGCCGGCAACAAGGCCATAGACTTGCACAACACTGGCTCTTTGGCTTGGAAACGGAGATGAGTGCCACCCCTAGAGTCTGACATGACTAGCGTACATGTGCAGGGGGAACCCTTATCTTTTATACCTTTGATCTTACACTTTATTGTTACTTTATTGTTATGCAAGAAAGACATGGAAATGAGGATGAAAACTGGCAGTTAAGACATCATTAGAATTATTCCTCAACACATCCTTATTAGGGAAGGTGATCATCTCTATACCAGCCATTCTCAAAACATTTTGGCCATGGTCATAAGCACAATATGAAGGGTCATATTCTTTCTCACTGATTGCTTCACGTTTTTGCAAGTACTGCAACCAAATACGCAAAACTCTTCACTAAGCTGCTCAGAGTTTGTGACTGTAAAAAGAGGTGCCTGTTGCACTGTATTTTGCATCTGTGACCATTGCAGTAGATATGCACTGTGATCTAGGGCTAAAATCTTGTTGCTTAGCATAGTAACTCGCAACTGGTGTAGGCTGTTTGAATCAATGCAATGTATGGATGAGTTGAGTCACCAAATCCCTGCTGATTCTGTGGGCATACTCTAGTTGTGACTTATTTTACTAAGCAACAGGATTTCAGCCTATATGTTTTCAACCACAATTTTATTTTTAACCTTGTTTAGTTGCATTAGGTCAATAAGCAATTTCCAGTTGCATTTTTTTGCAACTGTGAGAGACAGAAATGCCAGGCTCAATAAGGGTTAATAATATGCTTTGAGGATATTACATTTTGTTTCATAGCAGCTCAGATTCTATAGCTTCCATATTCTGCAGACTTTTCTCCATAGTTCATGGGATGCTACAGGAGGCTGTTAATGGCCAGTTAGGAAAGTGTGTCAACTTGCTCACTCTTTCTGCTCACAGTATTTTCTCTCTCTTTTATTCCACCAGGTGGCTTCTAGTCATCCAAAAGAAAAAATGAACCTGTAGTTACTTTTGTGCAAGGACAGAATATTGAGTCACTTTTCAAAGCAGACCAATGCCCACGAGAAATTTGCTGTTTTGTTCATTGCTCACTAGATGGCAGCATAAGCTTAAAAGCAGAGCTGGATATCTCGTTGTAAATTAACAAATCTCTCCTCCTTGCCTGAAACACAGGATGAGGCCTCAATCAATACAGTTAAAGGTCCAGAATAAAAAACGTGGAGCATTCTGACAAATGGAAGTACCTTGGAATTTGACTGAATGAAGAATGGGACCATAAAGATGCAACAGAGAACAACTTAAAAGATGGAACACAATGTGACACAAAAGCTTACAATTGGCTTTGAGACATCAACCTGTAAGGAACTCTGGATTCTCAATTCTAAAGTAAGGCATGGAATGTTAGACTCTTAACACAGGCAGATAAAGAAAAAAATGTGGATTTACTGCATGATGTGAAACATTTCCTGTACAAAAGTTAGTGCCTCTAGGACCCAGGGGAGCTGTTTTACAGTGAAACAAATCAGTTCATTTTAAATGAAAAAGGCTGGTTCATTTCATTACTAACAAAACGCTGCTTCCCTGGTTCATTTTGTTTTTCATTTTTGTTTCATTTAATTTTTTAAGAAACTGACAAAACAGCATTTCGTTTTTCATTTGGTGCCCATCCCTATTTGTGACATGCTTTTTATCTTATAGGGTACATTGTTCAAGGCAAAAGTTTCTATCCCAGCTTTCCAGGTATGAAGGTGTAACTTTGGGCTGGTTATGCTCTCTGACTCAAGTTCACTGGAGGAAAGGCAGGACATATATGGAATAATTAACAAATGTGTCAGTTCTCCTTCAACTATAGTGTTTTGCACTGTTCTGAAACTCCCAGAGTGGCCTTATATAGCCAGACGGGCAATATATAAAACAAACACACATACACACATTTGATAATGGGAAACATTTGGGACTTTCTTCCTGGTGTAGAGGTTGATACTGACATCCATCAGTGCAACAGCAACACAAAAGGCAAGCCAAATCAAGAGTGTAAATAAAATAAATAATAAAAGCTTTCCTACTTTCTCGAAGCATTCTGAATTTTAAACAGAGTTAGACCAATATCAGTCAACTGACTAAAAAGATCTACAAAAAATTTAACACAAAAGTAGAACAGGTGATACTTTTAGGCTACTAGAAAAATAACAAAAGTAGCTAATATTTTGTTCTACTCTTGTATTTGGTTTTTGTGATGGCTGTACAGCTTCTCAACTTGTTTTGCTTCAAAAAATTTAACGAGTTTCGTTTCCAAGCACAAACTGTTAAAACTTTTAATACAATTAAAAGATCAAGCTTTCAGCATGTATACCCATCATGCCATCCTCAGGATATCAGAAATGACAATTGCTGACTAATATTGCAAGTTAAATATAGCAGAACATTCAGGTGGACCAGTTTGTTCAACTACATTACTGCTTATCTTATGTGATTAATCACAGGCAGCCACAAATTGCTAAGTTTTTGCCTAATAAAACAAAATGAGTAAAAACCATAGCAGATAAAAATCATATAGCAAAAGAACTGGGTTTCTTGACAAATACATTTCAGATGAATGGATATACTCAGAAAGATCCGTTGCAAGGTGGGGAGAGGGAGACACTGAAAGACAAGGAGGAAGAACTGATAAGGCGATGCAGTTTTGCTTCACTGCAACACAGTAGCTGTCTTGACAAACTGTTAAGGAAGGTAGGGGTAAAAACTGTCTTTATTTAATTATTTATTTTTGCACTTGTATACCGCTCCCAATTCCCCACAGGGACTCTGGGCGGTTCACACAAAGTTAAAAACAGTAACATCAATAACGATCTAAAAATATACTGGGCAAGAGGCAAAAGCTACAGGATAAAAAAGAGAGAGAAAAATATTTTAGACCCTTTAAAAACATTAATCAATGCATGCAGCCTGGAAAGGATAATCTGGGTGTAAAAGTACCAGATGTTTATGAGATCCCGTGTTCTTGTGCTTTCAGTAATATTGGACAGACAGGAAGAAGCAATGAGATTCGATGTAAAGAACATACATCAGTGTTACCTTAGATTGGTCCAAGAAGAAAAGTATGTGTTAGCTAAACAAAAAAGCTGTTCCAATCTCGTGGAATTTAAGGCTGATAAGGGAGTCTTTAGAGATACGTTTGAGGGAGAGTGTGGTGAACCGGGAGGATGGGCAAAAACTTAGGGCATTTATACACGACCCCTAAGCTCCGCTGCAAATGGCTCCCAGCTCCGGAGCTTAAAAATGTTTCCCCACCAGCTCCGAAATTAAGTGCGACCCCGCCCACCTAAGCGCGACCCAGCGCACCTTTCAAGTACCTTCTCTCTGGAGGTGACACGTCCTTTATGTGGATCTGCCGGGCTCTCCTCGCTTCTTTTTGTTGTTGTTGTTGTTTGCCTCCTGCCCCTTTAAGAGGAACCAGGAAGTAACCGGGGTGTCGGAGCAACTTCCACCGGCTCCGGAGGTAAGGCTTTATTCTTTTGTCCCTTTTTAAGGCTTTTTTTCCCTCCCTCCTCTCATGCAGACAGAAGCAAGGAAGTGTGGAGTCGTGGGGAGGAAGGAAGAGCAATGAACCCCCAAGATCTCTGGTCCGAATTTAAGGGACCAGCGGATCTTAGGGGTCGTGTAAAAAGGCTCTTAGTGACTCATGGCTGCCTGTAATTAATTGCATAAGATCAGCAGTAAGGTAACTGAACAAACTGGTCCACCCGAATGTTCTGCTATATCTAACTTGCAATGGTAGTCAGTAATTGTCATTTCTGATATCCTGAAGATGGCACAACGGGTATACATGCCAAAGGCTTGATCTTTTAATTGCCATAAAAGATTTTAAAAGTTTTTACTTGGAAGCTAAACTCGTTAAACTTTTTGTAGATCTTTTCACTCTGTTGAGAAGATCTAAATATGTTTTTTTAAATAATTTCTCTCAAACATGATACAAAAATTACTATAGGTCTTATCATGCCTTAAACTGCAATCAAATCATCCATACATCTTTGACTTCTGAGCTGCAGTTGGTAGACTATTGCTAACTCTGACCTGGTCCCATAAACTGGTGATCACCATCACCTCTTTTCTGACCATAAAAGCAAGCAAAATTCCAATTTACCACTCTAGTTTAAAAAAAATAAATCACACACCTGTTTTCTGGGGAAAAAATCCAGATTCTTCACCCACAGTACATTTTAATTTCAGTTTTAATCCCAGGATTTACTTTTTAAATGCGTATTTCCAGGACGCCAAGAAACTATAAGTGGCTGTAAAGTATTTATTTTAATAGGCTTTTTGTAGGTGCTTTCATGCTCATCAAGTCTGATGAAAGGCAAGGGACATTGCTGGACTGGAAGGCAGTTTAAGAGCATCAGAGAAATATTGAGGGCTTTCCATGTGCTAATTTATGGTCTGCTTTCCCAAATTCTCTAAAATGCAAATAAATAGCTGTGCTTAGTTTAAACTTCAGCATTATACTTTGAATCATATCCAAAGGAGGTTAGAAAATGTCAACACATTCCTAATGGACCAGGAGAAATCTCTATAATAGATATTAGATGCTTCTATACCAAGCCCAGTACTATAACATACACTGTAATGGAATGCCATATCTAATGACATGGTAACTGGAATAGAATCTGTTTTCCCGAATGAGGTGAAGGACACAAAGGGTTCTTCCCACGTTGCATGTTACAGAAGTGTGCAAGACGGACTGCTGAATGTTCCTGCACCAGTGGCTCTTCCTGGGACATCTGAAGGACTAAGAGACAAACGAGATATCCAATGAAATTAATCTGTAGGTTCCATACAGATAAGAGGCAAGAGCATTCCCCGCCTGGATTTTCTCAATGTTACCTACCTTAGCAATCAGACTTGCAAGGGAAACCTGTGGTTCCCTTCTGAGGACAAATCACAACACAAAGCATGCTAGATACAAGGTGAGACAAATCAGCCTTGTGGAAACATTCCGGTGTCTTTCACCCACACCTGGAGGAGCATCCTGGGAAAAATGTTGCTTACATGGTATGATTTTAAATTAAGTGCAGCAGGACGAGCTGAGCAGCACACACAGATCTCCAGCTTCTGATACTTCCTCTACCTAGGATCTCTCATTAAGGCTGCGTCTTCTCTCAGACTCCCCTAAGGCGGTCCAGTTTGGAATTCTCCTGGAATCATTACATTCAGCGTTTATACACGACCCCTAAGCTCCGCGGCAAAGGGCTACAAGCTCCGGACCTTAAAAATGTTTCCCCACCAGGTCCGGAGTTTGCAGACAATTAAGTGCAACCCCGCCCACCTAAGCGCGACCCAGCGCACCTTTCAAGTACCTGCTTTTGGGAGGTGAAAAATATTTGATGCGGAGAGTGCCTGAGCTCTCCTTGCTTCTTTTTGTTGTTTTTCTTTTGCCTCAGACCCTTTAAGAGCAACGAGGAAGTAAGACTGGGGCTCAGAGCAAGCTTCCACACACCGGAGGTAAGGCTTTCTTCTTTTGTCCCTGTTTAAGGCTTTTTTCCCCTCCCTCCCCTCACGCAGACAGAACAAGGAGGTGTGGAGCGGGTGGGGACGGAGGAACAGCAACGAACCCTCAAGATCTCTGGTCCGAATTTAAGGGACCAGCGGATCTGAGGGGTCGTGTAAAAAGGCCCAAAGAAAAGTCTGCTTCAGAGGACCAAACCCTCTGGCAACTTACTCTGTTTCTGTCCATTCCTTACAGATAAATAAAGAGCACCTTCTGCAATTCTCGGGGCAGTGCATGCACATGTCAAACCGGTGTGAATATGTGCACCTGAGACATGTGGCTTTTTATTTACCAGCGAGGAACGGATCGGAACCTTGCTTATGCAACGCAAGAAGATCTTGGCCACTGCGTTATGTAGAATTCTACTGGGGCAGGTCTGCCTGTAACACATCCAAGGGAGAACTTGGTGTGATGCTAACGTGCAGAAGCACATGGCGGATGACCTGAGCATTGCTTCCCATCAATCTTGATACTGCTTCGCACTTACCTTCTCATATAGTCGAGGCACTTCTCGTTTGACAACATAAAAGATCACTTCAAAGACTCCTTCAGCCCTTAGCAGGTGCTCTCCGGGGTAAGGTGCAGCCAGTGCAGTCAACGGTTGGAATTCACATTTGGACCTGCTCTTCCCATTAGAGGGTGGATTGGAGGATCAAAGCAAAAATGTCAGGTCACACCTCAATCTGTTCTGTCTCGTAATGGTATTATTATTTGTGTCGCATCCATGAAAATGAAACTTAAGCAGATGAGAGAGAAAGAGAGAGAGAGAGAGAGTTGAGCACAGTGCTTATGGGACAGGAGAGGAATGGAGCTTTGACAATATTTTATGGAGTATGCAGGGAAGAACTGAGATAGATAACCTATGATAAAAAGAGATATTCATTGATGTTTGTTTGAGCAGCTTTACCGAGTAATAATTTGAACTCCTGCGTTCTCCTAGTCCTAACGAAATCATAGGAAGAAAACACCAACAGCAAAAATAGGAAGTTTATAATTTCTATTTTTCTATTTTGCTTTGCCTTCGTATTAGTATAGCTATTTTATTTCATACATTTCATATATTTTACCTTTTGTTTTCGCATTATCATTATTATTTTTGTTGCATTGTTGTTATTTATTGTTTGTTTTTTAATGTTGTAAACCGCCCGGAGTTCCTCTGGAAGATGGGCGGTAAATAAATAAATAAATAAATAAATAAATAAATAAATAAATACAGTGCATTTGTTTGCTATACAATCACTTTTATTTTTAAACTTGTTTTTCAGCAGGGGAACATAGAAAATATACTTTTCATTTTCACAACCTTGAGGTGCCTAGTTTTAAATAGCCAGTAATTAAACAATTGCTTGCTTGCTTGTTTTTCTGTCTGCCAGGGCTTCCACAATGATTAAAACATCCTTTAAAAATTATTAAGCAGACTGTTTTAAATGATCCATGGGTGCCTTTTTTGCAAGAATGAATGCATTGAGGGACATCCACTCCTTTTGTAGTGCCACTATAATTGATCTGGTTGCTTTAATCTTCCTTCACTGGGTTTCTGTGGCATCAACTCATCTGACTGTAATGTTCTGAGGTTTGTTCTAAAGCAGTATACTATGTCAGTTACTTTTAAATCATGAGACTATCGACAATTGCTTTTTTACAATAGTAACTAACCACTTTTAGGTTTCAGAACTGTAATCAATTAGTAAGCACTCTTTCAGTGTATGTGTGTGTTGTGTCCTTACAGTTGTGACCAACTCTTCCTGACTCCATGTCCATGGAGTTTTCTTGGCAGGAATACTGGAGTGGTTTGCTAGCTCCTACTCCAAGCGCCTACAGCATCTGGTATTCCCTGGTGGTCTCCCATCCAAGTACTAACCCAGGCCGACCCTGCTTAGCTTCTGAAATCAGGCAAGATCAGATGTGCTTGGGGCATCTAGGCAGCTTTTCTTTCAGTAAAGGGAAACAAAAGCAGAGAGAACCCCAGTCAAAATATTGGTGGCCAACCTGTAAGTGCTTGCAGAGGGCCTTTAGAGTGGGAGGAACAACCACGAGCCTGATTCTAAACATAAGTTGCCTGTCTGTATAGGTTTTCATGTTTATTTCACTGGGCAAAATCCTCTTGGCATAAATTTAGTCCGGACGAAGTGTCAGAAACATTTCATTTAAAATAACAAGAAGCTTCCTAATTGCTCTGTCCCCTTTCAGGTTCTGAGGCTCCCAAGGGCAGTCTTTTACGTTGGGGAAACCTTTAGGGGTCTCAGGTTGATGGTAGTGCTGGAAGGCTTTAATAATCAAAGATTGCTGCAGGATCACCATCGATAGTCCTCCTGTTCCAGGCGGCAGTGATCTGAGTGTGACTGCTCTCTCAAAGGCTTCCCTGGGGTACACGAGACCCCCAAAGAGTCTTGCAACCTGAAAAATGTAAGACGTTTTCAGCTCCTTTAAATGAAATCCAGGTTATGACCTTAGAAATGTTACAGTTTTTGACAATCTCCATCAAGTCACTATGACCCAGAGTAGAACCTGCAAAGCTGAAGTCTGTCTACTGTTGTTCTGTTTAGTCATTTGTACAAACACATTCATCCAGCCTACCTAGTCCATTAGTATCTTCCAAATCCAAACTTTATACAAGTTATGGAATAGGTGGACTATAAACTTCCAGATGTCATCGGGCTTTCGCTGCAATCAGACCTAGCTAGCATGAACAATGATAAATATTAATAATTGCAGTCCAGCAACATCGGGAAGGATCCATTTTGGCCCACCCTGGTAACATTGCCACCCCCCAAAAGATCAGGTTCACATAAGCACAATTGCTATATGGTTACTTGTGACTTGGAATTGGCCTGGGAAACTCTTTGCCAACCATCTTGAGTAGATCTGGGTCTAGTTTCATGACTCAAGTAATCACCCATGAGCCTTACAATAATTTATTCCAGGGAAGAAACGTAAGAAGGCAAAATGTTGGGAGGATATTTGAAAAGTGTATCAAATTAAAATGACAAGGTGATCTAGAAACATGTGGTGCACTTAAAATAATTAACATCTTTCACTAAGCAGCTCATGCATACATTGCAAAGAATGGTACTGTAGTAAGAAAACCAAATACTGTTCTTTTACTCTGCTACATGCAGATGCAATTCGTTTTTCTTTTCTTTTTAAAAATCATCTTAACTTTCTGGCTCAGAACGAGCCACTCAAGACAGCTGACAAACAGAAACAACCCGTTGCTAATACAGGTTGTACACAGTATATAATTGAGGGTCATAGGATACATGACAGATAATCAAAACAAAAATAGCAGGGCATTTGGATAAAACCAGTTAATGCAATAAAATATCCTATAGGTCAAAAACCTAATGAAAAGTCACATTTTGTTCCCAAAAAAGTAAAATGCATCATTTACAGCAGGATATCCCTAAACGTAGACCTGAATGCCACATCCTTTCACACGATCTGCTAAGACATTTCCTTAAGTGTCCCACAGGACGGAAGGGAAGTAGTCAAGGTGTCATTCAAGAGAACATTTTCCTGGGCTTGAAATGTGTTTTCCTTCAAAATCAATTGAGCATATTTGGTTTCTGGACCCTGAAGGAGGACCAATTTAATAATAATAATAATAATAATAATAATAATAATAATAATAATAATAAATTACAGTCATTGACCAGCAAAGCAAAAGTACATAAAACATCACAGAGTGCAGTGTATGTAACAATGTGTAAGACATCTTATCATAAATCCTCTACCTCTGCAACTATGAAAATTTAGGACCAATTTCAGTAAATAGCTAACTGTTCTCCACAACAGCGGCAGCACCCCCACCTGCCATGGAGGGGCAGGGTATTCAGCTTGACCAATTTTTTTCACATTTAAACCTATATCCAATTGTTTGTGGGGATGTCAGACTAGGAATCAGAAGACCTGAGTTTTGATTCCCTGCCTACCCATGCTTGAGGTATGGAACTGGTTAAATCACTCTTAAATCTTGACCTACTTTGAAAGCCCCAATAAGGCCCCTACGAGTCAGTTTTGAGTTGACAGCACATTGCAATGAGTCAGTTGAGGTTGGCAACTGGATGTAGGGCTTAGACTAAGATTGTAGTTTATTCCTTTATCCAGAATTAAACTAACTGTACATGATTTCTAAGTGAACATCCTTCAGACTGGGCTGCTAAGAGTAACGTATTAGCATTGCAAACCTATGTACTGTAAAGCCAGTGGAGACTGCTAACTATTTTTCTGTCAGTAACTGGTGCAGATAGGATTGGTGTTGGTGTTGGACATCTAAAGCACATTTAATATGTGTTCTCTCAGTTTCAGAGCTGTGAACTGGATAGTTCGCCGAAGAATAACAGTTTCTTGCCATCAATAGCAAGATAAAATGCAGAGAAAACAGTGGGGCAACAAGTTTGGTTCATAGGCTGGGGGCTGTTAAGACCTTGATGAAACCAGCTGGAATGTGTGCTGTGTAACCCTGGACAGCTGGAAGATCAAGACCAGTCACAAATTAAATTAAGAAGTGTAAAATGCCAATGGGGGGAGGGGCGACAAAAACTGAGATGGCAAAAACAGGTGCCCACTGACATTTACTCCATATTCAGTCACACTTTCTTTTCTCACTGTGTGATTAGCAGCTAAGCTAAATTAGAACAGATTTCATGCTTCTGTGACCTCCATGAGTACCCGTAAAACAAGAAGGAAAAACACCTGCAGGAATATGTTTTCCCAAAGAACCGTTAGAGCAAAATCCACAACTACTATTGAACTAGCTTGGTAACCGTGATATGCTGGTTGGATTTAAAGGACAACACTGTGCTCATATGTATGGATTCAGTCACTCACTGGCTAAAACTACAACATACTGAAATTATCACTTTTAAAAGATTAAGTGGCACGGCAGTATAAACTACATAGTCTTTTCCTGGTTTTTTTCTTTAGTTGACATTTGAATTACTTCAACAGTAGTTCTTAAAAAACAAGCTGCACAAAGATTTATTTTGCCAGCTTTAAATGATGCAGTAGTAGTCTGTGGTACAAGATGCTGCTGGGTCACACAGAAAGATAGATCTCACATCCTTCCCAAGAAGCCTGGTCCTTTCTGTAGAGTTAGATTAAAATGGAAAACTGATAACATATATGTTTCATGAGACATAAAGGACTCATCACTCATTCATTAACATGCAGTCATAACATTGTTCTAATTATGTGTATAGTTTTGATCTTGTACACAGGTTACCGAGTTTCAACAATATTTGATGTAGCATAGTATTCTCAAGATGTAAAGATGATTCCTATGTACTCATTTCTCTACAAGACCAAATTCATTGACTAGTTAGGGAGAAGAGCTACAATAAATGCTATCTACAAGAGGCGACAAATGACATCTAAAAACACAGTATCATAAAGTTGCCAAGATGAATGTGAAACAGATGGTATTAAAAGACTTAAAAGATTAATATTATTATTATTTCCTCAAAGGCTGTATAATAGCAGAAGGTCTGCTATTAAATTTTGTTCTGTAACATACCTGTGGAGGGATGAATATATTGCCAGTCAGGGTGATTTTTTTTTTTTTGGCAATTAAAAACTTCCCACTTCTCTTTCACTGTTTCCCCAACACCCTTGGAATCATAGAATTTTGAAGTTGGAAGAGGCACCCAAGGCCATCAAGCCGAACTTCCTGCTCAAGGCAGGAATACAAATGAAAGTATTTGTGCCAGGAGGATGTTGAAGTTGCTACTGAATGTCTGTAGTGTTAATGAACTCACCACTCTTAAAGCAATTAGTTACATTGCCATGCTAGTCTAACAGTTAAGTTGCTCTTGATATTCAACCAAAATCTGGCTTCCTGTAACTCAAGACCATTGTTGCATGTCCTGCACGATCCCGCCCCTCCTCTGAATGACAGCCTTTCAAATATTCAAAAAGTGCTATTGTATCACCCATTAGTTTTCTTTTCTCAAGGCTTAATATGCACTGTTCTTTCGGCTTCTCCTCGTAGGACTTGGTTTCCAGTCCCTGAACCATCCTTATTGCCCTCCTCTAAACTAATTCCAGTTTGTCAGCATCCTTCTTGAAGTGTAGTGTCCGGAAGTGGATCCAGTACTCAAAATGAGGCTTAACCATTGCTGAATAGAGAGGAATTAGTACATCAAAGGATTTGGAGACTATACTTCTATTATTGTAGCCTAAAATATCATTTTTGGTAGCAACATCACACTGTTGGCTCATATTCAGCTTGTGACCTACAATCTGAGCCAGGTCTTCCCCATTTTGTAACTGTTTCTTTGGTCTTTTTTCCCTAGGTGCATGTATCCCTGTTGAATTTCATTCTGTTGTTTTCAGCCAAGTGCTCAAGCCTATCTAGATAATTTTGAATTTTGTTTCTGTCTTCAAGGGTATTAGCTATTCCATCCAATTCTGTGACATCCACAAATCTGATTAGCATTCCCTGTACCTCCACATCCAGGTAATTAATAAAAATGTTGAAGAGCACTTGGCCCAGGACTAAGCCCACGGCTACCTCTCTTGTTAGCTCCTCCCAGTAACTAAAGTTTTCTTCTGTTCCCACTGCTCACATAGCTTCCATATGATGAAAGGGATTACTTGGGAGTAAGAAAACCCCCAAACATAAGAACATAAGAAGAGCCATGCTGGATCAGGCCCAAGGACCATCCAGTTCAGCTTCCTGTATCTCACAGCGGCCCCACCAGATGTGTTTGGGAGCGCATGAGACTAGACATCTGTCTCCTGATACTACTCCCCTGCATCTGGCTCTTGAAGTACCCTGGTTTTAAGCCTGGAGATTATACATCTCCATCATGATTTGTAACCTGTGATGGACTTTTCCTCCAGGAATCTGTCCAATTGCCTTTTGAAGGCATCCAGGCCAGATGCCATCACCACATCCTGTGGCAGGGAGTTCCATAGACTAACAACGCGCTGGGTGAAAAAATATTTTCTTTTGTCAGTTCTTACTCTCCCAGCCCTCATTTTGAGTGTATGTCCCCTAGTTCTGGTATTTTGGGAGAGGGAGAAGAGCTTCCCTCTATCCACTTTACTCATGCCCTGCATTATTTTGTATGTTTCAATCATATCCCCTCTCAGGCGCCTTTTTTCCAGACTAAAGAGGCCCAAATGTTTTAGCCTTTCCTCATAAGGGAGGTGCCCCAGCCCAGTAATCATTTTAGTCGCTCTCTTCTGCACCTTTTCCAGTTCCACTATTTCTTTCTTGAGATGCGGTGACCAGAATTGTACACAATACTCCAGGTGCAGCCTTACTATTGTTTCGTATAATGGCATTATAATGTTGGCTGTTTTATTTTCAATCCCCTTTTTGATAATCCTCAGCATGGAATTGGTCTTCTTCACTGCTGCCACACATTGGGGAGACACCTTCATGGAGCTGTCCACCAACACACCAAGATCTCTTTCCTGATCCGTCACGGATAACTCAGAGCCCATGAGTTGACAGATGAAGTTTGGATTTTTTGCCCCAATATGCATTACTTTACATTTGGCTACATTAAAACACATTTGCCATTTCTCAGCCCATTCCCCCAGTTTGGAGAGATCCTTCTGGAGCTCTTCACAATCTTCTCTGGTTTTTACCACATGGAAAAGTTTTGTGTCATCTGCAAACTTGGCCACCTCACTGTTTATCCCTGTCTCCAGGCTATTTATGAACAGATTGAAAAGCACCGGTCCCAGGACAGATCCATGGGGCACACCTCTTTTCGCTTCTCTCCATTGTGAAAATTTCCCATTGACACCTACTCTTTGTTTCCTGGATCTCAACCAGTTCTCAATCCATAAGAGGCCCTGCCCTCTTATCCCCTGACTGTGCAATTTTCTCAGCAGCTTTTGGTGAGGGACTGTGTCAAAAGCCTTTTGAAAATCCAGATAGACTATATCCACCGCTTCACCCAAATCCACGTGCCTGTTGACCTTTTCAAAAAATTCTAAAAGATTTGTCAGACAAGATTTACCCTTACAGAAGCCATGCTGATTTTCTCTCAGCAAGGTTTGTTCTTCTATGTGTTTTAAGATTTTCTCTTGGATGAGGCTTTCCACCATCTTCCCTGGGACAGATGTAAGGCTAACTGGCCTGTAGTTTCCTGGCTCCCCCCTCCTTCCTTTTTAAAACATTGGTGTGATATCTGCTATCCTCCAGTCCTCCGGCACTGTGGCCGTTTTAAGAGACAAGTTGCATATAACCGTTAAGAGATCAGCAATTTCATTTCTCAGTTCCCTAATAACCCTTGGGTGGATGCCATCTGGGCCCAGTGACTTGTTAATCTTCAATTTATCAATTAGTCCTAAAACATCCTCTCTTTTAACCTGTATTTGATTTAATTGTTTATTCAAGAGGGGCGGTTCAGGCAGCAGAATCTGCTCGAGGTCTTCTGTCTTGAAGACAGATGCAAAGAACTCATTTAATTTCTCTGCAATCTCCAAGTCCTCCTTAACCTCCCCTTTTCCTCCCTCACCATCCAGAGGGCCAACTGGTTCTCTGGCAGGTTTTCTACTTCTAGCATATTTAAAGAAGCTTTTATTATTACCCTTTATATTGCTAGCCATGCGTTCCTCAAAATCTTTCTTTGCCTCTCTTATCATCTTTTTACATTTCTCTGCCCAAAGCAGAGGCAGAATGTTTTAACTACCAAAAATTACCTTCCTCTACAGATGTCATCACGTTTTCATAGGCATAAGGCAGATTCAGCCATTATCTAATATGGTTGCACTGCAAGTGCATACTAGGTGGAAATTCATTATGTTCACTAATGATGTGTTTCCATTAATCACTTACTACTGTATTTACTATTTCATTTTTTCCTGAAAGACAGACAGAAGACAATTTAATTTATTCTGTGGTAAACAAATAAGAAAAACCCAAAGCTGTTTTGTTAATACTTTATTAGTGTATGTTTCCAACTCCAAGCTTTTCTGTTGGACAAACATAATGCAAACTCCAAATAAAAACTCAGAGTTCTTAGCTGTTTCAAAAGAGAGAGACCATGGCATTCTAATTTTGTTTTCATTCGTTGTTAAAGAAAATGGGGAAAATGTTGATAGAATCATAGGCACACAGTTGACACATACTGTACAATGATATGCACAAGTTATTTCTAACAGCTGTATTAAGATGTGCTCTTTAGGTTTTGCTTCTTGTAATGTAGCAACCATGCTCATCTGAGCACAGAGAAATAGGGCTTTACAGGGAGTGACAAACCAGACTTTTAAAACAAGTCTTTAGATAAGCCAACACAGCAGCAGTAACAGAATTTACATTGTTGGTTAAGACAAGTTTGCTTTTGATCTCAAAACCTTAAAAATGTATTTTTCCTCTTTAGAGTTATTCAAATCTACATGCGTTACATGGAAATATTGCACTCAAATTAAAATTCAGATTGTGGAATTCATATTTTATTTTTAAAAACTGTTACACATTCTGGTAGCATTTAAAATGAATTTAGTTATAGCAAACACCAGAGGCAGAAGCTTGAGGATGAACCACATGAAATATCCCACCTTATGTTCATTCTCTTTAATTAAGGCTACGTTTATTTTATTAGACAATGGCACATTTATTTTCAGAGGCTGATCACAGCATTCTCAGACCAGGGAATACCTGGCTATTCGTGTGCTGTATTTACACAATCAATTCAGAGGGTGCACTTTGAAGGTTGCAAATGACACAGGGGTCACATTTTAGAAAGTGTGAATGGGTAATGTGAGCTATGCATCAGGAGAGACATACAGTACAAAGGATGGCTTCTGTTTGCAGGTACGTACTGCAGTTAAATAGAGATGACAAAATCCTGTGTTTGTCAAGAGTGATAAAATAAGCTATACATTGTGTTTCATTAAACCAAGATTTTACAGACACAGTCAATTTACAAATTCAGCAGTTGTATTAGCATCCTAATGCCTAATGCAAATGCTCACTTACTACTGATCATCCTGACTCAAGAGTACTATAAATCCCACTGAGTAATCTAGCTGTATTAATTTAAACCAAAACCATACATTAGGGTTTACTTAGGCCTGCCACATTTCCTATATCCAAAGTACCATGCAGATGATGGTGTTTTACAACTGGGCTGAAATACGTGAACATTAAGAAATAGAACAGGGCTAGTTGTCATAGACAATCTGTGCTGATCGGATGACTTGAAATAGCAGGTGGAGACTCAGGTTGAATATTCCTCATTAGCAAAACAAAACACCTGCATGTAATAAGCTAACATGTTGAGGAAAAGCTTGGTTAGAATACTTTTTTCCTGGTGTGCTATGTTTCCAGGTGGAAGGATTTAAATGTTTTGCATGAACTGGTATTTCATGCTTGTTATTTTCCACTACTGTGGTATTTGTTAACATATTACATACACACATATATTGACTGTTGATCAGTAGAGACAGAACAAAACAATTGCATTTGTAAATGAAGCTTTTATTGTAATGAAGATGTAAAATTCTCTATTTCGGCATGTCCAGTACTGCCTAAACTTTATGGCAAGAATGAGTGTTGGAGGAGCAGTGTGTGGGTCTTGAACCGATGTTCCTCTTGGCTACTCCCCTTTAGATCCTCCCAGGCATCAACTATTTTATCCTGGATGCGAGTTACTCAACAGAAAACCTTTAATGTCAAATCTTTTAGATACTGCAGTTAGAATCTAATCCAGAACACATTATATGGAAATCAACTGGGCTAATTAAAATCAGAGTTCCTTACAAAACTTGCTTCATATTATTGCATTAAATGTGCATTCTACCAGTTCACTAAAATTCCTTGGTGATGAAAATGTTTGTCAACGGGGGGGGGGGGGGGGAAGAAGAGACATTAAGTCCAAAATAAATTGAGGTTAAATGAATTGTATCCAATCATTACTTTGTTCTCATTTAGACATTATGTTTGGAAGTAAAGAGGATAGACAGGGGCTTTTTGTGTAGAAGAGGTTTATTAAAATTTTACATTATTCAAAAAAATAAAAAGGCTATTATTTTAAAAATATTATAGTTGTGTTTTTTTTTAATTTTCATATATACACTATGGTGAATTCAGGAATTTGCAACTGTTTGCATTTGACTGTTCAATGAAGACCCTATGATATGTCAGTAAGAAACAAGGCTACTTCTGCAATTTACCACTTGAGGTGATCAGTAATTCGGGTGCCTTTTAATAGCAAATGGTACGATTCTTTTAAAATAGGTGTTTATTGTCAAGAGCACTGTATTATCAATTGTTTCTCTTCCCTCAGCCCCACAGTCCCCTAATAAATAAATGTGTCAAGCCCTTGATAGAAACTTCCCCTGCTGTCTTGACTAAGTGCTATTTTCAGCCTTCTCCTTTAGTATATGCAGACCAGGACTATAATTAATCAACAAAACAAGACTAACTCCCAATAGATTAATTCAAAGCAACATCTATTTTTCTGTATTTCTGCCCCATCTCACTGAATGATAACCTCAACCAAAATAATTTACTTAAGATTGTTTTTAATTCACCAAGGTGAAATTATGTGCAAAAGCCATTACCATTACCTCAACATTTAGTTGTGAAATATACCGTGAGGGAAACAGACAACAGTTCTCTTTGTTCCAGAAGACTTCTCTTTGTGCAAGCTCCACCTGTTTCGAGCTACCAAGTGAGCCCTACAAACCTCAACAGACATAATGCAAAATCAAATCGCACCTGATTCTCATATTGCACAATCTCCCAGTTCCAAGTAAAGCAACCAGATCCTCCATTGCTATCATCACAGTTGTGCTTTACTCATCTCTCAATGGATACAGTCTAGTACTTTTCACTGCTGGCATTCACCGGTTCTGTCAGGAGTGGAAGGAGCAGACATTCTTACAGAGTGGGCTAGTATTCTTCTCTGTGTTGCATGAAGATGCACCAAATCGTTTAAGACACATGAACCCAGTTCATGGTGGTGGTTGCATAAGAGATGAAGGATGAGAGGAACCACAACCTTTATAGATGCATTAATAATGTAATATGTGACACTAAAAGACTGGTGCAGAAATAACAGCATGAGAGTTTTTTGAGCCCCAGAGAACTGCCCAAGTTCTGGGCAAATGGATACCAAGAGAATTGTTTGGAGTGTCACCTTTTCTGTAAAAAAGGCGCTTGTGTAGATTGCAGTCTATGCATATATCGCTGCATCTGCTTTGAGTGTGAATGTAGTTTTTTGAAGAGATCAGGAAATCCATACACTGGAAACAGGGTTTCTAAGAATCCTTCCAGAAAGACATAAACCAGACGCTTATTTAGTTGAGTATGCTGAAACATTTCAAAGACTCGGAGAATGCCTTTCCTTGTTGTCTCCGCACCAAGGATATGCTTCAACTCATCTAGACAAATCACAAAATATAGTTGTTCAGCTACAAAAATATTTTATATCACTATTTAATAATTAAATGAGTGTCAACAAGTCAATTCTCACTTGCTACTGTGAAACTAATTTTGGAATTATGTGCAAACGTAACTACTCAAAATCCACAACATCAGATGACAAGGAAGAATATTTTCTTATGTAACTCAAGTTTCTCAGCTTGACTTTGAATACACTATTCAGATATAGCCACAAAAGGCTTTGCTCTTTTAAAATTCAGTTCTTGCCGCTGAGGGCATTTCTTACTTCAGCTCACAGAGCAATTAACTTAATACGTTTCACAAACCTGGCATTATCCCCAGTAATTTTGTTTTTCCAGCAATTCGTGTTCGCATTTTGATGGCATTGTCTCTGCGAGGAATAGCCTCTGCTAAAATGCCATTTGGCCAAAAGGCATCTCTGTAAGCAGACAAATTGACTGGTTAAAATACAGATCACATTATGGCCATCATTGCCAAACAATGCTGCATATCAAACACTGTTTATACATGCAAAGATCAGATGCTGTTTTAAAATGTCAATATTCTCTAGATTAATTTCAGTGTATTTTCGTACCCCAAGTCAACAACGTATTTGGCACCAGTGGCACAATGCTTATGTAAGCAACTGAAACTCCTACACTGGGAGGAAAAAGTATAGCCTATAGGAATATGGGGAATCGCATTCCCCAACAGCAACTTGTTGTGGTGACCCCTTGCCCTGCTTGGAAGAGGTCTCAAGCTCCCTTTAGCAGGCCACTGCTGCAGGTGCCATAGAGAACTTCCCTCTACAGGCACCCTCAGCCAATCGCAGCCTCCAGTGCCATTGACTGACATCCCCTCCAACCTATCAAGCTGTAACTCAATCTTTCCTCCCTTCCTCTCCCTCCTCCTCCAGACCCAAGCCATTTGTGCCTTTTTCTTCACTGGCTCATGTTGACCCCTGTGAAATGGTTGTTCGACCCCCAAAGGGGTCCCTATCCCCAGGTTGGTAACCACTGACTTAGATGAACTACCTTCTAGGAATTTGACCTCCTTCCTGTTCACTGGAGACTGTTTGTTCTTTTTAGTGCATGTCTTGGTGGTTAGAGGTTATTTAGCTACTACAGTATCCCAGAACTACAGTTATCTAGTGCTGGTTCTCCTGCTCTTCCATATTGCCTTAATGAACTAAACATCAGTGTTCTGACTAATACTAATATATACAAAAATAAAATTAGTAGATCCATTTTATTTAATGAATTAGCTTGGAGGAATGAGTTTATGGTGACCTCATTGCTGTTTAATTTTTTTTTAATCTTTTTTATCTGCTGCTCTCTGCTGAGGGTTTTCCCTCTTTGCCATTTTGCCATTTTATCCCTGTCTTTGTCATTGTTGTTTTAGCTGTTTTTTAGCTGTTTTTAACTGGAAACTGCCCTGCGTTCCTTTATGGAAAAAGGAGAGGTATAAAAGTGTTCCAAACAAACAAACAAACAAACAAACAAATAAACAAACAAATAAATAAATAAATAAATATCAGAGAATGAGTAACTGTTTATGAATTAAGAAAAGGTTTTAAAAATTAAACCCATGTCTTAAGACTGTATCCCTGTTTGAGGTGGAGAGATCCTGCTTGCATTTTATTTAAAGAAATGAATACTTTATTGCATCATTCAATTAATAAAGATTATGTTATTTAGTAGCATATTTATTTTAAAAACATTTAAAAATATATTTAGTCACTTTAGTTATTCCATTCCCTTTCCTTATTTTGACCACATTCCCTTCGAATGTAGCCCCTGAACTGCTGGTTGATCTGAAAAACCTTCAGCTCCACTAAAGTTACTCACTGCAGCCCCAGGACACAGGTCAAAACAAACCCAGAGAGTAGAGCTTTGAACCATTAGTGAAAAGAAGAGGAAGGTATGAATGCTCAATACTATCAGAGTTTTGGTTCAGTCTCGTGACAGAAAGTAGTGGGCTACTTCAAGTCAGAATTATAGACTTAAGTAACTAAAGCTAGAGAACAAGAAAAAGACACCATTAACAACCTCTGTTTCGACCTTGCCTTCCTCTTTGCTGTCACTCTGGAAAGCAAGGGAGTCCAGTTGTAGAGTGCACATTAAATAGAATGGGAAAGTGTTTTGTTTCATTTGCGTGTGTGCAGAAAAATGCACAATATCCTCAGGAAGCTGAACAGATTTAAAAATCCCCCATTATAAGAAGCATGATTGGCTAATCATTTCTATAAACCCTGCTTATATAAGGAGATCTAATGTGAAGGAGGTCATGTTATCAGGAAAAGGAATATTTCTTTGAACACAGGACATACCTGAACCGTTTAACTGCATCTGCTACTTGTTCAGGAGAGGTCATCCAATCTACATGATCAACTATTTTTCTGAAATGAAGAAAATGCAGGTTTAAATATACTAACTAAAATCTTGGTTGGTCCAAGCTTTATAAATTAAAACTAATTCTGAATGCAATAAATGAGAAAGTGGGCAGTCAACTTAGTTTTCACTGACAACAAAACAATGGTACTTAAATTCAAGTCACTTAGCCTGTATCAAACTCATTACGTCTTTTAAAATCAGTGCATCAAGTAAGTACCAAAACATCTTGCTCAGAAATCTTTGATGGAACAGTAGGCAAAACATGGGAATAGTTGGACCTGGACCTTAATACAGTACTGTACAAAGGTAACTATACTGAACTCAATTTGGGTAGGTGAAAATCTGAAATCTTTGCTTTTTTTTATTACTTATATCCACTGATTCACCTGTGGAGTCAGTTATTTGCAGCTGGCGATCATCAGGGTGGGGTGGGGAGTCAGTGGCCGTTCAAGCTTCCCAGGCAGCGGACTGAGTGATGCATCAATGTGCCTTGGTGGAGGCGCAGAGATACCCCTTGGTAGCGGCAGCACCAGCAGCAACAACTGCAATGGCAGGCGGCAAAACTCACCCGCTCTCCCTTCATCCCCCTGCTTTCTCGCCTGCCTGCCTTGCTAGCCAGCAGCCCTACCTCTCACCTCTCTTTCCCCTCCTTTCCCCTCCCAGCAGTGCTTCTCACAATAATCTCAGGCTGTTGACTCAGCTCGACTTGCCCCTTTGGCACTCAGCATCTGCCTGGATTTTGCTTGCTTGCTGGCTCTCAGCTACCTTCTCTCTCCCACCTGCAACAACCAAAAGACAAGAGCGCGGGTGGGGTTTGTGCCTGGGCACCAGGACTCCCAGTTATTGTGAGAGGCGCCATTGGGAGTGGAAGGGAGAGGAAAGAGAGGCAAGAGGTAGGGTTGCTAGCTAGCAAGGCAGGCAGGAAGGAAAGAAAGAAGGCAGGGCGGTCGAGAGGAAGTGGGCGAGTTTAGCTCAATCTCGGCTCCCTGCTCTCTCCCGCCCGGGCTCTCGTCTTTTGGTTGTTGCAGGTGAGAGAGAACAGGTAGCTGAGAGTGAGTGAGCAAGCAAGTGAGCAAGCGAAAACCAGGCAGGTGGTGCCGCTGGGAGCGGAAGGAAGGGGAAAGAGAGGTGAGAGGTAAGGCTGCTAGCTAGCAAGGCAAGCAGGCAGGCAAGCAGGCAGGGAAGTCAAGGGAGAGCAGGTGAATTTTGCTGCCCGCAACCATGGCTGCTGTTTCTGCTGCTGCTGCTGCCATTGCCAAGGGGGATCTCCACGCCTCCACCAAGGCACACTGATGCATCACCCGGTCTGTCACCCTGGCAGCTTGAACGGCCAAGGACACTCCTGGCCGTTCAAGCTTACCGGGCAGTGCCGCAGCATGCCTTCATGCCACCCTGTCTGTCAAGCTGCCCAGCAATGGGGTATTCAGGCAAATCCTTTTGCCCCTGGCCCCATACCACCACTGTCACTGCTGTCACCCTTGGGTAAGAGTGTTTGCTCTTATCCGCAGATTTCTGTATCTGTGAGAAGGCTCGGAACTGGTCTCCCACAGATACGGGGGTCCTACTGTATTTTAAAGTTATTTCAAAGATGCAGCTTTTCAAAGATAGTTCAGTTGTTTCAAGATGAAACATAAGATTCTTGAGACACTGAGCAAGATCCAATATGCTGGCCAAAATCCTATTATTTACATATGGTGGGGTAAATCAATGATATAAATTGCAGGAGCAAATGACCATTAGTTCAGAGGTCAAGGTGGGTTATTTCTCACCACACACCAATCACATGTCTTGGTGCATGATGAGAAACACAAGCCTCAACTTCTTAACCAGTGACTGCTGCCTCAATGATTTATATAACTTACTTAACTTACTGCTGGTGGGCATGTCATAGGATTCTAGACTCTACTTAGTACATCACACTGACCCGGCAAGGGCAGGAGTTCGTCAAAAAGAGAAAGCAAAGCAATCAGGAAACCACTGCTTGTACCCCAACAAGTAAAAAACAAGTCAACTATGTGAACAACTGTTTGGGGCCAACACAAGAAGCTGGTAACCACAAAGATACAAAGTTCTGAATAAGACAACTGGTTCTCCTTCTCACATCCCTTTCCTATTAGTAACGAGGAGTAGAGGAAATGGAAGTATTAGCTAGCTTTTCTGCCTAGGACTATCAGTAGGAAAATGACTTAATAAAACTGCATCAATCTTTCAAACGTATATATTAGTTCCTAAATTGGAAAGGATAGTTTTCACATGCATTTTACATAATACACAGATTTTTAAGAATAAGAAAAAAATAGAAGACAGTACTTATTTATTGTATAGCCATGCATTGCTCTAATCAGCTGCTGGAGCAGGTTTTTTATATTTCTTCGTAGCCATTGATTTCTCTCCTTCAGATCAAAGATTTCATCCATCAGTAGCAGCATTATTTTAAGAGGGACATTGTCATCCACCTAGTAAATTGGGGTGGAAAGATCATTACCAACATCATCATTATTATTATATAAAAGGCAAGCTCAATTATCTTAGTCACACCCAATAATAATTTGAAGATCCTTCTGTATTAGCTCCAGCAGTACTCTTTAGCAGATAGACCAGCCTGTAATGTACCAAAGTGCCCCCTTCTGCTTGTGGGATGATTCTTCACAGTTTCTTTTTCTTGTAGCCCAACACATCACCTCCTATGCTTTTCCAGATGACCCGCTAACCCTGTGATGCATATTTTGGGCAGCTGCAAGAAAATAACACTTATTTTTCACAAAGCAGAAAAAGTACCTCCATCTAACATTGAGCACTGAACCATCTGCCAGATGTTTGATTAGCTTTTACCATTCTAGAGAGCCAATTAATAAACCACATAAATGGCAAGTTATTTTCATTTAAGGGTCCTACTTTTTCAAACATTTTTATTTAGTAACAAGCTGATTGTCCCATACTCCAGACAGTTTATTATTTGAAGGGCAAACTGTACAGAACAGAATGATCTACACCATGCTCCTAACTAAATTCATATTTAATTAAATGGACCATGATCATGGAACCTATGGCACGATCACTGGCCTTCAAGATTCCAAAAGATTCCATGTTTTTCTTGAAACAGATCAACACATCTAAACCCCCATATTTTCTTCAGGATCTGAAGAAGTGGACTTGTCCACGAAAGCTGACTATAAAATATAACAGTTAGTATTTAAGGTGCCATAATGTTTTTATCTTCTTCATTTTTAATTTTTTGTTTTATTTTTGCCTGATATGCACAGATGGACATGGCTACATCTTCTAAAGCTACAATTATTTTAACCATGCACACATTTATATTGCCACATTAAAACACTTTTTGCAATCAGAAGTTTCCATCAACTAATAAATAAAATAAATATATTGCTAGGTAACTCCCACAATATTTTTTAAAAAATGCAAATCATGAAATGTATCATGTGGCTAGAGTGCAAAAGTCATTTTGCTGAAGTCACAGTAGTAGTTGGTATACAGAAAAATCAAGTGGAATGCTTTGATCTAGCAAGGAAAAATTCCGAAGATTAGAACAGGTGCAGATATATGACCATGGCAAATCTGCATATAATCACTGTTAATCTTAAAGTCCTTCTATCCTCATTAAAGATAAAAGACCTTCTCAACTGATTTTTTCACATATCTGATCACAGTTTCAACCAAAACACTTCAGAATTGCTCAGCTTATAGAGAGCACCAGGGCACAGGCTTTAAAAACCATTGCCATATCCCTGTAGACAAACACCCTTTCATGAGCTCTTTATCTACTGAGAGGTTCATCTAGGTCTACAAGCAAAACATATGGGTTATTTTAAGATAAGGCTCTCAGACCTAGCCGAACTCTTAGCAGACTGAGTATTCACATCTTAACACAAAGAATTAGTTAAATTAGTCAAATTATGTAGTTCACATAAACTGTATAAATGATATATTTGAATAACCATACATAGGTTGGGATCCACATTGTTGCTCTATTACTTCTGCATATTTAAGGAACTATGCATCTTAAAATGTAACCTCTCATGCTACATAACAGCTTTTGAACCCAAATGATAGGTTTCTTAACAATCTGACACAAGATATGCTCTAATAAACAATAAAGTATTTCATGATCCATGTTTAATTCAGCTAAAAATAGGGAAACAATAGACTCACATTGTCATCAAGGTGAGCTGCAACACGACAGTGTTTAGGATCAACGTAGGTCTTTTGCATTAAAGGAGGCTCCTAAACTCCAGAAAGGTATTGATAGAAGGAATTAATGATGGAAAATTAATTTTAAAAAACCATACAGTTCGAGACCTTAAATTAAAAAATGCACTTTATAACAAATTTTACGTGATGCAATTCAAATAACTGATAACTGTACTCATGCTCAAACACTTAATTTAAACTAAGCATTAGTAACACTACAAGTCAAGACATTGTACGTATTTAAACAGACAGATAACAGAAAGGCTATCTTGTTCTATATTCTGATTTGGGATCTCAATTAGTGACCTACAATATATTCTGAAAACTGTATATACCAATTGTGATGACAGGACTTAATCTCATGAACATTTAAAGCAGAAATGTTTTACACTTCTGACATTTCCTTACTCTTGAGGTTATTCTAGAGCATAAAACACTGTTTAGCTGGCCTTTGTAGCATTTGTAGATTGTAAATTGCATTATAGATTGCATTTGACTAGATTCAAATGGGAAGTGCTCCTTTCTATTTATGCTATTCCCACTATACAGATTCATTTACCCAAAAGTAATATTCTAATGAATGATATTTCAGTTTTATCGTTATGCAATACAAATTATGCAGGAAGGAAAAGGGGAAGAGGAAACTAGAGTATTTGATTTGATTTCTAAGTGGCATGCATCTTGCTTGCTTTTATTTTAAATTCACACATTAGCTTAAATTGAAACATTCTACTTTTGCATAGATGCATACATGTGTGATAGGGTGGAAGTTAGCAATGGGAAGGCTAAATGGAGTAAGTATATTTTATTCGAGGGTAGGAAGGGAGACTGATGAAAGCAAGGTTATAGGCAAACATGGGGAAATAAACCTGCATCAGACATGCCTCATCCAGCATTTCTAGTGCATACACAGAGTTCAATGGAAGCCAGGGGATACCCCATTTACATCAGCATGAAAGTGCTCACACCTCAGGCACTGAATGCACAAAATTCTTCTACTACTAATGTGAATAGGGCAGCCTCTGCACAGGCAAAAAGAAAATCATGTGTGCACCGAAGCCTGACAAGTAGAAATAGAGTACAAAGTGATGGTGGGAGGTCATGTTAAAATAAGTCCTTATTTTATGGTAATTTAGTGAGGTCTGCAAAGGAACAATGTTTGAGACTGAAGCTAAAAACAGTTCAGATTGTTCTGAAGTTTTGCAACAAGAGATAAAAAGTCTGAATCTGCAGGATATGCAAATTTGTTAATCACGAAACCTAAAATAGTTGACATCAGCATCAGATGTTTTCTGCAGCTTTGGGAAAACATCTACCTCATTACATGGAATAATCACTCCTGCTGCAGTTTTGGAAAGGCAAACAAAAAGACTATAAGAATGTGTACCCGTTGTAAAAAAAAGGTGGCCTATGGGTGCCCAACACTAAGTTCAAGAGAACACACAGAGAGTGAGAGTGAGAGAGAGAGAGAGAGAGAGAGAGAGAGAGAGAGAGAGAGAGAGAGAGATCTACTACGGCATAATCTTTTTAATACTGAGATAAATTTCTAACTGCTAATCCTGTTGGATTAAATGCAGAAGCAGCAGCACTAGTAGTGATGATAACAAATTAACAAATGATATTCTGGAGGGATAAAATAAAATTGGAATGATTCCAGCCTCCCACATGATATTGAGATTGCATGAAGTGACTGCTAAAAATTGTGTCTTGGAATTGTATGACACTTATCTAAAGAAATTGTTCTACAAATGCATTAGCATCTGAATGGCCTTTCTGGGGTACTTTGGTAAGTACACTGTAACTGTTATTGTCTACGTAGTTATGTGCACAGTTGACACCCAACAATTCTTATGCCACTTTTCTCTTGCTTCCCCTTACTCTCCTTTCCTTCCCTAATCTTGCTTCTACTTGCTTTCCTGCATGAAGGCAGGTTCACGAATTCAAACAGATCACATAGCCCAACAGAAGGACATAATTAACAGGAGTTTTTGCCCCCTTCCAATTAATTCTTTACTACTCCAAAGGATAGTTTTCTAACTCTGAGGGTTTAAAAATGTTTATCTTTTTATAGTTCAAGGTACTTTTATATGTCTCTTTTTGGAGAGGAAATTGCAAGTGTTTTTTAAACATTAGCCTCTATCAGCCTCTGTTTTCCTGCACCATTAGTTGATACATGACATCAAGCAGAATCTAGGACATCACTCATTCAAAAGATTAGAGAGTGCTAAATGCTTATGACAGATTTATATACGATGAAAGCTACTGCCAGCAAGGTGTTTTTAACTTTACAGTGGATTTTCCTAAATACTTTAAACCAGAATTTAGAATAAATTACTAAAGTGATCTACAACTCTACTCCCTCCTTGGATAATCTGCTTTATAAAACAAGCCAACACCATTCAAGTATTTGTTGCCCAACACTGTGCTTATTCCACTGTTAGTAGTTCAAATGTGGTGGCCCAAAATGGAACAGATTAAGTTGTGTGTTACTTCAGTACACTCTTACCTTGAAAAATGATTGCTTTATATCTTGTCCCAGTCTTTCTGATATTTTGCCCATGTTGTCTGACATTTTAGTCATCCCCTCTGTGAAGCTGTCAGGAAAGGACTTGACAGCATTTGAAACATTTCTCATAGAGTTACGCAGTGGATTTACAAATGTGTCCATCTGAAGAGGAAAACATTTACCACGATTGCATAAATCTATGAGCTTATGACAGTTATCCAATAATGTGTGTTGAAAATGTCACACTGTTTTGGAGAGCAGGAATACAAAATCATTACTACAAATGTTGACTTTGTAAATCTCAAATGTTCAAAAGACTAAGCACACTGTGTGTTTGATTTAAACACACTGTCATCGGGCACTGAGAGGAACATCATTCACAGACTGATGCCTCCTCTCCACCTACATCACCACCTAAGTTCAGAAAACAAATTTCCCAGGGCCTATGTTGTCTTTTATGTTACTACTGTGCAAAAACATTGGTGACTGCTGCTACATAATATTAATGAATGGGTGCCAAAGAGTCTCTTGCATGTGCAGAAGATACCACCACTGATACAAGTAGCTGTCTCAGATACTCCCCCTCCTGCTGCAGCTCACATTGTTCCATCTTGACTCTTAGGAGCAGGTTTTGTATTTTTTTTAAAGTGAAAAAAATGCAACTTTCTCTTTTTATTCCCTGGACTGCAAAAGGAAATAAAAAGAGAAAGAGGGGAAAGGCAGCATAAGCTACTAGCCTGTAGAAGTTTGCACATTGACTACTAAGGATAGAGAAGAGGATTGACTGATTTTGGGCTTGCCCATTTTAGCTCAATCCCAAGCAAATTACACGTTTGAACAATATCCCCACGGTGTGTCCCTAACTGTTAAAAAAGGAACATCAAAGCAAAATGGACAACTGTACTTGCAGACGTCTGCAGTCTGCAAAGGAAGTATCCTGAACAATCAACTTAGACAAAGCCTTCCCTGTCTGCAAACATTTTGTGCTTTGTTCCCTTGGTTGTTTGGTATGAAAAAGCCTTAAAATGCACTCTTCAAGGGAGACATGCATTCTCTTTTTTGAGCAGGTGGATGGAGGTCATGAAGCATATGGTGCCTGAAATGGGCAGAAGATTGTAGGGTAGATAAAAAAGGAAGGAGTCATTTTTAAAGCACTTTAATCATTTTAGCATCAATAGCAGCTTGTAAAATGCTTTTAAGACCTTTTGTATTGCAAAGGAGTCTATTCAGATAGTTTGATTTCTTTGACAAAAAATACATGTTTCTATTTCCAGAAGTTCTCACTATTCAAATCCATTATATCAAGTGACTATTTGTGTATTAATTGTGCCAAACATCTTACACCACATTATTCACAAATACCTGTATATCTAAAACAGTAGTGTCACAACCGATGCTGAGGCCTGCCAGATGGCTGACATAATTCTTACCTTCCGAGCAAAATCTCCCTTCCCTTTGCTATAGGCTTTGTTTTCCAAGAAGTCATACACATAGTGTGCTAAAGCTGGATAAGCTTTCATCACTTCGGGAGCAAGCAAAAGCTGAGAATTAAGAGATGCATGTGAGTTCCCCTATCATTTAGGAAGAATATAATTTCTGGCAAAACATTTTAAGAGAATAATACTGTGCAGTTAAAATTATATGAGATTTTTAAATCTATTTATAATGCTGCTGCTCATCTCACGTGCATTGTTATTAGTTCTTCTATTTAATATTTAGAATACTAATGAAAAAAATACAACTGGCCAAGCTATGACCGTTACAGAACTATGAAAAATCAAGACAGCAAATGGTGAGGGGCATGAAGGAATCAAACAGGTAATCTTAATGAAGAAACTTGGATATGAATTCATACCTGCAAGTAGGCATTCAAATCCTTCTTCCTTTTTTCCAAAAAATCTTTATCCATGTTATTGAATGTTTTTTTACCTGGAAGTTTCAGCAGATTTGCTAGATTTTCAAACTATAAAACAGGTAAATAGTTATTGTTAAAAATATATCTATGCAACATTTACAGACAAATTGAATTGCTATTTGTCCACTTGACAATAATACTTCTGGGCCAGTGCAGATATAACCCTTTTTATCCCTTACCTACATCTAAGGCCACAATTCTATATACAGTGGATTTACATTCACATAATAGGTATAAAACTGCAGCCAACTGCCCTTAGAAGCAATCACTGTGTATGTTATTCATTTTTATTTGTTTAAAATATTTTCCCTTTAAAAGGACCCAAGGTGGTTTACATCAGTAGGATACAATATTTAGAAGGTAAAGACCTTAAGTATACAGATATTTAAAAGTATCAAATAAATGCCACACTAAAACAGTAAACAAAATCATCACCAAAAACTTTCAAAGCAACAAGACACAACAATGAATTTAAAAACCTCCACGGTAGACAAAGGAAAAGTTTGCCTGAAAAGAAACATCTTCCCCCTCTTGCAGAAGGACAGCAAAGATGGGGCCAGCCTGGCCTAGAGTGGCAGGATGTTCCAAAGTCTGGGTGGGAGCAATTAAATTATCTTTACATGGGCTTTGAACAAATTGGCCTACCTCAGAAGGAAGGATTAAGCAGCCGCATTTTGTTCATACAGAAGGAAATGTATAACAGCAGCCATGTTCCATCATGTCAGTTTTGACTTATACAGCACCTTTTCATGGTTTTCCAAGTAGAGAATACTCACAGGAGATACAGGGGAAAATTGAATTCTGAACCTCTGGCTTTGCAGACAGGTATGTAAACGACTGAGCTATCCAGTCAAGCTTAGGAGGTTTTTATATAGAAAAAACATATGTTTCAGAACAGACTCCTAGTGCACCTGCCTGCTCAGCAGGCTGCTTTCCATATGTGGAAGAAACTTTTTGTGTGCACAGGAACATTAATTTGAAACCATACTTTCAATTTGGAAGCAATGTTGGCCCAAATCCTGTTGTGTAGTTACATCAGCAGAATGAAAGTGGTGTAACTTGCAACAACAAGTTGCTAATAGTAATGGATTCCACACGTGCACTAGTTGGGTGGTTAAGTGCATAACCACAAATCCACATGGGCATTTATTCATCAATAGTAATTTGCCACTGTAAGTTATCCCACCTCCCTTCCATCTGGGTAAACAGGCAACAGGATTTTGGCCACAGCGTTTCTTGTTCTCAATTGTTTATGAGAAATTGGCTTTCAGTATCTTCCAGACTAGATAACTAGATTCCCTAAGCACATCCGATCTCGGCTGATCTCGGCAGCTAAGCAGGGTTGGCCCTGGTTAGTACTTGGATGGGAGACCACCAGGGAATACCAGGTGCTGGAGGCGCCTGGAGTAGGAACTGGCAAACCACTCCAGTATTCCTGCCAAGGAAACTCCATGGACATGGAGTCACAGAGAGATGGTCACGACTGTAACGACGCAACACACACACACACACTTCTTCCAGACTGTCAACACAGGAGAAGATGATCAAAACAAAATTTAAATTAGCAACGTACTAAATATCTGGAATTCAGGAATCCAGACTCACTTTCTAATTTATTCATGGCAGTTTTGACACATTGCAAGCGTGGGACTAACCTGAGTGTAAAATGATCTCAAAATCGTTCATTCTGAATAAAGCCACAAAATCTCACACATAGTGGAAGAACTGTCTCTATATTTTAATTGCAAACTCTACCTGTTCAGTGATCCTCATGTGGAAGTCATGAAAATCACTGTAGCGACGATAGGTCTTCCACATATCATCACCGCTGGGAGTTCGACGGTGAACAGTGATGGCATAGAGTGCGTATGTCTTGCCATGGTCATTGCAAACTCCTGCCACAGTATATGGGTCATAATCAGCATAGACTAGCAATTTAAAACAAAGAAATGAAGACAAAGAAAGAACGGGGGGGGGGGAGGAAAAAGACGAAAGGGCAGAAGAAACATGAAATGAAAAAACACTGGAAATGAGAGAAATGGAGACAGAATGGGCAAGCAATGCAAACCACCATTCAGTGTGAACGTGAATGTCCTGTGTAAAGTTATTCTGACGTCTGGGATGTTAAGGATGATTTCACAGAACTATCTCTGGCTCAAAAGCCTTGATGCTCTTTTCTTTAGAATCAGCATTGTGATAAATATGTGAATAGTCTATTAAGACCTATATGTATGTGCATGTATGTGTTTTTAGCTCAGACAGAGCTGACAGCTTGTTAATTTAATTTGTGGCTATGCGGGGCTCTGTCCCACACGCACATATGGCTCTGTTGCCTGCAACCTCATCATGCCTCCCCTCCCCCTGGATTCCTTTGCAACCCGAACTAAAAGAATTATGGTGGGTATGCACCCTGTGTAGAGGAGGGTTGTGTGTTGTGTGTGGATGCATGACTTAGAGTGGAACTTGGCCCCAGAACTAGATAACCTAAAGTTATCCATAGTCTCATGAACAGATGCTGATGAATATCCTTTCATTTGTATTCTCAGATGGAGCAGAGGGTTGGACTTGATGACCTCATAGGTCCCTTCCAACTTCACTATTCTAGGATTCTATGAATATAGGTGGTCAGCATACAAAAAGCCAATCTGCGCACATAGACATTTTTTGTCAATTCATATAGAGAGAAGGTCATGGCAGTGTAGAATGAAGCCATGTGGACAGAATTTCGTTAATATCCAGAAGTGAGAGTAGAGAGAAGAAAGCTGGCAGAACATAGGCAGGTATTTGGAAAGCTGTAAGTCGTGTTGATGGTAAAATTACTAGCAAAAGTAAGTTGATAAGGTACTGCTTTAGGAAGATAAACTTCTGAAAAATGTCATCTTGTGCAAGAACTGTAATACAGTAATTCTGTCAGAGTCAGATCAGAATTTCTTCTAGGGGAAAAAACTTCAGAAAAATCTTCGAGTTCTTTCTCATGGTTTGCTGCTGAGACAAAACAGCTACAACAGTAATCCCCAAGCTTTTTACATCAAGGGACTCATTTTTGTCCTGGAGGGGGTTGCTTGTCAGGGGCACTTTTCTAAAAAATAAAAGGCACAGGAGGCACATGGCGGAGGAGCACACAGGCCCACAAGGCTCCTTTTCAGGCATGCATGCACATAAGTCCTTGACGCTGATGCAGACCGTTCTGGAGTGGTGGGATCAGGACCAATTCTCGGTGTGACAGTGCTAGAAGGAAAGTCGAACTTGGAAACAAGATTCCTTTGAATGAAAAGTACCGGAATCCTTGCGCATGTGGAGAGGAATCATAGGATTTTAAAAAGAGCAGTGTTTCTTAGCTCTCAGAGGAGGTGAACCAGGGAAGCTGCTACAGAAGGGAGTTGGAGGAAAAGCATGCACTCCCGCAAGGCTCCTTTTCAGGCACGTGCCTTCAAAAGACATCCCCTGGCATTATGCTCTAAAGAAATAAACGGGTGCACTGGGGAGGAAAAGTGCACGCAGGGAAGGAGCAAGCAGGCCCATGCAGGTGTGTGCCTCACTAGGAACTTTGTGACCTGGTTTAGAAAGGGGCCGCCGACTAAGGGGTTGGGGACCCCTGAGGTACAAGATTCACATCTCCATAACTGAGTACAGCTTTTGGTCTTTTCAGACTTTTAGCAAACTGCCTTTTATGTGCAAAACACAAATCAAAACCATGACTTCTTGTTGCTTCAAGCTTATATACCGCACCCCAGTGCCAAAGCACTATCTGGGTAGTTTACAACATATTTATGAAAACAACACTTTGTTCCTCCTGCCCCTAACTGGGTACTTACTTTACTGACTTTAGAAAGATTCTGTCAACCATGAGTCCCATCAGGATTGAACTCAGGACACGATCTTGATTGCAATATAACTACTGCACCACAGGGGTCATCACTTGTATTTACTAAAGGCTAATTTTGGACACTGGGTGTAGAAATGTCTTGGCAGATGCACCACATTTATCAAACTCTCCTCCTTAAAAGTTTTCTGCAGAAGTTTAGATTTGGGCTAGTTTTAGCAGCTGAGAAAACCTTTTGTTTCATGTTGCACAGCAACGCCTACACCTTTCTACAGTACTTAAATGCTGCATGGTTTGGAAGCCAGTGATAAATAACTGGTTTTCTAAGAGGGGAGTCATTAAAAATAGGACTGCTGGGTGTTATTTATTCATTCATTTTAGAATGTTTTTAAATGGTTTCTATCCACTAGTTTTATTTTAAAATATCTAACTTGGAATGATAGAAATCTTTTCTGGATGGAAGTGGAATATGAAAGCAAGTAGATATGAACAAATTAAATTCTGTTGAAAAATATGCGATCTGGCAACAATGATGCTATTGTATGCAAAGATAAAAACAAGATGAAAGTCTAAATAGTGTAATGAGTTTAGGAACTTAGGTACAGCTGAACAATATTTCAGTATTGTATCAAGACTCCAAAATACAAAGGCGAGAATCCAAAGATCCAAAGGTAATATCCTTAACACAGGGGATGTATAGACTTAATTTACAAAAGCAACTGACCACCCAGGCTGCCTGGCCAACTTCCTTTGGAACTAAGAGAACTATTGGGCCAGGCATTCAAGTGAGTTGGAATTCAAAATCTATTGTTTTAAACCAAGTTTTATGATAGGTGTAAGCAGCTCTTCATAACTGGAATTTGTGAATTCTAGTAAATGAACCAAGCAACCAAAAACCACAAGGAAGGAAAATAAGATTTGATGATGAAATGAAAGATTTAGATCTAAGAGATATATAACAGGAGTATTGGTCAAGTTACAATAATGTTAATAAAGCATTCTGAGGAAAATTCACAATATATATAAATGATTTGTCCAAACATCAGAAGAGAAAAAGATGTTACTCCTAAACTCACCAGTATCTGAAATGTATGCATGCAGTTGTAAGGACTCATCAGCAGGCACATTTGAAAGATCATCCAATGACTATAGGAAAAACAACCATAATTACAGCTTCTGGCATACAGCTAATTCACATGATTAGCAAGAACAGGGAAGTGCTTTATCAAATCAGAGGTCCACCATATCAAGCAATTTACTTCAAAAAACAGAAGTTGCTTACCTGTAACTCTGGTTCTTCGAGTGGTCATTCTGTGATTCCACACAATGGGTTTCATGTGTGCTCTCAGAGCAGACCTCGGAGTCTTCCAAAAGCTTAGGTAATGAGAGAACCTCCCTCCCTCCCTATAAAGGCAGGCCCCGCCTCTCCTCACCTCAGTTCCACACTCTTTTACGCCGCTGCCAGCGCCTGAATTATCGGCTAAAGACAGTGTGACGTGACTGAGTGGGGAAGGAGGGCGGGTTTGTGTGGAATCACAGAATGACCACTCGAAGAACCAGAGTTACAGGTAAGCAACTTCTGTTTCTTCTTCGTGGTCTTCTGTGATTGCACACAATGGGTGAATAACAAGCTGTACGTACCGGAGGAGGGCAGTCACGGCAAGACTGCTGATAGCACTGAGCGTCCAAATGATGTTTCCGCTCGTGCTCTTGTGTCCAGCCTGTAGTGAGATGTAAAAGTTGAGGCCGATGACCACGTAGCCGCCTTGCAAATGTCAGGGATGGACACACCCTTAAGAAAGGCTGTCGAGGTGGACACAGCTCTTGTTGAATGTGCTCGGAGTTCGCCAGGCAAAGGGGTGTTCGACAATTGGTAGGCCAACTTGATGAGGTGGACTATAGATTTAGAAATAGATTGGGGAGACATTGGTTGGCCACGTTTTTGTCCAAAATAGCAGAGAAAGAGCCGAGGAGAAGATCTGTATGATTTCGTCCGGTCCCAGTAGTATGCCAGAGCACGCTTAATGTCTAAAGAGTGCAAGGTGCGTTCTAAATCGGTGGAAGGATTTGGAAAAAATACTGGTAAATGGAGCGGCTGGGAGACATGAAATTGAGATACTATCTTGGGCAAGAAAGAAATGTCCGGGAATAGCGTGACCTTGTCAGGGAAAAATTGTAGAAATGGAGGGTCCACGCGGAGGGCTGCTAGTTCTCCCGCACGCTTGGCTGAAGTGATGGCAACAAGAAAGATGGTTTTTAATGTCAGTAACTGATCCGAAGCCTTTGCCAGGGGCTCAAATGGCGACTTCATTAATTGACGTAGGACCAAGGTAAGCGACCACTGAGGAGTAGGTGGGCGACGAGGCGGCATAATATTTTGGAGGCCCTTGAGGAAGTTCTTTACTCTTGGGTGTCGGAAGAGGCGAGCAGAGTCTGTATCAGGGGGTTGATGTGCCACAATGGCAGCAACATAAACCCTCAAGGTTGAAACTGAACGTCCAATAGACGCGAGGTGTCGAAGGAAAGACAAAAGTAGGTCCACGGAAGTAGGGATAGGGTTAGAGTTCTGTGTAGCCGCGAAAGAAACAAAAACTCTGAACTTATAGCCATATTGGGTTCGAGTTGATGGTTTCTTTGAAGCTTGAATTATGTTTTCTATTGAGGGAAAATCCTCCACGCCGTCAGATGCAATGTGTCTGGGTGTGGATGTAGGATCTTGAAGTCGTGTTGTGAGAGTAGGTCCTGTCGAAGAGGTAGTCGATAGTATTCCGTTGTGATGGTTCTTAAGGTTGGGAACCATATCTGACGCGGCCACCAGGGAGCTATCAGGATAGCGTTTACTTTCTCCTGTTTGAGCTTGACTATGGTCTTGAGCAGGAGAGGAATCGGAGGGAATAGGTAGAGGAAATGTTCTGTCCAGGGAACCATGAAGGCGTCCCCTAGAGATTGTGGATCCAAACCCGCTCTGGAACAAAACTGGGGATATTTGGCGTTCGCTCTGGTCGCGAACATGTCTATTTGGGGGCTTCCCCAGCGGTCTGTGAGCCGGTGAAAGACTTCCGGATGAAGAGACCACTCGTGGGAACTGGACATCTGGCGGCTGAGAAAGTCTGCTAGTTGGTTTTCTCGAGTGGAGACGTGTATGGCTACTAGAGTAATGTTGTGGAGAATGCACCAGTTCCAGAGGTGAAGAGTTAAGTCCAACATTGGTTTTGAGTGTGTTCCGCCTTGTTTGTTTATATAAAACATTACAGTGGTGTTGTCTGTCACTAGTTGAACTCCTGTCCCTCGAATGATTGGCAGGAAGGCTTTCAATGCGTATATGACTGCCAGGAGCTCTAGTTGATTGATATGGAGAGCCGCTTGTGAGTTGGACCAGTGGCCATGGACTTGTAAATTGTCGCAATGGGCCCCCCATCCGACGGGACTGGCGTCTGTCGTAACTTGGTATTGTAGGCGAGGGGGAACGAATGAAATTCCTGATGAGAGATTTGCTGGGGATGTCCACCATTCCAGGTGGTGAAAAAGGTGCCTGGGAATACGTAGAAGCTTTCTGGAGTCGTCTGATGTAGGATCGAAGACTGACAGGAACCAAAATTGTAGGGGTCTCATGCGAAGGCGGGCAAAATGAACTGTTGACGTCGTGGAGGCCATGAGACCGAGAAGTTTTTGAACAAACTCTGCAGATACGATGGGATAGCGTATAGCTTGACGAACTGCTGCAATGATGTTTTCTTTTCTGTTTCCAGAAAGGAGTGCTTTCCCTGCCAAAGAGTCTAGGAGAGCTCCTATATATTGTTTGCATTGGGACGGAGTAAGGGAGGACTTTTTGAAGTTCACTCGTAGTCCCAGATCGTCTAAAAGGGAAAGTGTGTAAGCAGTGTCCTGCAACGACTGGCGGTGTGACGGGGAAACCAGGAGCCAATCGTCCAGGTAGGGAAAAATCGTTATGCCTTGAAGTCTGAGAAATGCAACAACCGGGGCCATAACCTTGGTAAAAACCCTGGGTGCTGAGGCTAGGCCAAAAGGAAGGGCCTTGTACTGGTAAATAACGTTGCTGAATAGAAAACGGAGGTAAGGACGATGTGTAGGGGCAATGGTGACGTGAAAGTATGCATCCTTGAGGTCTATGACCACAAACCAATCGCCTACTTTTAGAAGAGGGATGATGGAATCTAGGGATGCCATACGAAAGCGCTTCTTGATCAAGAAGACATTTAGTTCTCTGAGGTCTAGGATCGGGCGAAGGCCCCCATCTCGCTTTGGGATCGTGAAATAACGGGAATAAAAACCGTTGTGTAGGTCTCTGTTGTCTACTGACTCTATGGCGTCTCTTTGCAGAAGGGATTGAACTTCTTCTCGAAGAGTCAGGGAAGGTGCTGTATAGCAGACTCGGCCCAGCGGAGGTAAGTGGTGGAATTCGATGAAGTAGCCGAAGGCTATGGTGTTTAATACCCAACGGTCGGTGGTAATGACTATCCACATAGCGAGGTGGGGGGCTAGGCGCGTTGACCAAACTTGCGGTTGGGGGTAGGGGATTAAAATTTGGGTTGTGTCAAAAACTCTGTTTATTTCCTCTGTCAGGTCTACGTTGAGATGTACGAGCTCGTTGACGACGAGAGGAATTTCGAGCATAAGATCCCACGTTGGATTGAAACCTTTGTCTATCAGGTAAGTATCTAGAGAACGAGGTACGTCTCCAGGGCCTACTGTAGGATCTGTAATTGTTTTGATAGGAATAGGAACGAGAAGTCCTGCTGAGCTTGTTGAGTTTGTCCAAAATGTCATCCGTCTGCGGATCAAACAGGCCTTTTCCGTCGAACGGGAGGTCTTCAATACGGTTCCTAGAGTCTTCTGGAACGGAGGTAGATCTTAGCCAGGCATGTCTACGAAGTACAATGATTGTGGCCAGCTGTCTAGCCGCAGCGTCAATGGAATGTCGGGCTGCAAATCTTTGGTGTTTAGCTAAAGCCATGATATCCTGGTATGAGGATACACCTGTAGATCGTTGATCTTCTGGGAGGAGTTCTAATAGAGGTTGAATCTTGTTCCCAATGTTACGGAGATAGGCTCCCATAGCTGCCGAATAATTAGCTACTCTGATGATAAATGAAGAGAGTGAATAAAGCCTACGGCCCAGCATGTCTAATTTCTTGCCTTCTCTGTTAGAAGGAGTGGTGGTAGATCGAGAACGAGATCTATTTTGGGTGGAATTTACGATAAAGGAGTTTGGAAGTGGGTGTTTTTGAAGAAAGGAAGCATTTTCGCCATGGATCTTGTATAGATTATCTATTCTGCGTGGAACTTGGTAGGCAGAAGATGGTTTTTCCCATGATTGCTTTATCAAGCGGAGCATCGGCATAACAAAAGCAAGTCTGCAAAGTGGGGCTTGTTCTTCAGAAAGATCATCAAAAACTTGGTCACCCTCGTCTACGGGGGGTTGGATGACTGCCAAATTAAGTGCTTTAGCCATCTTGGCTATCAATTGAGAATAGGACCTGTAGTCCTCAGTAGGAGAAGGAACTTGCTCCTCAGATGTGTCAGCATCTGGAGTAGAAGGATGTTCCTGGGAGACTTCTGAGGGAGTAAGATGTGACTCCCCTGAATTTGTTTCCAGGTCAGACTCGGATGGTAAGTATGATGGGTCTGACGATTGATTTGGAGAGGTGATTGTAGGATCACACGTCTGAGATGTAGCTGCCACAGAAGTGTGGTGGGGGGGGGGGTCAGCCGGCTGTTGGATTGTGTTTAACACAGGAGGCATTCCTGAAGTGGCCGCAAGATTTGTATCCCTACTATTATGTATAGAGGGAACATTATCATTATGTAACCTTCTGCGACGTCTGGGGGGCGACCCTCGGGTACCAGACGTAGATCTAGAGTAGATTGATCTTGACCTGCGGCGATGACCGTGGAAGAGTGGAGGAGGGACATCCATATAACTTGGGTGCCAGTAGAACATAGGTGGCTGACCATACTGATATCCCCTAGATAGAGAAGCCTCAGAAAAAGAAGCAAAGGAGGCTGTGGATCTCTCATAGTGACGTCGGCGCTTGTGCAAGCCTCGAGTGTTAGAAGTAGCCGACGAGGAAGTTGATCTGTGGCGGGAGTGACGAGAGCGGCGTGTTTGGGATCTGCGTGTAGCAGATCTGTGTCCTCTGTTAGGGCTAGATCTCGGCGTCGATGGTGATCTACGGCGGTGCCTTCCTCTTGAGGAGACAGAGGAGGAACGTCGATGCCGCCTCGCTGGCGATCGAGATCGCCTTTGATCTTGTGGTGTTGGGTAGCGATGTCGGCGAGAACGCCGAGATCGCGAAGCCGAGGTTGCCGAAGAGGAGGGGGACCGATGTCTCTTCCGCCTGGCGCGGTTTGAAGAGCCCGAGATTGACTCAGGGCTTGAAATCTGAGAGCGCCTGCGGCGCCGCCGAGCAGCTGGTGAGGCTGATCTTCTCAGCTGGGCTTCGGTCGGCGTCGATCCTCCCTGCGCCGCTTCGCGATCTCCTCGGGTGGCGAGGGGAATATTTGCCCGCTCCGTAGAGGTTCTCTCCCGAGGCATGGAGCTTCTCGGGGAGGTTTGATTATCTGCCGCTCGTTCCGGTAAGCCAGCTTCGGCTTCAGAAAACTCCAAAGATAATTGCGGCACAGGAAGCCTTTGGGGTGGTGGGCTGGCTCGCGCGGCTAAGCTCCGGTCGCGTTTATCCGACCTTGAAGATCTTTTCTTGGAGCGGCTTTTGTTTTTGGAAGCCGCAGATTGTTCCTCCCTGGAGGTAGAGGGTAGATTAGCCGGCTGACACACCTGCTGGGTTTCGGCAGGACCCGTTGTGGACGCCATGTCTGGAGCCAAAGAGCGTTCCCAAAGGTGGTATTTAAGTCTCTTTAGCCGGGAGCGGAGTGTTGCCCTCGTAAAGTTTCGGCAATGGCCACAAGTTGCCGGCAAATGGTTTTCCCCCAAACAGAATAAACAAAGCGGGTGGCCGTCTGAAGTAGGTATTTTGTTTCCGCAGGAGGAACAATGTTTAAAGGGCGCCTGAAACGCCATACACTAAGGGAAAAGGGAAAGTTTTCTTTTCCCCCCGAGGGGGGAAAAAGGGGGGGTAACTAGAAGGGGGAGGGAAGAGGTTCCTTCTAAACAATATAATAAGAGAGAAATAAAAATTTTCTTTTTTTTTTTTTTTTAGGATTAACTCACGGAGAGAAGAACAACGAGGTGCTGCTGGAGCGCGGAAAAGAAGGAACTGAGGTGAGGAGAGGCGGGGCCTGCCTTTATAGGGAGGGAGGGAGGTTCTCTCATTACCTAAGCTTTTGGAAGACTCCGAGGTCTGCTCTGAGAGCACACATGAAACCCATTGTGTGCAATCACAGAAGACCACGAAGAAGAAGCACCCAGCTGGATAATGTAAATTATTTGGACCTAGAAAGCTGCCATCTACCAACCAATACTTATGAGATATACCGTCTCCAAAAATAGATATAAAGAAAAATAAATGCAAAATATTTTCCAAATATTATTTGCATAGGTTTTGCTTGAATCAAAACAGGCCTACTTTCATATAAGATTCCTCCCCCCCCCCCCAAAAAAAAAAGAGCAGAGATGTTATAAGATCAATCTTCTCATTGCTGTTTGTTCAGTGGTGGAAGAGATTTATATTGAACTGTACAAGCATAGCTTGTTTTCTCTTGCTCCATCAGAGACGCACACCTTGTAACTGAACAGAAGCTTACAAAGTCTAGTTTCTCCTTAAAGACTGATAAATGCTAGCTTTGAAAATGCCACAAAGCTGTTGCTCTTCCTGGAACATACTATGCCATCTATAATTTTGAAAAAGCATACTTACTAAATTAATGCTGCCTGTAGGAGACCCATTAAATGATTCTGTGGAAAGAGAAGAAAGGAATTGCTATTCCAAATTAAAAAAATTAATGGTCACTCTATAAAGTTTTAAACAAACAAGGAATTAGGGTTGTGCCTACAGAACTGGATAGTAATTGGCAATTGTTTACCCTGAGATAAAACTCAGTTTTAAAGTGCAACAACATTTTGCTTTTTCTCTCTTTACTTTTGCCAATAAAAAGTGTGAAAATATTTGCAGCCAAAATGATACCTTATACTGCAAACTCTATCAGCCACACCATTCCAAATTATATTGGAACAAACAAACCATTAGCATTAACACAATTAGTAGTAAGTACTCTAGTCTGCCATACCTTAGAACAGTGTTGGAGAACCTATGGCACGGGTGCCAAAGGCGACACTTGGAGCCCTTTCTGTGGGCACCCAATATCGCCCCTTAACAGCCACCTGTATTCAGGTTAAATTGGTATATTGGCAGTTTGCGAAAAATTAGTGGGTTTTGAATCTCAGTTTGGGCACTCGGTCTCTAAAAGGTTCGCCATCACTGCCTTAGAATTTAACTCTCACCCACAAACATTACTACACCTAAGCCACTAGGAGGCAGCAAAGCACTCTTACACAGGAATATGTGACTAGGTAACAGAACCCTATTTGAAAATTGATGAAGTTAGCAATGGATATATTAAAAAAAATTGAAAATGTACATAGCAATGGATATATTTTTTAAAAAATGAAAATTTACAAACAGGGAAACAGCACCAATCTAACAATTCGTATGCACCATATAATATTATCCTTTAATTAACAGAAACTATTTGAAAATTAGCATTATTGAGATCTATCACAGCAAAACGGTCTCTCTTTTTTACAAAGTGCTAGGATTGTCTTTAGTGTCACTATTCTGAGCTTCTTGGTATCTATGTGCGAGTTTACATCCCTCAAGTCTATAATGGACCTCAAACTTCTCTCTTTCTTGGGCAGTGAGAAGGAACAGGGATACAATTCATTTTCTAGTAACCCCAATGGAACCCTTGTAATGGTATCGTTCTGGAGGAGTATGCCTATTTTGTCCTCTAAAACTTGAGATGACGGTGTAGATCTGAATAGACATGCAGGCAGGAGGGAAATAAGCTCTGTTGCATAGCCATACCAAACTATGGGCAACAGCCTTTTTTTAAATTAGTAACAGCCATTTTTATTGGCCCACGTAGTTAAATGTATCACTAGAGGTATGCTGTTGTTTTCAGAAGGAAAAGTCAAAGGGCTGAGGATCCTGGGAGGAAAGAAGTCTCTTTCATTGTGGACAACATCTACTTGAGTATCAATATAGATCTTAACATTGAATGCCTCTCCTCAAAATTAAGGGAAGATGTTTGCTATGAAACTGGGACATCCGGAGATCTAACCAAAATAGACTCAGACTGGATTGCTTTGATATAGCAAAGGAAGCAACTGAGGACTTTGTCTGAAAATGGTGCCCACAGCTTGCTGGCATTTCTCCCACAAACAACGTTTCAATTCAGATGGATTATTTTTATGGCAGCTTTCATGAATTCACAACATCTGGCAATTCTGTGTTTGATGCCCTCACCCAACACTAAAGGCACTTCAAGTGTCTGTTGTGAAGGATATCTTGTTCATGCAAGTAAAACACTTAAAGGGGTAGGAATGCCTTGAATACAACAAATATTGTGTGTGTGTTGTTACAGTCGTGACCGACTCTTCGTGACCCCATGTCCATGGAGTTTTCTTGGCAGGAATACTGGAGTGGTTTGCCAGTTCCTACTCCAGGTGCCTACAGCACCTGGTATTCCCTGGTGGTCTCCCATCCAAGTACTAACCAGGGCCGATCCTGCTTAGCTTCTGAAATCAGGTGAGGTTGGATATGCTTAGGCAGTTGTAGGCTTTTCTAAATTATATTACTATAATTTAATTCTGTCTCTTTTTTACGAGACTTGGGACATGAAAGATAGTGAAGGGCAGAAAGGAATGAACACATGAGAACTATTTAACACCAAGTGGAAGAGTGCATAGCGCAGGGAGTGAGTTTAACATTTTTTAAGACTCTGGAAAGTTCCAAGGGAGTTATGTGCAGGCATAGAAAGAACCCTGTGTGAGATTCAGAGATCACAACGAACATAAAAGACATATAGGAACTACACACCGGTTAAACAATTCCTTTCCCTTCAGACATACAGTGTTTTTAATGCTCGTTGGGCCTCTCTTTCAGAAACGTGATCCAAGGAAATAATGAAGAGGGGGTTCTGTCATGCTCTTTTGTCTCATTGTAGTCCTATTATTTTTTTAATCCTGAGCTTATGAGACAGGGTGAGCATATAAACTTACAGAAAATTCATAAATTCTAACTCAATATAAATTAATGATTGAATTAATACCACACATTTAAAGTCAACTTACCTCCTTCGCCATCATCTGATCCTCTGAAACTGGGATCCTTTAGCATATCTAGCTCTGCAAGCATTCGCACATAAAGTCCGTGCTGTTTGAATGAAGGATAGAATCTTTCATCTCGCAGCATTAAATCATATACCTAAGGAAAATGAAGTTCAATATTAACTAAACTCTTAGGTTTTATCATCATCAAGTATCTCCTAAAATTGTAGTAGAGTAATTCATGACTTTTAATGCCTTATTTTGTTGAACAATACACTCCCCTGACTCTGAATGCTATAATCTCCGCCTTTCCTTTTTCCCCTCCTCTGAGTGATTTAAAGTTTTCATTTGAGATTTTTTCCTGAACCTCAATTTCTTAATTCATCCAAATGAATTAATTAACTAATTAATGTATGTCTCTGTATAACCAATAATTGAACTAGGCTGAGATTCCCATACTACTGGTAACAGTGTTAGCAATATATAATTCCTTCCCATTCTGGTTCAGTACTACATTAAGTTCTGTTTTAATGGATCTTGATTTGCAAAATTAATGTTAGCTGACATGTTATCTTTGGTACAAGCTTCAAATGGCACCAGAATTTTGAAGAAGGAAGTAAAGGGAAAGAGAACCATTATTGGCAGATGGATTAGTTTTGACTAAGGTTGTAAGAAGCAGATTATGAGACTTGCACATAATGGAACCCATGTGATTTTTTTCTAAAAGGATAAGAAATAAAAGAAGATAGGTGGTATATAAATAAATAAATAAATAAATAAATAAATAAATAAATAAATAAATAAATAAATAAAAAATCAGGAAAGAAATCAATCCTAACCCAACAGCTTCTACAAATACTGTATATATGAAAAATATCATGAAAATATCATACCTTCCTCTGAATATCATCAAAGATTTCAGGCGTTGGGTCTTCATTATTCAATTTTTCTGCCAGTTTTGCTACCAAGGTATCATCAATGTTAACTCTCGGAGATGCCTGCCACAGAGAGCTAAATAAATTTTTGCACTGTTTGAACTTATTTTAATGCCATTCACTTGGAAAAACTAAAATTCAGCCATTATTACTGCAGAGAAAATAAAGGTATGCAATTACAACAACCCTCAGTTCTAACATAGCCTTCAGCTAAGGTTCCCTCCAGGATGTGCAGGCGCACACACCTCTGGCATCCTCCATGCGGGGGTTTTCCACCCCTGCCAACCTGTCGCAGCCATTTTTCTTCTGGTTGCAGCATAATCCACAGAGGAAAGTTGCTCGCATGTATGCGCAAATGGATCAGAGCCCCATTCAGTGGGGACGATAATTAGACAGCACATTGCTTTCAAGTATAAAACATGGATAGAAAGAAATTAGTTTTAATTGTTTAATATTTTTGAGTAATTATATGAAACACCTGTGTTCTGTCATGTTTTCCAGCAGAAACGTAAAAAAAAGGAAGATAAATATCACCATGACCTTTGTCACATATTTGAAATTAACAGATTCAAACTAAGTTGAGCAGAAAAAAAACAAGAATAAAGCAAAACTTAGGGAGTTCCAGGAAAAAAAACAGGGAAGTCTCAGCTTTTATCCTTTCTTTTTATCATGTTAATTTAATGTTTAAACAACACCCCAGTTGTCAGTGATTTCATTCAAAGATTCCTGTGCAACGAAGTATTATCTTATGAAGCACTTCTACAAGCTAGCTCTAAGGTCTCAATCCAACTGTTAGTTCAAGCACGAATCACTGAAACAACCAAGCTTGCATAGATGTTTACTAAATTCATACAGATCCATTGGGTTCTCCCCTTGTTGGCACTAAGCACCTCAACATTGTGACTTTCATATGCCAGCAGAAATGTTTGAGACATACCTTAAGATGTCTTTTGTTATACATTTTTTTCAACTTGTGATGTCATCTTACCTTTTTTGCAGCTCCCCTCTGGTAAGTTAATAATGCAATATCTTTACATGTTCTGGCACTGCCTCCCCTCCCTCTCCACTGCTGAAGTTACTTTGCAATCAACTTTCACAAGTATGTTCCAATTCATACAGAGGTTCCTTTCCCCCCCCCTAAAAATCATTATTACCTTTTCTGACAAATACTGATCGTAAATTCCAACTGCAGCTGTTCGTAGTAGGCCTTTGGTTTGTGCTGTCTGATGCATTCCGTCTTTCTGAAGGCTCAAAAGCACTTCCAGCTGCTTCTGTGCTGTAACCCTGTATCCTTCAACTGTCATCCAGAAAAAGAGGTGCGCTTGGCCGCCCATCTGCTGCATGTAATCTACAGAATAAAATATATCCCATTATACTATTAGAATAGAAAATGTCAAGAGAATTACTGTAGTACATTTAAAATATCAGAAAAATAGAACTGATCCTGATTTTCAATTAGGGTTGCAATACCCGATATTTGGTTGGACCAGACTGAAGATTAAAGCAGGCGGAATGCAGCTACAAAGCTCTGAATTCTTTACTGTGACAATCACATATGTGACTTAACAGAAAAGAACTCCAAGATCCCATCCATAAACAACAAACTATAACAGGAAATAATATGTTTAAACTAAGCTGGTGGGAGATGCCACTCTCTGCAGGGCAGCAATAATAGCATAATTGTCAGCAAGTTTAAACATCTTACATTTTACATGAATTCAAATCTTTAATATTATATTTGAATTCTACTTAAAAATTTTATGTCTATAATTTTAAATTGTGCAACGGTCTGATGCAAATAAATAATAAATTGGTACAGTCATCTGAGGAATAACAGTACAGCCCCTGTATCCGTGAGATCAGTATCTGCAGTTTCACTTATGTGTGGTCTGAAAATACTAAAATATTGGGGGGGGGGGGACACCTAGAAACGCATATTTCAGATAGTAATTACCAGGCTGACCACTAGAAGGAGCTGGAAAACATGCTAGTCTTCTTGCTGAGGAACTCATAGCATGGTCTCTGAGGAACTCATAGCATGGTCTCGGGGGCGGGGGTGGCGATCACATCCCCCTGCCACCGCCGGAACACACCGGTACAAAAAGTCTTGGGGAGGCGCGCGCCGGTGGCGGCAAGGGGATCTGACTTCCCGCTGTCCGGGGCGTCTCCATTGAAATGCATTGGCTCAATGCATTTCAATGGAGATAATTTTCCCCTTTGGAATACATTGGCTCAATGCATTCCAATGGGGAAAATTTCTCCATTGAAATGCATTGGCTCAGTGCATTTCAATGGAGATTGCGGGGCGGTGCCCAACGCCAGCCCCCGCTCCTCCGAGAAGCCTCAGGGCCGCATGGGGTGGCGGCGGCGTGGGGTGATCGTATTGCCCCAGCCCCCCCGGCCCCAAGGCTCCTCAGAGGAGCGTCAAGCGGTGGCGCGGGGCAATGAGATCGCCCTCCACCGCACCCCGCACAGCCCCGAGGCTTCTCGGAGCAGCGGGGGCAGCGCAGGGTGATGCGATTGCTCCCCACTGCCCCCCATGCGGCTCCAAGTGCAGGTACTGCGATCCCGCAATATAGTGGGACCGCAGTACCTGAAATGCGAAATGGCGGGAGGTGACTGTATCTATCTATCTATACTGTATAGAACTAAATACTTGAGTCTTCTGAAGATACATTGGGTCACACCGTTTAAGAAAATTAATACAGGCATTTCAATGAGGAACCCAGCTACTTGCAAAATATAACTAAAAATAGTTGGGCTGATATTAATTTGTACCATTGCAAGGTAACACTGGCCTGCACGCCACTTAAGACAAGGAATTCAATGTGATGCCTGTTCATTGTATACCAGAGCAGGATTATATAGTATAAGAAACTTGTGATGAAATAAATAGGGCATCAAAATAAATTTTTCATCCCCAATTCTTTAATTCATGCAAGTTTAGAGCATCCCATGAAGATACCCCATAATGTTAAGTACATAAAACAATGTTTTGAGCTGCTGTTTTCTTACCCATAAAAAATTGTAGTGCAACATTGTTTACTAAAATGATGTCCAGAGGGACTGTGCAAAGTTTTCCAAAGTTTGCAGCCAGTTTCACAGTATCTATTTCCTAGACAGATATGACAGTGCATTAATAACTTAAAATCAATACAATCACTGAGACAATTTTATCAGTAACATGCATATGATCTTGAAAGGAGCTCTCTTTCTTTCGCTGTGGCATTTTCCAAGGATGGGATTTCTTCCCTATCAACAAGGTGAAAAAAAATGGAGCATCCACAACCAATGGTAGTGAGGGAGAAAACACTCTCAGGATGCTGATAAATATAATTTATTAAAAGAGCTCAACACGTTTCGGCCAAAAGTGGCCTTCTTCAGAGAAGCAAGCCATCAAGCTGCCCCCAGAGTTTTCTTGAGCATTTTAGATGAGAATTAAAGCACAGCAAATACCTGCACATTTTTATGCAATTGGGCACTTGATGATGGTATTGAAGAAAAGTAGTTCTGTCCAATACGAAGTTCTATTTGATGTGATAAATGAATTAAAGCATAATTTCTAAGAATTTATAAAGGCTTCTCAGAAGAAGTCACAAATGAATTCTTACTGTGTTGACCTCTTAATATTATTTTACTTCTGCAAATAATACAGTAAGAAGGGAAGCAAAACTACATAATACTAAAAACTGAGCCATAAATGAGTAGGGCCAAATCATAATTACCAGTCTTGCACATTATAATTCTATTACTCTTACTAGTAGTGAGAGAAATGAGTGAAACCAAATGGGCAAGTTCATGAAACCTCTGAAGTTTTGTGGTTATCCCCTAATTTATTTGATAACCCAAATAAATAAATAAATAAATATGTTTGGGATAAATTGCATGAACACACTAAGCTACAATAATATCACACATATCTTACATTTTCCATTTCTGGATTTATAAATATGTTGTTCTAGATTAACCCATGAATGTATGCATATTTCTAACACATTATAGCTAAGAGCACACTTACTTTTCCTGACTGCAGCCTTAGTATTCTTGAATCACATACTTTCTTCACAAACAATAAGCTATTTATTTGATTTTTTATATTGTTGATATCTGAAAATAAACATACTAAGAATTTATACTGATACATATATTCAGATGCTACAAATACATGCAAGATATTAAATTATTTTTGTTTTCTTTCAAGTGATTTGGGCATAATTTGGACTCAAATGCAAGAATACAATAAAGTTTTCTGTAGTTCTGCTGGGCGCCTTTTTATTTTATTCCTTTTAAAATTCCTTTTATTTTTTATTTTTCTTATATCTACATTTTGTTCCTGCTGCTAATTCATGGTTGCTGTGGTTATTGTAGTGTTTTGTTTATTCTTATGTACACCACCTTGAGCTCGGCGATATATATATCTTAAAACAAACAAACAAACAAACAAACAGAGCAGTCAAAGCAATATGATGCTTGATGCTATGACCCAGCCATGAGTAGTGAAGTACAGCAGACATAATTTGGAGCTCAAGTATTCATGAAGTTTATGCTTTTCCTAAATGTGAAGACAGCCATGAATCTATATTGACTCAGCACAGCCTGAAGCCAATGACACAGACACTTTGAAAAGTTTACATATGTTTGGGTTTGGCCAGTGCCTGGAAGTCCCCTGTAGGTCACCTGAAACTCCATGATGAAAGAAAGGGGAAGTTTAACAGAATAAATACAAAAATTAATACAGTAAAATAAATAAATACAAAAATTAAATTTCAATGTTCTACAAAATTAAGTATACAAAGAATTGCATAACAGAAAGATAAACATTTAGGTCATTCATGGAAATCTGAAGCCTATCTACTAAACTTACAAAAGTAATCAAAAAGTTTTAGAAGTGTTTCAATCTGTTCAATAGTCTTACCAATTAAGGACTGTAATCCTTCCTCATATCACTCCACTGTCTGCTTCCTGCATTACTAAGTAACTGATTCTAAACCAGATAATCTGTCAACAAGTTATAACCTCATACTACAAGAGATACTGCACAACATAGAAAGGCACTGGGGAGATGTACACTACAGCAATACTGAGATCTAAATACAAGTGACAATTGATAGACTCTTCTTTCAGATGGACAAAAATTCCAAAACATTATTATGGTATCTTGTTCTGTAGCTACTCCTAAATTATGAAAGACATTGTCCTCTCCATTGCCATTGATAGCAATGCCTTGGACTCAAGTTACTGAGGTCCTAAAATCAGTCACAAATAAACTCAGTGGTGGCTTTGTATATCTAAACAGCAGACTCAGACAGCTCTTGAAAACAGTTGTCTACTTGACTGCACAGAAAACAAGCTAAATTTTGAAATACATATCCATGCCATGGGAACATATAAGTGTTGTTCATATAATGAATAAAACAACAAGAAATATGCTTTTTTAATTCATTGCCTGCACCTTTCAATAAAGTATGTCTTTAAATGTAACAACCTTTCCCAACAGCCTGACTTTGTTGCGACATTTCCTTCCGAAGGGGCAGCGGGATGGGGTGGGGAGAGACAGAAAGTATACTTACAAAGATTGGTTTAAATATGAAGAGTACCTTTAAAAGAGGCTAATGAATGATGGAGAAACAACAAATAAGGATAATGGTTTGAAGGTGAAAATACAGCACATGAAATTACCAACCATCACCAGCTGTATCCAAGGATCGAAGATACTGCAATTCTTCTGCTGCTTTATCCCTTACTGCTTCCAACTCCCCTATTTTGTCGCTTACTTTAACAATGTTCATAAAGGCCTCATAGTTGCAAATAGACTCACGAATCTAAAGTATGTACAGAGGAGTAAGACATTACTAAACATTAGCCTACTTTTTCTAAACAGACACATTCTCATACTAATTATAAATATATAATTATCTCTTTAGCTTTTATTTTTTTACTTATACTTTTTTAAAAATAACATTTTTAAATAAATTCTCACCCTTGGAGACAGGTTTTGTGTCTTAGCAACACAAAAACAAATTTTAGGGCACTGCTGATGGAGAACTGTCAGCCAGTACAAAACCCATAGTATTTTCCATATTTTTATTCCTGTGTAGCCATGCTCTTAGATAAAGGGATTAATAGCACTGAGAGTGATTCCAGTGTCAATTCATGTTACGTTTGTAGTAAGGAAGTTTATTAAAGAAGTGAAAACATTTTGAGTAGAAGCAAACATTGTGAAAATGTGTCCAAGCATAAAAAGCTTACCATCCATATGAAATACTGATTAATATAATCAGGATCACTGAGCTGATTTATTAATGGAAGAAGAATTCCTTGAGCAAGGATTTCCTGAAAAATAAGGAACATTAGCATCAAAATCATCCCTTCAGGTTGATGATTCCTTTATTTAAATCATTAATTTGGTCAAGATTTCAGGCTGAAACTATAAGCACGAAATCAAGATTAAAACCGAACTGATTCAGTTTTCCTTGTTACTTGAAAAACATCCCGTAAGGTCACTTTCACCAGCATTGTGTGGCGCCCATTCTCCTACTTTTCATCACCATCACCACCATAATCTGAGAACTGTAGAGATGGAAAGGAGCTGCAGGTCATCAAATCCCGGCACCATCGAGGAAGCAGAAAGGGGAACTGAACTATCCACCTCTGGCTCCACCGCTAGAGACCAAAACCACCTGGCTTCTATATCCAAACTCAAAACATACCAAAAGAGAATGCACCCTATTGTACAGCAAGCTGAGGATCGTCCCAGAATTCAAAGAACATAATGGGAACTAAGCCCTTTTCTTTACTTCCCTTCATATAAGCATCTTCACATAGAGTAATGACAGCAGGCCACACCCATGGACTAAGCATACTCAACGAGCTTTGCCTTCCTCACCACTCTCTCCATATGGATAGAACGCTGTCCATAGCAATGAATCCTAGTGAATGCCTGAAAGACCCCCTCAAGATATGAAGGAGGGTTCAATCACAGCTCCAGATGACAGGGAAGCCCTAGTTAGGCACTGAAAAAGGGAAGGGAAGCATGTTAGCTTATTCCCTGTCTTACAACAATGACAATTTGAAGAGGAATGTCCCACGATTTGTGGAAGCTTGCAAGGTGATCAAGACATCTGGTTTGTTTGCTTTTTTAATTTTGGAGGGTCTGATCATGCAGAGATACCCCACATATACGTAAGGGTGCTCTCCTGTTCAGACTTCTCCCATGTTGAGAGGAATAATGGCAGAGAATTCAGGAGTATGTGCTTCACTCCTCCTAATTTTACTTTAAGCCACTTTTAAATGCCTGAATAGGATTCGAAGTTTTTGTGCATTCAACTGGCTCCCTTGTTACTGATGACACCCCATCATAAGAATAGCAAGAAAATGAAAAAGACCACCACCAGCAAACCTGCTCTCTGATTCCCGTGATTATGATTGTTAATAGCAACAAGTGCAAAGAGCTCAATATAAACCTCTTTAACAGCACAATCTTATGCAAGCCTATTTAGAAGTCCCACAGAGCACGACAAAACTTATTACCAAGTACATTTGTACAGCATCATAGTGGGTTTTTTTTTTGGTGGGGGGTAAAGATAGGCTGAAGTATCAAATCTGTGTCCCTCCTAATATTGCTGCCCCAAAGAGACACATGCAAATGAGTAACAGCTTTAACTGTGCTCTGTAAGTGTGGGATATTCTAATAGTTGCAACTATGAGAGAGGGTGTGTGTGTCTCTTTTCCTTTTTCTTCAAATTTACATTTTAATGTTGTTTCTTTTAATGCTGTAAGCTGCCTTGAAAAGGAAGGCAGGGCTTTAACTGATTTAAATAAACAGATACATAAATGGATAAATAAACAAATTACCCTGACAAAGTATCTCATGATCTTGTTCTGGAAGTCTCCAGGAGGTAGCAATAAATACAGTAAAACTTCACACAGATCCCTTAGGAATCCTGAAGAATAAGGACAGAAAACATTGGACAATAAAAATGTAAGCTAGTGTTAACTACGGGCCTACTTATCTTTCAAAAAGTAATGAAAGCTATATGCCACGATTATCACCACCAACATATGTGGGAAGGTGACAAAATTCAATTATTTGTAATAATTTTCTAGAAAGAAAAGATTAAATTCATACCTAAATTTACACAATTAAGTTGTAATATTTACAGAACAGTAATTTCTAAGCTAACATAATAATGCTGTTTTTACCATTTCAAATACATTCTCCCTCCTACTGATGAATAATAGAATCCACCACTATCCCTCTGAAAGCAAATGAAAGCAATTGAACACCAAGGATGAGCATGAAGATATGTTAGTTTATTTGTAGGAGACCAGTTGCTGGCACAGTTTATTCACAGCTTATCTTTAAAAAGCAAGAAAGGGAACCTTCTTCATCTTTGGGAGATGTGCAGACTAGATCACGACAGAGTTTCTCTTCCATTTCAGCTTCAACTTCAAAAAATGTATCTACAAGGTCTTCGGCTCCATCTAATCAGAAATGGGAAAACTTCAGTCAATCTACGCAAATAAGCTATTTATTTTTTACTGTGACTGAAAAGCTTCTTTTTCGTACATCTCTAGCTTAGCCACTTGCCCCCTTTTCCGAAATATCTGCCAACGTGCATCGCTTGTTATGGGATGCCCTGTTCCTTTTTTTTCTCCTTCCATTACAGCATTTTTAAGCTACAGCAAGGAAATCCTGTCTTTATATCTGATAGTGCATATGAAAAATAATCCCTATAGTCCTTTTGGGGGAATTGAAGGAATTGCCAGGAACTGGCAATGCTGTACTCCAATATGCATTTTTAAATCCATGTTCTTCAGCTAAACTGTTTTATTTATTTCCTCAATAGAAATCACAGAAAGAGTAGATCTACCAGATTCAAAACAGTGCTTCACCTGATCTGCCCCAGTAAACTATCCACTATGTATCCAGAAAGGACAGTCTTACCAGGAAATTGAGATAAAAGATTTCTTTGTGGACACACTAATCTCTAATGCCACCTCAAAAACCTTCCCCAATGATCCAAGTTTCTGGATTGGGGAACTGTAGTGAAGGAAAAAGTTAAGCAGAAATAGCCAATTATCCTGTATAAGTATTGTGCTCCATACTGTTTAAATATGATATTTATTAGCATTAAGATCCTAGGTAAAATAAGGCACCTTTAGTGATAAATAGGTGTAAAGAGCTATATTGCTTATAAAACTCTGATTTGCAGGAAATGATACTTAAATGCATTAAAAAGGGTGCAGGATAACAAAACACACAGTTTTGATTTATTATGAAAAGCAATAAAACATATTTTTAAAATCAGGTATTACCTTGAATCTGATCCTCTTTTTCAGTTATCCTTTGCTGAGCTTTTCTGAATACTCTAAGATGAGTAGCAAAATCATCTACCAGACGAGTGGTAAAATATGGCTGCCAATCTATTTCTTTTGACCTTTCCAAGAAAAGAAATATTACTTTGACAAAATGCTACAAAGTAGAATTGCAGAGAGCATAATATATCTTGTTCTATTGTAACAACTTTTAAGACTGCAGTTTAAATTAGGTTTTGTAAAAAAAAAAAAAAAGGATAGTAATGCAAAATGAGAAAAAAAAATAAGTTTTTTAGGGTTCCCAATCATTTATGGATTTCTGAAGTAGAAACATATGCTTGAACAGCACATAATAAAAAAGAACACTAGGTGGCAACCTTATATAATTTTTTGTTCAATTTAAAGTGGGTGGGGGGGGATGTAAACCAAAAATCAAGCCTACAATTCACTGCATTATAAATTGTACTACGTCTGAGATACCCGGAAACAATTAAACCAACAGCTGAATGCTGTTTTATACCACACACTATTGTATGTAGAGATCAGTGCATAAATGCATCTGAAACATGTGAGCACCAAAAATCTGACTCTTGGGAAACTTCCATTTTATGCCTCAAAGAAAGTAATGACAGTTCATAAATTTAACAGTTAGCATTTCTATTCATGCTCTGGAAGCAACCACTTTCAAGTAACTACTTGTTCTTAATAGCTTTTTACAATAACAAAGATGCATTTATGTTAAAAATGGACATGAATCACCAGAGGGGCAGGCAACCGAACTGTAGAACATCTCTTCGGCCACTGGCTGAACCAGCACAAACGGCTGAACTGCTGGTTCATGCCCATGTCTAATTTACATTGTGGTTAACTTTTTGGCTGAGACTCTGAGGGCATAACTATGCCTGTACAGGTAGGAGATGAATTTTGTTCATTAATGACCTCCTGCTTCTATCCCTCAGCTGTTCCAATTTTTATGTGGTTCCTTTTATTGCATTATTAAATTCCTTTGATAACGGAAAGACTCAGTCTGCCAGAAATATAATTCAGCAGCAATGATTTTCAGTAATTCAGGACTTCTTCCTCCCTTCCCATGGTTTCTATGGGTTGCAGAAAACGAAAGAGATAACATGGAATTGGAAAATGCAAGGGATAGAATTAGAGAGTTTTTCATTATTGAAAAACCCCCAGTTTATGACATCATCACCCTTCCACGCAAATGTTACTCAAAGGGATTTCAGCCATAATTTTACAAGGGACAACGTTACAAAGTTCAAGAAATGGCTTGTTCTATGTTCGGTAATGCCGTCTTATGCTCTGCTGTGACTGTTGAACCAATGGCAAGGTGAACAGGTGGGCATATTTTGTAACACAGCTGGCAGCATACAACATTCAGAAGATTTTTAGTTTAAAAATAAATTGCCGGTAGCTGATTTAATCACTTTTGGAAAAGGGAACTTAAAGTGCTACTTTTTAAGTTTTCTAACTATAGCAGTAAGCAACCATTTGGGGGACTTAGATGGACTGTCACTGAATTTTAAAAATAACTTTCCCAGCTATATAGGCTGGATCTATACTATCAGATGCAGCAATGTAAAATGCATATGATATTATTTTTCACAGCACAGAATAGGACCACAATATCCGAAGAGGACCGGTTCTAAGACCCACCCCCCATAGATAACAGTGAACCCTATATATTACATTATCTTTGGTTGCCGTTAGTGGCAAATTCCAGTAATCACATCATGAAAAGATGTATTCCTGGATTGTTTCTTTTAATATTTTCAGACTAGATACATGAAACCATGGACACTAACCTCAAATATATAGTCCTATTGTACTTAAAGCACTGTACCTGTTTTAGTTTGGAATGTGTTTACTATATGTGGTGATTATGTGACACCATCATAATCAACCATTTCTGGCAATGAGATAAAAATTAAAATCTAGTTTCACTTACAGCTTTGCCTGATATTATGTTATAAACAATTTTTCATTAATTTATTAGGAGAATTGTCAATAAGATATATGCATTTTTAAAATGTTTTGTATTCTATGTATTCAATCAGTGACTGCAGCACACCTCAGAAAACATGAAGGCAACATGAAGGTTATCATTAGATATCTGTGCAACTTACTGCAATATGACATCTTAAAACATAAAGTTATTTGCTATTTTTAATTTATAGACACATTCAAATCTATTCTTTTTAAATTATTTGAATAGTGGAGTACTTGTTTAAAGTTGTATTTAAAGTTGTTCATAAAAATAACTTACCTAGAAGAAAATTGAATTAATGCATTTTGGAGAGCCTGCCTGATTTCAAGAAGAAAAGACTCATCATCACTTAGTGTGTAATACCAATACTGGACATAGTCACGCAAGGAAAACTGGATAATCTAAAATTACAGCAAAACATAAAAATAAAATAAAATATCAATAAAAAAAACATTCCAGGGGGAAAGCGTTAGCTAAAAGATAACCATCAAGGGATCCAGATAACCTTTATTTTTGACTGGATGGGAATCATTGGCCTTTGACCGGTTTGTACACTGCAGTAAAAACTGGAAGCCAGGCTTTGTTGATTTTTAGACTTTCTTCTTTTTTGTTGAAACTGTACTTATGTTTGTGGATTTCAATGGTTTCCCTGTGTAGTCTGACATAGTGATTGGTAGTGCTGTCCAGCACCTCTATGTCCTGGAAGAGGATTTCATGTCCAGTTTGTTTCAGGGTGTGTTCAGCTACTGCTGCATCCAGAGCTTGTTTTTCAAAATGACATTAAGGCCCTATTCCAACATTGCCTAATGACCAGCTACTTCCAGTGGGATAATGACTTCCATGAACAGACAGATGGAGTTGCCATGAGGAGCTCCCTCAGCCCGGTAATAGCAAACCTTTACATGGAACATTTTGAAAAACAAGCTCTGGATGTGTGGCACCCTTTGCACCCACAGTCTGGTTCCGATATGTGGATGACACATTCATAATTTGGAGCCACGGTGAAGATAAACTGGAATAATTTCTAAACTTCCTCAACAATATCGACCCAAATATACAATTCACCATGGAAAAAGAAATAGAGGGGAAACTCCCATTCTTAGATATCATGGTCATATGCAAGCCGGACCTCCAATTAGGACACAATGTCTACAGACCCCCCCCCCAGATCAGTACCTAGGTAAAAATTTCAAACACCACCCACGACAAAAAAGAGGAATAATCAAGGCACATGTTGACTGTGCAAACCGTAACTATGAAGCTGAATTCCTCAATACTGCACTCAGCCACTTGAATTGGGCCCTACAGGCAAACAGCTATTCCAAGAACGAAATCAAAAGAGCCATCAAACTGAAAAAAACAACACCAATCTGAAGAAGAAAAACAGCTCCCAACCAACGAAGTGTTTCTGCCATACATAAAAGGAGCCACGGACCGCATGGACAAAGTGCTGAAAAAACACAACCTACAAACAGTATTTAGACCCACCACAAAAATACAACAGATACTATGGTCAGAAAAGGACAAAAGGAACCCACTCGCCACTGCAGGAGTATACTGGATACCTTGTCGTTGTAGCCAGGTATATATTGGGAGCACAAAGTGCAGCATCCAGACCAGAATCAAAGAACACTGCAGGCTAAAACAACCTGAAAAATCAGCAGTAGCTGAACACATCCTGAAACAACCTGGACATGGAATCCTCTTACAGGACACAGTGGTACTGGACAACACTACCAATCACTATGTCAGACTACACAGGGAAGCCATTGAAATCCACAAACATAGAAGAAAGTCTAAAAATCAACAAAGCCTGGCTTCCAGTACTAAAAACTACAGAGTGCAAAAGGGTCAAAGCTCAATTATTCCCATCTAGCCACACGCAAAGTTGAGCAGTTCACACAATAGAAGAACTGTCCTGCGAGATTTGCCTGGCTCCTCCCCTTGCAGCTTTTAAGAGGCCTTTGAAAATGTGGATGTTCAAAGAAGCATATAGCGATTGCTAATGTCTGTTTTATGCCCCTTGCTATTTTTGTCATTTGTGTTAACTGTTAGTGCCTCTTCTTTTGTTATGTTTGATTTTATTTGTATCTGTGAGGTTTTTACTTGTTTTGTTGTTTCATTTGTAAACCGCCCAGAGTTCCCTGGGAAAATTGGTGCAATATATAAACTTAGGATCATTGTTAGGATCCTGATTACTGTACATTGAAACTTCTTAATCCCTCCATCACAATACAATGACTAACACCTATTGCCTTGCATAGGATACGTTTCCTCTTTCCCACAACTTTAAGAACCCCAGTCTCACTCACTCTATACCCCAGAGCACAGAGAGAAACTCCTTGTTCCCCGAGTTCCTTGCCCTCTGAAGATGCCAACCACAGAGTCTGGTGAACGTCAGGACGAAAAACTGCCAGAACGCGCCTGAACAGCCTGAAAAACTTGCAACAACTATCGGATCCCAGCCGTGAAAGCCTTTGAGAATACATCTGCCTAGGGAATTTCTGGAGAATTCTTTGAGTGGGAGTCCCACCCTCCCAACCCAAAATGAATAGTACACCCCTATTCAGTACATGCCTAGTTTAATTTGCTGTCTCATGTTGGGTTTTGGTCCTTGCCTAATTTAAAATCAGGTTGGGTTATAAGCATAGTTACCATCAAGATAAATGTCATGCTTGTGGAGAAGGGATTCGTACTTGGCAGGGGAGCAATGAATGAAAATGAATTTGATGTATAATTCCACCAAACAATATTTCTGAATCTTACGAGCTCACAGGAGACTAGCCTGCTTGTGATCTTAATTACACAGATCTTAGAATTAAGTGATTATATAAGGGGTTAAGCATTTCATTAACAACCACAAGCTTTGTACATTGCACAAAAGCAGCAAACAACATAGAAACATAAACTCTTAACATTCTAGAACAAAAAAGTAAATGAACTGTAAACCTCCTGATATCTAAACTAATCACTGTATTTATCTAGAAATTATGTCAAGAATTGGAAGAAACAGGTCATAAAAATCAAGCTTGTTTGTTACCTAAGGAAAGACCACCTATCCACACAGCATATTGCAGAGTAGTTTTCCCCAAGACAAGCTTACAAGTTTAAAAAACAAAAACAAAAAGAGTTTTCTTTCAGTAATTGTGCAATTTGCAAGTTTTGAAAAATAAAGTCTAAATTCTGATGACAGTAAAGCATAGCCTGTAATTAAAACCTCAGCTAGAATAAACTGTACTTCTTCCCTGCAGTAAAATAGAAGAGAAATGATTTCAACTCCTGCTTCACAGCTATTGTCATCATTTGTCTCAGCCATGGGCTGAGAGCACTTTGCTTATGTTACTGGGTTCTGATGAAAGGGAAAACGGTAGTATGCTGAAAATCAGGAATTGAAAGCTTCTTGCCCTCTCACATATCAAGCGAGGGTGACACCAAAGAGGCTGTGTGCTAGCCAGGTTCTTGCCTATAAGAACAAGCCAACGTTTGCTCCAACAGAAGCAAATCCAGTGCAATGCTAGTCATATTAACAGGGGGAAAAGAGAGTGGATAAAACAACAATTTTTAGAATGATAACTTTCTTTTCATACAATAAATGAAAATATTCCACTAAAACTGTTATCAGTGCAATTCAGGCCAAACTTGCTGAAATGAGAAGAACTTAATAGCTACAACTAACTTTAGTCTTAGTGGCTAGAATTGTATTGTCTTAGCATAAGATCTGCAAAACTTGCTGTAGCTAATTGCAACTCTAATAAGGTGACTGGACATATCTCAGTTATGCAATCAGATATATGATCAGGTACACATGACCGAGACACCCCAACATCTTGTCAATGAGCTACAATTTGTCATAGCAAAATATGGTGCTGGATTTACCCTGTATATCTTTGTCTTGCTACAAAGCCCTATGCAAACAGAACAGGCCTCTTAGTTCCTTCAGAATTTGCAGTTCAGCTGATATGTATAAATGCTGTAGTATGTGTACTGTACATAGTTCTTTTTTCAAAGAGTAGCTTTACAATAAAAAGAGACAAGTTGAGTAGTGTCAGTGTAAGGACAATAGGGAGAAAAAGCAACAAATGTAATTATTTGCAGAAAGAATTATTCAAATCTGTGATTTCTCACATCTGTTTCTAGTTAGTTACTTTAACCAAGTTTGTGGCCAAGATCGCCATACCAAAAATTGCTGTTGTGAGTTTTCCAGACTGTTTGGCCGTGTTCTGGAAGCTTTTCTTCCTGATGTTTCGCCAGACTCTATGGCTGGCATCTTCAAAGGGCAAGGAGCTCGGGAACTCCTAGTTCCCGAGCTCCTTGTCCTATGAAGATGCCAGCCAGAGTCTGGCAAAATGTCAGGATTCCCACCATGAAAGTCTTCGAGAATACATACCAAGAATAATCACACTCTGTTTCTTTGTCTTAAACCAAAAAAGATCAACCTTTAACTAAAGCTAGGTTCAAATAGTTCTGTATTGCAACAGAAGGGTATTGCAACAGAAGCTGTAGTTTTAAAACCAAAGGTCATCTGAGATAAGACAAGATACTACCAATATAAGACAAGAGGGAGAGTTTGATGGAGAAAGGTGTTTGTATCTGTCAGAGAGATACTACACTCAAATAAAAGAGGTATAACCGAGCTTACTATTTGGCTAAAATGCTGTTGCTTAGCATAGTCAATCACACTATAGTAGAACCATTTAATCAGAAGGGAACATCTCCGTAAATTCTACTGATTCAAATGGGCCTACTGTAGACAGCAGTTACTAAGCTAAGCAACTGCATTTCAGCTACTGAGTTCCACATGGAGGATAATTTGAATTATTCATATACATGAAACACACTAGTCATAAGGCTGAGTCATTTTTTACATCTGTAATAATATCTTATAAAAACACATTTTTACTAATGTAGGTTCAAAATACTAAAATAAATAAAATAATAATAAAATAAATCAAATAGAATACATAAAATAATTTATTTAAAGATACTTTTAAATAAACCCACCTGCTGCAGAGGTTCATCTATTATATAGGCACCAGTCAGTCTCCTATCAATTTTAATAGGTTTGCTTTCCTGTTTCATTTCTTCTATGCACTTTGAGAGAGACAGAGAGAAAGAGAAAGAAGGGGGGGGCATGATTAATTCCCATTTAATTCACACGTTAAGAGAAAATAAAATTCTGATACGCTTTGTCTTGCATTGTTGGGAGAGGCAAAATATCTTTAAATACACTGCTCCATCATGAAGCCTATGGGGTGTATAGGGAATTTTGACTACTCTGTCATCTGGCTGGCTCATCTCTAGGCCACCATGTGTTATAGCAATTTCCTGGGCATGCCAATGATGTGAGAAGCTCACATCATTGGCAGATCCATATGCAAGATTTTCCATTTGAAAAAGTATTGCAACCAATCCAGCCTCCATTCTTCCAACATGGAGAAGCCAGAAATCAACATTCCTGTCTGCCTACCCAGATTGTTATCGAAGCCTGAGGACACTTCCCATTGTTTCATCCACACCTGGAAGAGGACTCGTATTCTCATGTTTACAGTTTCTGCAACCACCAAAGCACTCATATGTAATTCCATAAGAGTTTACATCCTTGTTTCTTTACACCCTTTGTACCTTTCCAACATACCTGAATGTAATCCTATTATGACCTGTATCCCCATGCATCCAAACCATTGTGTCTCCCAAATGCTTGTGTGTAGACCCATCGGCCCTTCCTGCCCCCCCACTGGTGTCGATAATTGCTTTCTGCCACCTCCTATTGACTCACTGATCTTTTCAGTTTACCAACACCCAAAAACAATGCCACACTTCCCTGTCCCCATTGTGACATTCTGTCTAACATTTGCATAAGCCCCTGGCTGCTGCCAGGGACCACCCAGGACTGCCCCCAACCCACCCCCAAACCCTTCTGATTGGAACATTTGAACTTCCTTCAGCCAATCTCTGGACAGGCGCCGTCCTGAGATGGGTGGGAGGGAGAAACAATAAAAGTTTGGGATTTCCATGTGCTGAGTTGCTGAACACCTTCGCTCTGTCTCTGGCGTGGGTCTTCGCCTGCTGCTTTATTAGGCCTAATAAATACAGTATTTACCACAGGATCTCTCTCTCGCTGGACTTTTATTGGCAACTGGGGGTCCAGCGGAACTCAGCAGGACTAGCCTGACTGGAAAATAATTTTACCCTTATTTTAAACCCAACATATTGAGGCTGTGGCCTCTCTATCATACCCATTTTCTCCTCTATTAGCAGCCCCTATACAGGTCTCTATATTTAAAAAGCAAATTTCTTCATAGAGCATGGGCTGCTGCTACAGACAAAAATCAAAATTCCACTGGACTCCCAGTACTCACATGTCACTGTGCATATAATTTAACATGCCACTATACAACAACGAATTAATGTGGCTTATTTTCATATCATAATCTCATTATCATCTTAGAACTTCAGAGCTAGAAGTGACCCTATGGATCATTGATTCCACTCCATGTCAAGGAGGCACAGTAGGGAGTTGAATTCTCAATTCTTGCCTCCACAGGCAGATCCCTAAACTCCTGAGCTATCCAGCAGCTATCCAGTTCAAATATGGTCAGACAGAAATACCTGAGTAGACATTCATGCACATTTCAAACACAGCATTCATCTAGCTTTTTCACTGTAAGATGCCAAAGCTTCAACAATGTCATTCTGAAGAAACAGAGGTCAAACGTGAAAGACCTGGAATGATGTTCCTCAGAAATTATAAACTGTAACAATGATGCCCCCTCAGCCAATTCTATAAGAACTCCAGATGTTTCCTGATATTTCAGATTGGGTTGATTTTCATCAGGACTACAGTTCAGGACCCCTTCCAATCTCAGTTCTAATCTAGATACGATTGCCCAAATCTGGCTCTTTGTAATCATGAATTTTAAATTCCCTCTCATCTGATAAAAAAGGAGGGAAAAAAACAGCTCACAGAAAAAGTTACTGGGCATTTCAAATGTCATAAAATATAAAGTTTACATGTTAAAGTATAAAGTACTCTGCAACCATATATCTATATCTATATATATATTGGCTCAAGCTGAACCCGGAGAAGACAGAGGTTCTGTTCTTCGGAGCGCCCTCGTCTGGGTACAATGGCCCCCTCCCTAGACTGGGGGGTGTTTCCCTCCAGCCTACAGACAAGCCCAGGAATCTGGGCGTGGTCCTGGATTCAGCCCTCTCCCTGGAAGCCCAAGTGATGGCTGTCTCCAGAGCCGCTTTTGTCCATCTCTGCAGGATCGCCCAGATCCGCCAGTACCTTGATGAGTCCTCCCTGAGGACAGTCGTGCAGGCTCTCGTGATTTCGAGGATTGACTATTGCAATGCCCTCTACAGTGTTTAACAGTGTTTAGGGTGTTTATAGGTTTGTCTGTGATTATTTATTGTATTTTATTGGCTTTGTAGCCTTTTTTTGTTGTAAGCCGCTTAGAGTACCCTGTAGATAAGCGGGATATAAATATAATAAATAAATAAATAAATAAATAAATACATGGGGTTGCCCTTGACCCTTGTCCGGAGGCTCCAGCGGGTGCAGAACGCGGGGGCCAGACTGGTGGTGGGTGCTTGTAAATTTGAGCACATCACCCCTCTTCTGGCTCGCCTGCATTGGCTGCCCGTTGTCCTCCGGATAAGGTTCAAGGTCCTGGTTTTGATTTTCAAAACCCTCCCTCCTGATTTTGATTTTCAAAACCCTCTGGCTTGGGACCAGAGTACCTGTCGGAGCGCATCTCCCAAAGGTCAACTGGGGTCAGGCCCACGAGAATGGCGCAGGTGCGCTCAGGGTGGCCACACCCAGGGAGGCGCGGAAATCACTCACGGGTAACCGTGCCTTCTCTGTGGTGGTCCCTACCTTATGGAACCATCTCCCTAATGAGCTGCGCCTAGCACAGTCCCTGCCTGCCTTTAAAAAGGCCTTGAAAACTCACCTCTTTAGAGAGGCATATGGCGACCTTTTTACTTAAGGTTTCTTTTTTTCCATTTTGCCGCCCGCGTCATCCCCTGTGAAGGGTTTCACCTCTCCTTATCTTATTAGTAATTTTGCATTTTGCCCTTCTGCCTTTTTTTCTTTGTTTTTATTGTATTTTTCTGGTTTAATTGTTTTAACTGTAAACCGCCCAGAATTACGTTTCGGAAAATGGGCAGTATAAAAATATAACAAATAATAAATAATAAATAAATAATAAATATCTATCTACCTACCTATCTAACTAATTCAGTTCTCTGCATTGGGGCCTTTTTAATTGAGTGAAGGGGCAACTGCGGGACTCACATGTGTGGGGACCTCACACATGAATGATGCCACATCAACTGCCATTAGGTACTGACAAAGAGAGACCTCAAACAAACATCCTGGCCTCGACTTTTCAAGATCTTAAAAACATACAAAAAACAAACCTGTCAAGTGACAGTGATTTATGCTACCAAGGCCACATCACTCACATGCTATGAGGGGGCATCAATAGACTCAACATGTGCATAATACAAAATGCATAAATGCAAAAATTATTTTTTTTAAAAAAAATCACTGTGGAAGGGAAAATATCCTGAGAACTGTTGACTGGTTATAGATATTTTTGCTTCCTCTCAAGAATCATGAGATCAAAGAAGGGAATTGGATATCTGGAAAAGGCAACATAGAGATTTTGAATGCATGGAGAACCAGCCTGTAGTCTGGAAACATAATTTCCCAGATGAAAAAGATCTTATCCTTTTCAAAATGAGATCTCCCCACAGACACTCCTCAAGATGAAAAAGAGCCCCAAAGAGACATATTCTCATTAGCAAAAGATGGTGGCAGCAAGAAATTTGATAGAAATATATTTTATGGAAGCACTCTATTTCCTCCTAATATTTTGTCTCACTCTGCATCTAAAATACCAGGAAACATTAAAAATGGACTTTTTTCAATTGTTTTTTAACAAATCATTTGTTTTTCCTGCTCATTCAAAGACAAAATGGGTCAGATAATAGGAATTTATGGAGGCATATCTGAAGAAAATGAATTCAAAAATAATAACAGTATATTCCTCACATGTTGCTTACCTGAGAGATGCCAAAAGGTGTTGGAGGAAGAAAGGAGTGTTCGCACTGGTCCAGGTACTTCTCTGAATTGTATTTTCCAAAGAAGAATATTATCATAAAGCCCCTAAAAGAATAAATCATACTGGAAATTTCAAACATTGAGGCAATTTGTTGACTATTATTCTAAATAAAAGCAGTAGCAAGACCAGGCTGTTCTTGTTATCTGTATATATTTCCTCAAACTCGCCTATTCAATGTGACATTATTATTTTTGGAAAACTCCAAAAACTCTGCACTTGAACAAGCACAATGCTGTGAAGTGAGATCTGCTCAACATACTTGAATTGGTTCTAATCCTCTCTCAGGGCTAGAAAAAGTATTGTGAATTCTTTATACAGTCTATCGCAAAAACTAAAACAAGTGGCAATTAAGAAGAACAGAAACTGTGAACTGAAATGAATTTTAAAAACTAGATAAAAACACAAAGCAAAAGATATTCATACATAATTTTGAGTGCTACTAGTACGGCTGCTCAAAGAACAGAGGGTGGTTTCCCATTTTTGCCAACACAAAGGGATAGTTGCAGCTAGAGTTCTTCCCTGAGCTTTCATGGCTGCCATGTGCTCTATCAGGACAACTCCTGAAAATGGCCACTTAAGGGTAAACTCTTGGGTGCCGAAGATCTTCAGAATCCCTCTACAGATCTGGAAATTGCAGCACTTCCAATGCTGACAATGTAAGCAAAACCAATTCCTACCCCACCTCCAGCTGGCATGAACAGCCTGGACCTATGAACTGTGGTAGCTCTGTTAAAGACCCCTTCCTCCTTCCCATCACTACTCCCACCCATGCACACTCACCAGTACTATTGTTCTTTTACATGTAAAAGTTTTTGATTGAGTCTCAATGGAATATGAGTTCTATGTTTGTCTGGAACACAGAGAACATTTACCATATTTTTCACCCCAGAAGATGCACCGGACATTAGGACGCACCTAGTTTTTAAAATATTCACACATACATACTGTGGTCCTGGTCCATCTCCAACTCAATTCACTCTACAGCCATGGTGCTCTTGGGAGGCCTAGAGAGGCATGACTGAAGAGTAAAAAGACAAGCCTCCCCCGCACCTGGATCTCCATGCTGGGAAGCCTCCGGCCCTTGCAGGGGCCTCCAGACCTGGTGCAGGTCCTAACCCCAGCTGCAACCCTCACGGAGGCTTCCCGGCGAGGCTGTTTTTTTAAAAAATTACCTTGAATGATTGATTTGTTCATATAATAGGAGATGGAGAGAAAGCAGCCCGATTGGAGACCATAGAGATGAGAAACGGGCTAGAGAGTGACCAGAGAGATGCAGCTCTATGGTCATCATGGTGGATGGTTAATATCTAGCCCACGGGTGCTAAAACTAAGGCCCAGGGGCTGGATCAGGCCCGCTAGGTGCAGACCCCCCCTCAGTGGTGGAGGCCGGGTGTGGGCTCACTGCAAACACCTTTGCGCTACCCAGGCTGCCTCTTCCTACTTGTGGTGCTTGCGGGTGGGTGCTCTGGAGTAGTGCAGCCTCCTCCGCTGCCAATCCTGTATACAGGCAGACGCTCCGGAGTAGAGCGACATCCTCTGCTCTGCCACCGCCACCACTGTTGCAGGCAACCAGGTTATCAGGAGCTCCAAGGCCACATCGCTTCCTCCGCCGCCGCCACCAGGAAACTTCGGCAGGAGTACCCCCTGAAGAAGAGGAGGAGGAGGAAGTGGTGGTGGTGGAGGAGGAGAAGGCAGACTGGCGAGAGCTGCATGGAGGGTTCAGTCCTGCTGCTGCCTGGCAGCAATGGCAATGGAGAGATGGGGCATGGGACAGGCTGGAACAGATTGGGTGTGGGGGAGGAGAGACAGACAATAAGGAGGAAGAGAAGAGGAAGCCATGCAAAAAGCCCATGGGGCTCTGCTGCCCGCCGCCAACAGATACTTCTGCCTGTCTGCCTGCCATCACCTTCCTCATCCTCCCTCTCCTTTTCCTTCTCAGGTGAGTGAGCGGGTGCTCCAGGGCCACGCAGCCTCCGCTGGAGCTGCTGATGTTGGGGGTGGGCAGGCATTCCCCAGCCATGCAGCCTCCTCCTTCCAGGGCATTGCACCGGCGCTTGCTTTCTAAAGTTGACTGAATTCGCGTATGGCAAATCAGTGGATACGGGGTCATACTGTATAGTCTGGCCCCCAACAATGTCTGAGGGACAGTGAACTTGCCCCCTGTTTTAAAAGTTTGAGGACCCCTGCTCTAGCCCATAAAAACAGGTGGGCGGGAGTTGCAGCTGGGTCTGGGACCTGCATGGGGGGTGGAGGCCTCCGCAGCAGCTGCTCTGGAGGCTACCGGTGGGAATGCATTCGCCCCATAAGACACACAGTCATTTCTTCTTACTGTTGGGGGGGGGAGTACATCTTATGGGGCAGAAAATACGGTTTTCTTGACTTGTAGTGTAGTCTCAACATAGACAATTTCAAAGGAATATCTTATATGCAATGGAATAATGCATCATCATCAAGACCCAGATACACTGATTTGCTAAAACATGACTGATAACCGATTCCATTCTGTTGAATCCTTTCAAATGAGCAAAAGTTATTTCTTGGCAAGGAAAGTAGTCACTTCTATTTAAAATGCATTGTTCTTAGTTCTAATAATTTCTTTATATAGTTCAAACAACAAAAATGATATACTTACCCACCCACAAAGCAGAGGATATAAAGAGCAATGTACAATATAGCAAATAGTCCAAATGTGAATAGAAAAAGGAAAATGAAAAGGCCTCCACATCCCCATGTGGAAAGACTGGTCTGAAATAAAGAAGACAAAACAAGTGATAGTTAAGTTTTCCATCTGAAGCATAAATATCTAAATTGCTTACATTTTTGGAACTTGACACTAGGAATGTGCATGGCAGAAACACTAGCATGTTTTATATAAAGTTATTAACTCTTTTTAAATATTTGAATAATTCACCTTCTTTACTTTTTAATATTGTGTTTTCAATTGGGTCCTTTTTAAAGGAGAAAGACAAGACAAAAGCACCTTATTTTCTCGTCTATAAAATGCCACTATTCCCTGCTTAAGAATTTCCCAGGGATAGCTGGTTGGATACTAGGGAACTCCTTAATTCCAGATACAGCAACCCTTGGTGTGAGATGCTTCCTCACAAGCCATACCCAAGTACTCCCGTCTCATTTGTTTTGCAGCCAGTTCAGTTTCGAGATCTTTGTTTCAATATGATTTAGTTTCATCACCCAGAGTTCCTTTGGGATAGTCAGGCAGTATATAAATGGAAATAAATAAATAAATAAATAAATAAATAAATAAATAAATAAATAAA
>JAHTLZ010003542.1:55687081-55708657 GCA_023846285.1 Phrynocephalus versicolor | reverse complement strand
AAATAAATAAATAAATAAATAAATAAATAAATAAATAAATAAATAAATAAATAAATAAAGGGTAAGGCTAAATTAAGGGCAATTCACCCAGATTATCCCAATGGACAATCAAATACATGCAACTACTGCTGACTGAAAAGGATTACACATAACTTTACCTACAGCCACAAGAGAATCTTATTTCTGGCAACTTCTGGGTGGTAAATTATTCATAATGAAAGACAAAAGTATAATTATTCCTAGTGCTCTAATATTTCTGCTTTAGGCAGCAAGAAATCCAAATTAGCATCTTTTCAAGGTGTTCTGAACCCTAAGGTAGTATTTGTTATGTAAGGCAATGGATCACAACTTCTTTTGATAGAGTAAGTGTAGGTTAAATCAATTTTATGTTTTCAGTTTACTTAATACATCTACTGTACTGCTGATGTTTCACATGGTCCACATTATGAGCTGAAACAATTACTCGTACATGCATTCGCTTCATCATTGCAATTTAGAAGGCAAACCTTAGTCATCTTCTCCTTGTTTTTGTTTAAATGATATATGACAAAGATGTCCAGCATAGAGAAGAAACGCTTAATTAAGCTAAAAAGTCTTAAAAGTCAAAAGCTAATACAAATTAACATAAAATCACAAAAGAGGAGTGAAACTAAGGCTAAAATGCTTGATTACAAAATATAGACTTCCCTACAAGTCTCTAAGCACTGCCTAGATGCCCTAAGCACATCCGATCTCGCCTGATTTCAGAAGCTAAGCAGGGTTGGCCCTGGTTAGTACTTGGAAGGGAGAACACCAGGGAATACCAGGGGCTGTAGGCGCCTGGAGTAGGAACTGGCAAGCCACTCCAGTATTCCTGCCAAGAAAACTCCATGGATGTGGGGTCACAAAGAGTCGGTCACGACTGTAGCGACACAACACACACACAAGTGTCTACCTACCACAATCAGCCTGGACGTTAAATTTTACAATATTTTAAGATTCATACTTTGATTGTAAATGTCAAAGTCAATCTATAATTTCTAAAGCTAAAAGGTTTCTATAACGCAAATCAAACTTTAGAATTATATTCTGGCAAGGTAACTATGAGATCAGACATAAAAAAGAACATGCTCAGTAGCAAAGAGATGCATTGTTCAGTCTCCTCCTTCCCAATAGAAAAATTAAATAATTAGGGCTGAAATCACCTGCTACTGCATATACATAGAAAACATAAACCATGCTTAAGAAGTTAAGAAAAATAAATTAATAGAGCTTGTTAGAAAACTACCAATCTTAAGCAAGCAGGCTCTTAAACTATGACACTATCCTCACAATTGAGACCTCCTGAAAAGATGGATTTGTGGACATTTTATATCGATATTGTCACTTTTTTATTTCCATGGATAATAATGGATAAGGTCATTTAAAAAAATATTTTATTGCAAACAAACTTAAATGCTTGTCATAGTATGGACAGGAATGCAGATAGACATCACAATTTATAACATCACAGACTGATGAAGCTGTTTGGATGAGAAGCGAAACGTTTCTATCTCTCAAAAGAAGTCCACTAGCCATGACTCAACTTCCAGATAAACGCACCTAGATGACTGAGAATCTTCACAGACATATTTATAACATTATATTGCACAGTTTTGAATTTCTAGTTAAAATTTGCTTTTGATGCACAACAGAAATACAGAAACTTGGAGAGGATAATAGCTTTAAGATTACAGATAGTCCATCATTTTCTCGTCAGTTGGTACTTACAACTCAACAACTCACTCTGAGACATTAGTACTAGAAAGAATAAAATGTTTCATTAGTTACAACTGGGAACAGCAGAAAAAAATAAACAAGCAGCTAACTCCAACAGCTGAGATGAGAAAAGAATACTCAGCAGAGAGGAAGGAAAGAACTATTGGTTAATGTTAGATAGACTGAAAGTCAACCCCAGCCCAGAAAAGGTGTCTCCCAGACAAACAAACCACAGGCAGCATGTGAGACCATAAAAAGCATATAACTCCTTTTGTACACTATTCACTGTCGTTATGGGCTATTTCCCTGTAGAAAATTTAAATAAATTTGCTTGGTAGATTAAAACATGAAAAATAATTTGAAACTGCTCCAAAACAATAAAATTACAGAATTTTACAAAGTGAAAGCAGATTAAAGTTCAAGTTAGAACATTAATGGAGCTACTTTTACTGTAGCTGTCTGGTTGTATAAGATAATGAGCATGACAGAACAGACAGCTTGTTATTTTTTACCAACAGGAAATGCAAAGTTGACTGCAGCTGCACAGTCTTTAATGATCTATGCAGTTTTTTCAGCTAGCAATCTACTTTTCTTCTCACTTCTCATAAACATACAAGTACCCGTCCCATTTCTCAGTTCCTCTCTGGGCGCTTTTACACGACCCCTAAAACCCGAGGCAAAGGGCTCCCAGATCCGGAGCTTAAAATTGTTTTCCCACCAGCTCCGGACTTTAAAAAAAATTAAGTACGACTACGCCCACCTAAGCGCATCCCAGTGCATTTTCCAAGTACCTGGTCTCCTAAGGTGAAAAATTTCTGATGCAGATTGCAAAGCAGTGAGTGCCAGGCTCTTTTCTCTGTTTGGGGTTTTTTTTTGCCCCCCGCCCCTTTAAGAGATTGGAATGCTTCCCGGGGCAGCTCCAACAGCAGAGCGGAGGTGAGCCTGCATTCTTTTGTTACTTTTTTCTCCCTCCCCTCATGCAGACAGAAGCAAGAGAGTGGGGAGGGGTGGGAACACAGCAAGAGGAGCAAACCTCCAAGATCTCTGGTCCAAATGTAAGTTGCCAGCGGATCTTAAGGGTCGTGTAAAAGCTCCCTCTGATGTGTATAGGACACAAAGAGTTTCAATATGTCTTACATTCCTTCAATGCTATTTAATTCTTTACTGGTTATAGGACTGAAATTAGTATCCTTGCATAAATAGGAATGATATCCTGATATTCTCAGATGAAAAGTTTGCTGGTGTCATCTGTAAACTGCACACTTCTACAGGAAAACAATTCCCTTCTGAGCTTAGGTAGTCTAGTTCAAAGTATGATTAATAACATAATCACTATACACAGAGCACTTACTATTCATACATGGTACCTGTATTAGTAACCTGCCTTTCAAAGGCAGATCCACAGGTTCCCAATCTAACAGGGTCATAATATGAAAATAAATGCAGTGTGAACAAAATAAGCAAATGAAAACAGTCAGATAGAGGGCAAAAAAATGTATAGTAGGAATATGTATTTCAGATGCAAGTAAAGGCCAGTATGTGCATTTGTAACATAAATAGCAGCTGTAGAGATGTCAAGAAGCCACAGCACTATTACTTAGCAGTAAATTAACCTCTCAATTTCTTGCTGGTTTGTAAACAAAATAACTTTGTAAGGATTCCATCAAAAATACTGGATACATAGAGAGGGATACCCAGCCTAAGAAAGGTGAAAGTACAAAGAAATAGAAGCAAACTATTTTTGGAATTTCTATGCAAACTTCACCACACACTTGCCAATAAGCAAGATACAGCTGCGTAAGCTCTATCAGCACATGACTGAAGAACCTGTAGATCTGAGCTATTGCTCCTGGTGACAGAAAAAGCTGATTCATGGTACATGGTAGATAGGCAGAGCAAGCAGGATTTTTCCCCTTACAAGACAAAAAACTCCCATAAAAACACAGAAGAAGGGGAGCCTACAGTAGTTGGAATCTTACAAGAAAATAGACCTGGTGTTTACAGAATCTATAAATAATTTTGCACAAAGAACAAAGAGCAACAAGACAGCTTTGTTAAACTACAGCAGTATATGAAGCATGGTCCCATCATATACTGTACATGTGGGATGTATTCCCTCGTAATAGTTTTAGTAACCTGTAAAAGCAGGGAAGATACCTGTGCCAGAATACTCATCATTGTGACGGCATTTATCGCAAAAGTTAGCTGGACTCCTTCAGGCCAAGATGTCAAGTGGGGTGGCTGACAGATTATATAAGGATTCCATTAGTCCACAATACGCCTAGCAAACTGAAAAGCAGCAGTACCCTGAGAAATCATATCAAATTGCTTCATTACGTAAGGAGCAAGATAATGGTGCTTGCCAAAAAAAAAAAAAAAAAAAAAAACCCAACAACTGACAATTCCACCTTCTTCCCAATCTAATCTAACTCCCCAGCTTCTAAATGGTTCCTTTATTGCACAAGGACAATGCACCAATGACTCAATTAAATTGCTTCATATTAAGGATGCTTGAGGAGTATGTCTGTATTTGTTCCAAAGTGAAGTGACCTGATCCACACCTCCCTAACAAATGTCTGATTTATAATTTAGAGCATGTGTTTCTCTGAGTTTTGTAACACAGCTCACATTGCAACTACTTCAAACTGTATTCCATTAGGCAAGGCACATTCTTTAAACATTGTTATAAGTTAGTGGTCAGGTAATAATCACTTAGCTAGAAAGGCTGCATAATGCTGAACTACCATATTTATATGAAGACCAGATCTGCAAGTGCTGTGAAGTGACGAGACACAATGAGGCACAGGAAAAAATGATGGCTGAAAAATGAGGCTTGGAGCATCTATCACTGTATGGGGATCAAGACAGACAGACTTTGTCTGAAATCCAGTAGCGAGTCCCAAGGCCTATTGAATCAGTGTGGATATAGGGAATAAACATATTTGTACGTTCCACTGATTCAATGGACTTACTACTAGATTCCAACCTTTGACATGAACACATGAGAAAGTGACAGGAAGTAGACATGGGCACGACTAAAAAAAATGGTGTTTCGTTTGTCGTTTGTTGTTTAGCGGGTCCGCTTTCGTTTTTTGTGAATTTTTGCAAAAAAAATTCGTTTTTGTTGCGTAACGAACCGAAAAATGAAAACAAAAACAAAAAAATTGCTGTTTCGTTAGCATTCATTACAGTTCAATGTATTTGCCGCAACAAAAACAAAACGCACGACAAAATTTCTGGTGTTTCGTTTCGTTACATAACGAAACAAAAAAACAAAAACGAAAACGAAAAATTGCTCGTTTCGTGCCCATCTCTAACAGGAAGTAGGAACATAGTGACCCATCTATACATTATGCATTCAATACTTTATGTCGATGGTAACGTGCACCCAACATGCAGCTTGTTTCTTATCAAAGTGATGTTTTTTCTACAGTAGAATATTCCATCAGCTAATTGTCCATCTCTGTCTGGAATGATACAGTGAAAGAAAAAAACACATTGCAACTCTTCTGCTAATCTGTACCGCCACACTCATTATCTACCTAGTAAACATATACACTAGGGAAATCCCAATGGTTTGATGGCAAGATTGGATTTTGGAATCAATGCCAAAGAAAATAAAAATGGCCCTGATATACCAGTTTTTATCACCTAACTAGGGGTCAAACAGGAATTGGTTGAGAAGTACTGTATGAAGCCAAGAGATGAAGTTTCAGGTACAGCTTATTGGATAAACAGATTACTTCTATTCTGAGTTCTTAAGAGTGTCAACTAATGAAGGTTTCAAAATGTAGGGCAGGATGGAACAATGTTAAACATTTTCAAGTCCTCTTGTTTTCATCATGAAAGATAAACATGTTCTTAGATATTTAAATATATTAAATTGATGTTTTAAACTTGGCCTACTGACATATTTTCCTACCTACTGCTGCTATGTGAGAATTCTCTTTACCAAGCTGAAAAAGTCCACTGTGTTCCTGTGTTATTGGGAGTACCAACCCAATGAGCAGTAGCCCAGTCAGTGAGTGGTCTTGAAACTTTTGGGAGGGTTAGTCAGTCCCAGCATAGTTGGGGGAAAAGGAGCCTTATAATCAAAATCATCGTAAATTGTTTCGACTCTCCAAGAAATCCTCTGTGGAGCCAGCTTTTTGAAAGCTTCCTCAGTCATCTAAAGAAATGAAGGACTCATGCCTAAATGTACAGGGCCTGCTTCACCCGAAGAAATTTTCCCATTCAGATGATCTCTGAATCTTAGTCTTAGTTTAGTCTTTGCCAACGGTTTTCCACTCTTAAGTTGAATTGCTTGTAAGTAGAGCTGCTCTTAAGTAGAGGTACCACTGTAAGCCACTGACTCATTTAAATCAGATGCCTTTGGGGAAGCATTTATTATCTCGTATAGCAAATTGGTCAATCTCTTCTTGCAAGATGAAATGAGCTAACAGAAGTCAGTAGCAAGAAGGCTAAAATGGACTGTGTTTGAAGAATTTATGCCTCTAAGTCTAAATAACAGAAATTCATTCAACACAGAACAGAATTCAGTGCTGACCTAATTCAACTGTAACATTAAAATCACAGTCTATGTAATTTTATTTTCAAAGTGTTACAGTGAGTATTTGAAGATTCTTCATCACAAAATGAGACAGGCTGAAGAATGCCATAAACTAATTCAAAAGACATAGCTGGACAATGATGACAAAATGCAGTTTATGGAGAGAAAAACAGTTTTTGTACCATCCTTGGATGGGATTCTGAAGAAAGAAAATGAAAGACCAAACACTTGGTTAGTTAAACATAATTCACCTGTGCTGGCAAAGCTGTTCATCTTAAAGGAACATTACTCACACCAACCTGTTATTTAAAAGGGGGGTTATAACAGGAAGGAAATAAACTATAGGAGGAATGTTTCAATTTGTCAAGAATCTTTCTCTCCAAAGAATTCCATAATAATAAAAGTCAAATATAACCCTACTCTCTTCTTTCTCCATCAACAGTCAAACTAACCTGAAGCATTCAAAACCAAGGGCATGAATCCAAGTGGTAATCTGAATTCAAGAAAGTCCACTTAATCAATTGATTGACATAAATTTTGATTTAGCATTTATTAACTGATCAAGTGACTCAACTCAAGTTTGAATATCAACTGGATTTAAGTCAAACAATGGACATCTCACAAGTATTAACAAAACAAGTTACAAGTGAGCTTAACTCTCCCCTAAACCACAGAAAGTGAAAAGTTGTTTAAATTTGTCTAAACTGAGTAAATTGATTACATTTTTGATTAACTAGCTTCTCTTCATAAAAAGTTTTAAAATACAGTGATACTTTGTATAAAGGAATCAATTCATTCCAAATGAAATTCTGTTAAGCAAATTTTCCTTTATACAAATTCCCATAGGAATGCATTGAAAATAGAGTAACCCCATTTTATGTTATACGAATTTTCCCCATAAGCCATTATGTTAAGCAAATTTCCGCTATCTCCGGAATTTTTTTGTTGTACAGATTTTATGTTATACAAGCTGTTTGTTATACAAGGGTCCACTGTATTGCCAACTTCTTTGCATCAAGCCAGAGTATCATTTAAAATCACTTCATCATTCAATCATCTTCACAATTTTCACTACTCTAGCTAAAACCTTGATAAAGAATAGATAAAGAATAAATAGAATCTATTGTCTATCATGATAATGAGTACTGTCTTGTTCTGCTTCTGTAGAAAAGTCATGCTTGTTATTACACTACTATCACTTGAGGTCAAGGGTGGTCACTAAAGCCATGCACTAAAGTAGAAACTTTAAAATATTCTACCTGCAGAGAACTAAGACAATTGCTCTTTAGTTGCTTCAGATACACTGCCTAGTGCAGATGATCTCAGGCCATTTCTAGTTCACACGTGAAAGCAAGTGGCCCAGAATTATCAGAGTGGCCCTGAGCAATAATTAGTTGCCAAGGTTCTGTTAAATTTTCTGCTGAAGTCTTGACTGGATTCTACCACCTAAGTTATCTGTCAATTCTCAATCCCTCTTTTCTAAAGTAAAATCTTAACAGTGCTCACCTGGGTTCTAGGTACATTCTGATCTGAGTTTCAGTTGTTTGAGAAGAAAAACATCCTCAGAAACCTTGATGGAAAACCTGTTTGGGGAACAGGACAGTGGAAATGTCCCCTGTTGTCTCAGAATCATTTGGTACTGTCAATCAGACTATATATCTGCGCCATTTGGTTGATATGAGACTCAGTGATACTATTTTTGTTTTGTTTTGGTTCTTTTTGCATTTAAGAGAATGTTACTACCAGAAAATGGTTGCCAGAGGAATGTTCCATTTCAAAAAAATTATGACTCATCACACCTCAATAATGTCTCTTGTGTGTTTGTTTTTAACATTTACATGAAGCTGGTGGGGGAGAAAATCTGCAGTTTGGGTCTCACTATTATTCTTAAGATATCTCACTCTATAAACCTATTAAGGCATTGCTTACCTGGTTTTTGGCAACATGCTTATAACAGAGAGCATCCTATCTGAAGCGAAGAGGTTTATGTTTGCATACAAGTTATCAGCATAAGCAAGAACCCCTGTTTCCTAAGGTTTTTGTTCACATGTAGAGCCTACACTCAGACAGGATCCAAACAGTCTTGTCTGCAGGTTGGACCGCATCACATCGCTTAAGTTTCTCATGCTTACCAAGCAAGAGCATCCTTTCAAGATGATGACACTTGCACATATCTTTAAAGTTTTCTACTTCCCCATCATGCTTTTACACTGCAGGACAAATCCAAAAGTGGAATTTCTTCACTTCAACCCAGGGTTGCTCACAAATAATCCTCTGTGGTACACAGTGAGATAATCTAAATCACACACTGATAGCACATTAAATGCAAGATCACCTGTTGCTTCTACAGCACAAGCAGTGGCCCCTGTTGTGAAAATGCAATTTCTACTTCTGCAATGAGATCTTGAACAACTTTCTATTCACTCACATTACAGTCTGCTGCATAGTTTTTTGTACATTTTGACACCATAGGACCTTCCTTAAATACTATAAACCAAAGTCGTAATTCAACTCCTGGGTTTATAGGCTAAATTACTTTAAACAAAATGGAACATTCATTTCTAATTAGTAACCTAGATCCAACATGATGCTCACAATACCCTGAATTTAACCATTGTGCAAGAAGCAATGCAGGCACCGTACAAAAGGACTTGTTTGTGCAGAATAATCAAACAAAACCCTTGCAGTTTGTTCTTCCCTCATTGTTCCCAACTGTTGCAGGGAGGAAAGACAAGCAGGCAGGCAGACAAAGACACAGAACTAACTTTGAAATAATCCCTAGAAATGTTTTATTCACAATATAAATAAACCAGTTGCACAATTGATTTAATTCTTTTAGTGCAGTGTCACAGACCTATTTGTTTTAAATGGGAATGACAAAAACAGTATTTCACTTTGCATGGTACAATTGTATAAACGAGTTCTTTTATTTCTTTAAATTCCAGCTTCCCTGACACTGTAAACACTTGATGTAAAAGTCTGTAGCATTCTAATTAAATACACTTTTCAAATAAAAACATGTATTGTTTATTTTTAAGGTGGAATTTCCATTTCAACATTTACAACTTGAAGAGGAATAAGTGAAAGAATTCAGTATTCTATAAACTATAATTAGTAGTTCTTACATCATTCGTCAAAACAAACAGACAAAAAAAACTAGTTCATGTTTTTACACTTATAACGTAGTCCTACATATACTAACAGTATCATGTATCCAAATAGCACAAGACACATTGGACTGAGATACAGCAATGTGAAAATTGATTATTTTAACAGTGATTGTAATTATGCTGATTTGTTTACAAAACCTATACCTAAAGACAAGCATATAAATCTGAGAGAAAAGCTAGGTCTAGAAATCAATTAAATAGGAGGGATGTCAGGTATTAGATAGTGAAATATATGTATTAGACAGGTTGTTCTATATGTACTTGATATGTATTTAATTGATTTAAAGAAGTAGTCTGTAAAAAGTGCAAAATCACAGTGACTCAGTGTCTAGTTTTTTCTAATGGTAGGTAGGTAGGTAACCTACCTACCATTAGAAAAAAAAATTCTACAAATTTCCCATAAGAATGCATTGAAAACAGAGTAATCCCTAGTTGCGACCATTTTTATGTTGTACGGATTTGCCCCAAAGATGTTTCTGTTAAGCAATTTCCCCCTATCTCCGTATTTTTATGTTGTATAGATTTTATGTTATACAAACTGTTATATGAGGGTCAACTGTACTTGGAACAGGTTTTATTTCTGTTTTCTGAGCAGAGGATAGTTGAGAATTTAAGAATATCCACAACCAACAATGCAGAACATAAATAATGATTAGACATGGGCACGACTCGACGAAATCCTCGTTTCCGTTTCTGTTCCTCGTTTCCGTTACGCAACAGAAACGGTAACGACAATTACTCCGCCAGAACTCGAACTCGAACCGACTAAAGAAAAATTGGGTCTGATTTGTCGTGTTGTCGTTCCTGACATCACAGCGATCGTGCGATGCCAAGCGGCACAGAAAAAAAGTTTTAAAAAGTAAAAAAAAACCTGATTCCCGGCCAAAAAAGCAGGCGAAAATATGCCTGCCTGATGAGGGCACCTACCAGAGGGGTGGTTTCTGGGGGGGGGGGTCCCCGGCCTCCCCCCCTCTCCTCTCCTGGGCTGCGCAATGCGCATCCTCATCGTCTCGCCAACTCGCCATGCCATGCGCGTGGTGCGGGTGGGGGATCCAAAATGGGGCGACCGCAAGCAATATTTATTTTGAAATCGTGGGTGGTCCAAAAACCCACCAAATCACCACAGAAACATGCGAAAATTAGCTATTTTAAATGCTTGAATTTTTACAGTAGCAGCAGTGGGTTTTTCTTGCAACAAAACGTCTCCGTTGATTTTATTTTATTTTATTTTTATTTTTTTACACCTGCGCATGCGCAATGATGGGCTGGCCATGGGATGGGACCATGCAAATTTTTGGAGCCATTCCACCAATCGCATGGCCAGGTTTTGCTGAGACTGTACCAGGCTGGGAGGGCGCATCCTTCGCGTCTCCATTTGCCATGCAGTGCGGGGGGATCTAAAATGGCGACCGCAATATTTTTTTTGAAATCGTGGTCCAAAAACCCACCAAAGCACCACAGAAACATGCGAAAATTAGCTATTTTAAATGCTTGAATTTTTACAGTAGCAGCAGTGGGTTTTTCTTGCAACAAAACTTCTCCATTGATTTTATTTTATTTTATTTTATTTTTATTTTTTTACACCTGCGCAGTGTGCAATGATGGGCTGGCCATGGGAGTGGACCATGCAATTTTTTGGAGCCATTCCACCAATCACATGGCCACTTGACCAGGTCTTGACCGAGACTTCTGGGATGTGCCTGTCGGGCATAAAAAGCTCACTAACCGTAGCCCGAACCCGAAGCCTAAGCCTAACCCATACGCCAGTACACTGTCCTTCTTAGTGGGTCAGAGAGGCACCCAGAGGTGCACCCCACTAACTCACCCTAACCTTACCCGTAACCCTAAGCCTAGCCCCTGCGCTAACCCTAACCCTAAGCCAAACCTGTGTACTCGCATTGCACTACACACGCAAGTACACTTTCCTTCTTGGTGGACCACAGAGGGCCCAGATGCAATATCAGCAGTGGGCCTGCGGTCTACAGAGAGGCACCCAAAAGAGGTGCCTCTCTGCCACTCAACTTGGTATGCATATCCAATTGGCTATGCATGCCATTTTGTAGCGGGCCAGAGGAGGCACCCACCCACAGAGGTGCCTCCAGGAGCCCGCTTTCCCTTCATAGCGGGCCAGAGGAGGCACCCACCCCACAGAGGTGCCTCCAGGAGCCCGCTACCCCCCCTAAACCAGTACTAACGACAGACGAAAAAACGACACACGAAACGACAAATTTTTGAAAAATTTCGCGAAAAACGGAAACGAGCCGAAACGGGCCGGCTCCGACACATGACAACTCGAAAACGTCATTTTCCCTGGTCGTGCCCATCTCTAATAATGATCTTTAGAATGTTCATATGCGAAGTGTATAGTTGCTTTTCAGAAAGAAAAAAATGCTAGAATTCTGTTAAAGCAATCAAAGTAATTTGTTCTAAGGCTTAATCAAAACGTTAGAACAGTCAGCCATTTCACTCTTGAGCCCTCTCAATAAAGGAAAGTTGCCTAGTGATAGTTAGAAAGGAACAAGGGGAATTTGTTTTGATCCATGCAATTTTCCCACCAGAAATTTGACCACTAGCTATTAAATCTGAAAGTTAAAAAAAAAAAGCCTATTGTGAGGGTTCATTCTTCACCTCAATCTTAATGTGTCTCTGTGTGTGTTGTGTCGTTAGAGTCGTGACCGACTCTATGTGACTCCATGTCCATGGAGTTTTCTTGGCAGGAGAACTGGAGTGGCTTGCCAGTTCCTACTCCAGGCACCTACAGCACCTGGTATTCCCTGGTAGTCGCCCATCCAAGTACTAACCAGGGCCGACCCTGCTTAGCTTCCGAAATCAAACGAGATCGGATGTGCTTAGGGCATCTAGGCAGCATCTTAATGTGTCTAACATCTTCTAATAATAAAGCCTCAGGAGACTTCAAATAGAAGCAAACCATACAAAGTATTATGTAATTATACTGAATTATAGTGATTTATACTAAACAAGAAGTTTCTACTTCAATGTCCAACATCTCGTCCCTTCCCAATGGGTTGCGAAATGAGTTACAATCTTGATCAACCAATGGGTTTTATAAAATGTCACCACCACCCCATCTTTATAATGTCTTCTTTCTATCTGCATTCCCTGCTTCTACTATCTTTCCTTTCCCGCCTTCCTCATGTAACTCTGTTTTCCGCTTTGTTTTCTCTCTCTGGATGTTCCCTGCCTTCCAAAATATTCTTGTCTACCCTCTCCTCTGTGGGCTCTTCCTGTCTCATGGATCCCTCTCTAGTTCCATCCTTCTTCTTTTCACTCATCACTTCTTCAGGACCCTTACTCCTTTTTGCTATAGCAGCACTTGGGCAAGTGAGTCCTCAGCTTTGCTCCCAGAGTCACACCTATACACCCACTTATAAGCCCCACTGAATTTAACAGGATTTACCAAGATTGTCAGGAAAATCTGAATAAAACTATAATGCAACACTATCATAAATTTCCTAAAACTGAAACTATTAAACTCAAATTATTACACAATCTTTCCTTGACCCATATAAGTTTTACTGAATCCTAAACACCTCAGTTGTTCCAATACATATTTCTCTCATAATCCATTTTCATGGGCAGCATTAATGCAACGGAGTATCTTTAAAAGCTGAGTAGATCTCACAAGCCTAACACTTATTCACACTTCTGTTGAATTAAAAAAAATCTTGCCAGATTAGACTCACGATTAATTATTTAAAGTTGCTGGAATATTTTAATCTACAGAAATAGAAGCATATCATACAAAGTATTCTATAATTATATTAAAAAAGAACAATACTCCAATTTATTATTATTAACAACTACACTGATTTTAGTGTACAGAAGAGAGGCTGGTATGATCATGGATGTAGATTATGAAAAAAGCAGCCAGTAAAACTCATATTTGTGTTTCTTAAAGTAATAGGAAACATGTATCTTTAACTGTATCATTTTGTCTCTATCAGTGGTGGCAAGCCTTCAACACTCCGGATGTTTTATACCACAACTCCCAGAACTCCAAGCCTGTATTGCCAATGACAAAGGACTGTGGGAGTTGTGGTCCGAAACATATGGAGTTGCTGAAGGTTTGCCACCAATGGTATATCCTTCATGCTATCTTAAGATCCTAGTCTATCTTAAGATCCGCCTCTGCTGTCTTTCCAGAAGCAGGCAAAGACCTTCCTCTTTGAGCAAGCTTTCCCTGAATGAGAGACTTCCTACTATGTAACTTTATATGGATTACCATACATGATTGCATTGACTGATTTCATAAGAACACCAGTGTTTTCCATGTTACATTCCACCCCTCATAATGGATTTTTCTTTTCTTTTTGCATGCTCTTTGTGGCTCTACTGTTACCTTTTAATGATCTAAGATCCCTCTTCTAACTCCCTGTTCTTAACCTGAATAAGTCTTAATTTTTCTGGACTGTATATTGTATCTCATTATTGCAAGCCACCTTTGGTCCTTTTCCAAGGAGAAAGGTGGGGTAAAATATTCAAAATAAAAAATAAAATAAAAAATAGTTTACTACAATTGCTGTTCACTGTACTTTCATGAAATAAGACACCGCTCAACTCTCTTGAAATAAGATAACAGTTACAATTACCGCTGATGAACATATCACTATTTCTAGCATAAATTTTTTAGAGGATACATTTGTCCTCTAATGATTCTATGTAACACCTCAAATGTATACATTAATGTTACAGTACCTTTGAAAGACCATTAAAGGCATTTCAAAGCTCTTGCATACATCAGGAGATATTTTAAATCCAATGGCAGCTTAAACAAGAATAGCAGGATTATGAATGGCTTAAAACTAACAACTGAGATTACTATCAACAGGCTTGTACCAATTACGCCCTAATTCCAAGAATTTGTAATTTTATCTTCAATACTGGAAGTGCATGATATTTTGTGATGATGTGCCTTGCACATAGCAGACTCTGTGCAGAATTCCAACAATACAAATTTCCTGCAATGTATGCCTCCGGATCAGGCCACATATATAAGAACAAACTACTTACACAATAATTCTTAAACTACATTACCGACCTCTGCCTATGGCCCAATAGAAATGCAAATACAGAGCCTTTCTTTATCATCCTGGATATCACATGCATTATTTCAGGGCTGTTCAACTTTGAACAGGCCAAGGTCTTCTTTTTCCAGTCAAAAGTGCCTGGGGGCTACTACAATAAAACCTCTACTCGTGAATTTTATCTGTTCTGAGCATATGCTCATAAGTAAAAAACTTTGTAAGTAGAGCAGCGGTTTCCCATAGGAACACACTGAAAATCAATTAATCCTTTTCAGAGGGAACATATTTCAATGCACTCCTATGGTAAGGCTGACCATGCACATGCTTCCCTTACACCCTCTCAAGCTGGTGTGGACTGGTGCAAGGGAGGCGCGTACATGCTTGCGCAGATCACCCCTTCCGCTTGTCCAGGCTGCTGGAAGACTTTTTTTTTTAAGTGCACTTTCCCTCCCAACCCGCCCGGGGCCTGACTTGACTCTACCTCTTCTGTTTCCCCCCTTCTCCCTTCCAGCGCCCTTGCTGCCACTGCTGCTGCTGCCCATAGCTCTCACTCACTTCTGCCATGTTCTCTGTGCAGCTGGGATGGGCCAAGCCAGCAGTGGGGCAATCACATTGCCATGGCGGCACAAGGAGGGAATAGCTCAGAAGGGGAGCAGAAGGAGTGGCAGGTCACAGTCTCTGTGAGGCAGCTGTGGGGGGGGGGGTAAGAGGATTGGGAGGAGGGGGAGGATGGAAGGGTAGGAGGAAGGAATTCTCCGGGGGGGAGAAGAGGGGGACGTCACCATGCAAAGTAGGTGGGTACAAGCATGACCCCGCCCTTCACTGTCCCCTCCACTCCCCTTTCTCCACTCTGCACCAACAACTCAATTGGTCACGGGACAGTAGTGCGCTGATCATCTGGCCGGTAGGGAGAGCAGGGGACTGTGCCATGGCCCTTGAACTGCCCCGCTCGGCTGAGACAGTCGGCTCGCAGGCCCAGAGCTTTGCTGGGGCAGTGGTGGTCCTTGGGTTGGGGGAGGTAGAGGTGGAGAACATATCCCCTCAAATTTTTTATTGATGGCTGGCGGGCTACTTTTGAACCCTTCACAGGCTACTGGTAGCCCCTGGTCTACCTGTTGGGCAGCTCTGCATTATATTTATGGCTGATGAGCCGACTCTACCATGAGTAGCTCTGCTGGAAGACAGAGCAGCAGGGATGGAATTCTGTGCACCTTGCTTTTTATCATGCCTCTACAATCAACCAAAAATGTACATTTCAGTGGAGTGGCTGAAAAATCAACAGACACCTATTTCTGATTGCTCTGGTGCCTCACATATGTTTATTTATTTTGGGGCCATCCTCAGAAGGGCCATGGTATCAGATTTATATGCAAAGAACAAGAGATCAGACTGCAAATGTGCTTGTTATCAGTTATGTATGTAGTTCTGTACCAAAAATGACTCAGTTAGGCTGTTAAATTTCAAGTCAAAGTTCATGTTGATAGTTCAAAAAGCAAAGAGAAAGCAAGGGGTAGTGAATCTCTTGACACCACTGACTCAAATTTACTTTCAGAGAAGTTTGGGAGATGCACTCCAGTAATGGACAGGATCCAAAGTAAAGGAGGGGGATTAAAAATACCAACAAATATTATTTTGACCTCTTAGTGTTATTAACTAAGTCTAAAACAAAAATTGGCAACCCCTCCCGCAAACAATGGTCTTATGGGAAACGAAAATGGAGTCAAGGACGCATGGCCATACAGAGAACCCTAGAGGGCCAGAGTGAGACCCCAGGAGAATTAATTTCCACCTCACAGCCTGCAATTCTCCACTCTTATTCTGAACTCTGGGATTAGTACTCTCCCTTGCTTGTAGAACTAGAGAAATTAGGAAAAACAGAATATCAGGGTACATAGCCCACAATCCACCTCCCTAGCCCTTGGCCAGTCCCACCATTCTATGACTCTCTACAGTACTTTTAAATCCTCTGATCGGTGCTCCTTGCTCCTTCCCAGGTGCTACTTAAGTCCAGGTGACCACCCCTTTGCTCCTCACTCACATTATCTTCCTCCTCCTCAGTGGTGGGCAGTCTTCCTTATGCAGCACTTGTTGTGGGTAGAACAGGAGACATCAGTGAATGATTTTCTCTGACTCCAGTCAGACTGAGGCTGATCCAGCTTCTCCTTATGACCAGTGATGCCAAGTGCTAGTACCCTGATAAAAAAGGCCTATAATTTTCCCACCATGGGACGTCAGGGACAGCCCAGGTGTCAACACTAACTTGTATGGTACCAGAAAACAAAGTTTCCAAGCCCTCTTTAGTACTCTTTAGACATAAAAACTGCAGAAAGGATGGGGCATTCCTGATTCTCAAGAAGGCAGCAGGATCAGCAGAAGTACAGAATCTTACATGTTTAATTTTTACATTGCATGGGCTTCTCTTAAATATGTTTTAAAGATAAGGTATACAATTCAATATGGTACAAGGTTAAACCAGACCACCTAATTGATTCCCACAAAATATTTGGGTCTGCTTAAAAATAAAGCTACACTAGCAAAAAAAAGTGGGGGCTTTAATAACTGAGCTTACCACTGCTATCATTCTTATGCATTACTCCTTTTCTAATGCTACTATTGAGTGAAATAAAAGCCATCTAGGCCATGTGAGCTACCTACAAAAGTTCAACTGTACTAAAACTATGTTGATGTGGCTAGGCCAGCATATGTAGTGGGGATTCTGCTTACTGTTTACTGAATTTACTGTGCTGATTTTAATTTTTGTTTTTATACTTGAACATCTTACTTCATTTTAATATTCACTATGACCTGTTGATATGGGGTGTGGTGGCTCAGTGGACTAAGGCTCGGTGGTTCGAATCCTGGGTGCCATGCAGCAGAGCGAGCTCCCACTGACAACCTCAGCTCCTGCCAACCTAGCAGTTTGAAAACATGTAAATGCAAGTAGATAAATAGGTACATGGCCATGGACTTGCACAACACTGGCTCTTCGGCTTGAATACGGAGATGAGCACCACCCGTAGAGTCAGACATGACTAGCACGCATGTGCAGGGGGAACCTTTACCTTTTTATGACCTGTTGATTCAGTCCTGCTTGAAACTGCATAATCTACTGATTTGTTTATTATATATTTTAATGTTTATTATGATCCACTTGGCCATGGCCTATTTTTGGAGGGAAAACCCTATAAATAAAACCAAAATGATAACATAGCAATCCAAGTAAACACCTCATAACTTACTCCCAGTTAACCTTTAATGGCACTGCGAGAGACTACAGGTTGAATCCAATAATCTACTAAGGAAAAACTACCGATACATCTTTTAAAACAAAATTCCATACGATAAGTTACAAGGCTAATGCACAATCTATATGTCACTGCTGCTTATGAATTCCTTTCATTTCATACAGCCAGCAGCATACAAACATTAACTTAATGTTTACTGTGCAAGGCATCTCTTTCTCCAAGCTGAACACTGGTGAAATCCACCAGTACCACTCCACACCTTTCATTATGAAATGAGCATATCTGAACATGTCCAAAGAAATCAAATTAGAACATTTTGATTTCATCATATCCAATGAGAGCAGATATTTTATATCTCTGAAAGGAATATATCATTCTTCAAGCAGAGAAACCTTCTAAAAACAATACCCTGTAAACCTTCATGGTACGCCAGAGACTTTTCACTGCTCATCAGAAAACACTGCATTAACATCACTCATGGGTGAAGCCATATCCACACAGACCCCTCTGATTAAACTCAGCATTTGTCAAATGCAATTAGAAATAACAAAAGAAAATAAAGCTACTAGATAGCTCAGTGTTTTAGGTTTCTGGCTGTGGAGCCAATAGTTTGGAATTCAATTTCCCACTGGGCCTTTGCAACAGGAGCTGGGCTCAGTGATTGGTAGAATCCCTTTCAGCTCTGCAGTTCTAAAATGGTAGTGGTAAAGATTGAGTATATTCTCTATCTTGGGAAAGAACCTTCTTTGCCTTCCTTGCTGCAATGTTATTGATTTGATAATCAAAGTCTTATAGTCCCAGCACTACTAATTTCTGATCTAAAAAATGGGAAGGGTAGGAGCAAAGTGACAGGACAGAAAGTGTGGAAGAACAGGTTCTCTGTATTTCCCTTTCAATAAAGATATTTCTGTTAAAGTTCCTGATGGAGGCTTTCTCCTGATAGCTGGGGAAGACAGAAAAAAGAAAACAGGAAATCCAGCCATATAAACTGCCAGTGTTGTCCTTCTGTCCCACTGATATCCATTCAGTTTAACTCCTAGTCTTGCTATTTTTGTTTTCCCATTCAAAGGAATTGCGCTTTCATACTGAACTGGAAACAAAAAATGCACTCTAGGGCTGGACACCGGGATCACACAATAGATCCACTGAATAAAAATATTTTAAATAAATGCTATTTGTGAGTCCTGGGGAAAAGCTGAGAACATCTTCACCTGCCATAGGACATCACCTGTCCCCATAGAAGAAAAGGCAAAAGATCTCAAGGAAATGAGAAAACGGAGATTGAAGCTGGAAAGGGATCTGAGAGAGGGGAGGGAATCAGAGAGGAGACGGTAGACCAGAAGGTAAAGATCTTGGGAGGTTGACAACACCCAGAGAAAGAGAAAGGAGAAGGGGTGTCTGGGACTTACACTTCCAACGGTCATAAAGAGTAGGAAAAAAGAGATCTATAAGAAAAGGTGGGAAAGTAGCATGAGTAGAAGTGGGGGAGACAGAGAAGAAAGAAAAAGGGGATGACACTCCTGCTAGAGTGGGAGTGGATCTGGGTGAATAATCCCTGGACTGGACATTGGGAGAGGCCGATGGTACATGGTAAGGTGGCCAAATGATGGAGATGGGGGTCTGTAGTCCAGAAATCCTTGTACTGTGAGGAGAAAGAAGCCCTTGAGTGTAGGAGAAAATTATGTGAGCAGAAGGCGAATGTAGAACTAGAAAAGAGAGAGGATGAGATGGATCCTGGAATGTTGTAGAATGCAGATGAGCTGGGAGCCTGGGACACCCAGGAAACAGAAAGTTGAGGACTCGGGGAAGGGGTGCACTTCCTGCCTCTTTCACTGGATACAATATTGATGGACATTGATTCCAAAGACTATGGGGGACTCCGTAATGACACTTTAGGAAACCCATTGGTTGACCATGATTTGATCCTGTTCTGGACCCCATTGGGCAGGGGAAAGATGTTGGATGTTAGACACTTCTAGTACCTTGGAGTTACCAGAAATAAATGTTGATTGTTTGAAGTATGATATGAAATCTCTTGAGACTTTACTATCAGAAAGTATTAGACAAGTTAAGGCAGAGGTAAACAATGAGCCCTCACACTCTTATGCAACTTGACAAGGTCCCAGGCTGGAGTATCACCAAAAGGACACAGAGCGGTTCTGCCTCAATCTCTGTGCCCTTTATTCATGTACAGAACAGGCTGTGTACTATCAACACATTCATAGTGAAACTCACACATTAGCTTCTCTGTTTGATGTACCTCAGAAAGTTGAAGCTAAAAGGCAGGAGGGAAAGAAGTCACACATACCTTGAGCTTAGTGAAAGAAAGGCACTAAGTGTAACAAACAAGAACTTACAACCAAGCTTGTGCTACAAGGTATGGCATTAAAGAACCCATTGGCTATCAATCTGAATCCACGTGCAATGCGGAAATAATAACAAATTCCCCCACAGAAACTGTTGTAAGGGATTAACAAGCTGCCATGCATGAAGCACTGTGAGCACCCAAACATGCTATATAAAAGAATTATTAATAATAATTTAAAAAGTCTTTTTCACTGCTTCAAAGAATAATTCTTTTGTATTAGTTCTGCCTCCAAATTACACAGAACTCCCTGTGCTACCAGGAACTAAAAACATAATTTGTTTGATGTTGTTCCCAGACTCATACATTAGTGGTGCAACATGAACGTTTCAAGAAGGTAACTTACAAGGCAGTTTTTATTTACTCAAGGGAAGGGCCTACAACTTTAATAACATCAGTATATCACCCACTTTTATAAAAAGAATGATGAACTCAACAGCATCTTAAGTAAGAAGAATTTCAGGGAACAGTACTGAGAGAGACCACTGCCTGAGATCAGACAGAGCTGCTGTTGTTCACAGTAGGTAGTACAACAATCCAATGGCATACATTTTTGTACGGTCATTATCCAAATCTATGATTTAGAATCAAGGCACTAGTGAAAGACTGTGGAAGCCAAATACCTAATCACAAGGCATTAAATATTGCAAACAACAATACCCAGAACCCATTAAAGATCAAACATTTGGTCCATTTCAACAACCTGAAGCATGCAGATGGAGTTAACTGCCTCATTACCAATTATAGTACAGTGGTACCTTGTATAAAGGAATTAATTTGTTCCAAATGAAATTATGTTAAGCAAATTTTCCTTTATACAAATTTACCATAGGAATGCATTGAAAACAGAGTAATCCATAATCGTGACCATTTTTATGTTGTACGGATTCGCCCCATAGACGATTCTGTTAAGCAAATTTCCCCTATCTCCAGATTTTTTTATGTTGTACAGATTTTATGTTATACAAACTTTGCTATACAAGGGTCCACTGTATGTGCAACATAAAAGCTTACAAACACTTTTGCTAACAGCCAGAGTGTTCATGCCTTTCCCTGGAACAAGGACAGAGCAATCAATCCTTACTTTAAGGGCATATTGTGGGCATTCAACCAAAAATGCAGCACACAAACAGTATGAAATCAAAGTAATTCAGACTGGCTGAGAAAGTACCAGACGTCTGAGAAAACAAAATGTCAGGGCTGCTCTCAACTGTCAAGTCATAGATCCCAAGGCACAAGTACTTTGGAGTTGTTTCTGAGCATCCTTTGAGGCCGGCAAAGCTGTAAAACAGAATGCCAACCCAGCTACCCCTGATTTTCCAGGATAATTGGAAAACTGAGGCAGGATAATTAAATACAAAAATAGACCAGGTGGTATCTTTAGGCTACCAGTAAAACAACAAAAAAGTTGCTAATTTATAGATAGATAGATAGATAGATAGATAGATAGATAGATAGATAGATA
>JAHTLZ010003542.1:55675765-55687071 GCA_023846285.1 Phrynocephalus versicolor | reverse complement strand
ATAGATAGATAGATAGATAGATAGATAGATAGATAGATAGATAGATAGATTTGTGATGACTACACGACTCTGGAACTTGTTTCGAGGCAGGATAGTGAAAGTGCCGAATGGCACACAATGAAGCACTGCCTGCTGGAACCAGCAGTGCCTGTTCCCTGCTCAACTCATGACACAAAGCTGCTTGGACACGCAATTAAAGGGGGTGTGTGGAAGAGAAGCGACGCCTTGCAAGAGAGGAAGGAGTCTCCCGTTGGAAAACAAGGCAGGACCTGCATTTCCGAACGGACTGGCTGCCAAAGAAGGCCTGGCGCGGAGAGCAGTCATTTTGGAGCGGGCATTTGCCTCCTCCTCGTACCAACCGCCCTCCACGCCAGCTGCGGGACTTCCCCCCCCCCCACCACCGCCTCCCCTCCCTTCCCCTCCCCCGGGGTCAGCCGCTCGGGGTCTCTGCAAGCGACCCGCCGCCCCTGAAACGATCCTGGCCCCACCGGCACACAAACACAAACACACCTCCAAGGTAATAATAATAAAACCATAGCCGGAGGAGGCCAAGCACCTTCCCAGCTGGAGCGGCTCCGCGCCCGGCGCCTCGGCTGCGATCAGGGCGAAGGGGGCCCAGAGAGCCACTGAGGCGGCCAAACTCGACCCCGTCACGGGGAAATCTTCAGACGACAAGCAGTGGGGCCAGAGCCTCTCCGCGGGCGGCTCAGCCATCCCGACACAGATACCCACCGACCCCTTTTCGGCGGCGGCGGCGGCGGCCCCCTCTTACCTCAGCTAACATTATTCCTCGCAAAAGTGGACGCCTCCGGCTCTAGCCCCGCCGCATGATGGTGCCCTTCCCTTCTTTCCCCAGCCGCAGCCCGCAACGTCGGCTCGCTCTCTTTTCGCTTCCTCTGGCCGCCAAGGAAACCGCACAGCCAGCCGGGCTGTCAACCTCCTCGTCCTCGTCCTCGTCCTCGTCCTCAGCGGTCCCTCGGCCCCGCCACCGCCGCCGCCGATGCTCCCGTGGCCGCCGCTGCTGCCACCGCCTCGGCAGGTCGCTCAGGGGAGGCGGCCATCTTGAGAAGGCTACGTGAGGCGCCGTGGCCGGCGCGGCCGCCCATCCGTCGGGGCGGGGAAGACGCGGGGTTAGGCCTTTTTTTTTTTTTATTTATTTCCCAAGCCGGCCGCTGGCCTGAGGCTGCCCGCCCGGTCGCCGCCTCTCGGCTGGGGCCCGCCCACACGCCCTGCTTCGCTCACAGACGCCGGGGCTGGCTCGCCGGGGAGTTCCCTGCGCTCGCTTCCCCCGCCCCGGGGCTCTCCTGCCGTCACAGGCAGGGCCTTCTCTGGAGGCCTTTTTTTTTTTTTAGAGCGGCAGGATTTGAGCGAGATCAAGGGAAAGAGGGAATCACGGAGAAGCCCTTGCTGAGCCTGGTATGGCGTTGGGAGTCCCTTGTTCCAGATCCCGCTTAAGCTTACACATTTTAGTAAAGGCGGCGAAGGGGTGGACAGAGAGAAGTAAAATATTGCTTCGCTTTATTTTATTTTTTCCCCTCTCTCTTTCCGTTCTCCTTTTTCTTCCTCGGATTCCGCCGACACCCGAGAAGAGACTTAGCTCGCCTACTTCTTGAGGAGAAAGAGAGAGGAACGGTTAGTTCCCTGCCCTACTAACTGACCTCTTTAGCTTGTTTTAAGGAGAAACGAGAGAGGTTTGAGCTGAAAGTTGTGGGAGTCAGGTTGCGTCTAGAGACACGACTTTTCTCTCGGTTAGGCTGCAGTCGTGAAGGTCTTGACTCCAGAGTAAGACCGCCTAAATATCCGGGGGTGTTCGTTTGCTTAGTGAAAATTCACAAGCACTGCTTGTGAAAATTCCTCCTGTTTTGTAACCAGGGTATGACCTTTTCACCTGCTTCTGCTTCCAGTGCTGGGCATCAGCACAAAACAAAAGCGGAAACATAAAGAAGACAAAGACGTGGTAGCACCTGACGCACTAAATGCTATATATACAGTAATTTAATTAGAGCTTTGGGAACCTGTCAAGGGACTACACAATACAAAACATTCATTCAGGCCTCTAAGTTAAAGGGACCTGGTGCTTGGTAGATTCAAGTTGCATTTCACATCTAGCAGTGATTAAGGGCTGCTTTTTGGTATTCAGTTTTTTTCTTTCGAAGCTTTGTTCTATAAACAGCAACAGTGATTAGTGGCTAAAGGAAACAACCACAGAAACAACCTGTGTAAATGAGTTGAGAATGACTGCCAGTACCTAGACCTTTGAAGCTTGCTCTGTGGCTAGTTGGGTTAGTAATGACGAACCTTTGACTAATATTTATTGAAACATTCAATAAGTATATGTATAAGTATTTCAAGTACCTTGAAAACAATGAGCCAACATGGATTTCTCAAGAACAAATCCTTTGCCAACGACATTAAATTATACAGGGTAGTAAAAACTGAGAGAAATTGTGAGGAGCTCCAGTGGGATCCCTTGACAGTGGGTGAGTGGGCAAATTAGTGGCAAATGAATTTCAAAATTAGTAAGTGCAGAGTGATGCATGTTGGGGCAAAAAAAATTACATCTATAAACTGATGGGGTCAGAACTCTGCAACAAACCAGGAAAGGGACCTTGGTGTCCTGGTGGACAGTTAAATGAAGGTGTCAACCCAATGGGCCGCAGCAGTGAAAAAAGCAAACTCAGTGCTAGGGATCATTAGGAAAATGTCAGCAAGTGTCATTTTGCCTTTTTATAAGTCTATGGTGAGGCCTCATCTGGAGTATTGTGTATAGTTCTGGTCACCATACCTCCAGAAGGATATTATGGAAATGGAAAAAGTGCAGAGGAGGGCAACCAGAATGATTAGGGGACTGGAACACCTTCCTTACCATCTGAGGCTGCAAAGGCTGGGCCTCTTCACTTTTGAACGACAGCCCCTAAGAGGTGACCTTATTGAAGTTTATAAAATCATACACAGTGTGGACAAAGTAGAGAAGGAAAAACTATTTTTCCCATCACACAACACTAGAACTAGGGGGCACTCCATGAAACTTTTGGGTGCTAGATCTCAAATAAGAGAAAGTACTTTTTCACCCAGAGGATCACTAGTCTATGGAACTTCCTGCCAGAAGAAGTGGTGACAGCTGTCAGCCTTAACAGCTTTAAGAAAGGATTTGACAAGTTCATGGAGAAAAGGGGTTATCAATGGCTATCATTATAGATGCCTAAGGACAACCTCCGGGTTGGAGTGATAGGCAAGGTCTCTCTCTCTCAATGCCATTTGCAGGGAATTGTAAGCAGTTGAAGTCATCTGCTTGGGAATACCCTGAAGCAAATGGTGAGCGGCTGATAGGATGCTGGACTGGATGGGCTGTGGCCTGTTCCAGCAAGGCTGTTCTTAGGTTCTTACCTTGGACCACATACCCTCACAGTATTCAAGAGAAAATTGGACAATCATCTCTCAGATCTTTATTGATTTGGGATACTGCATTGAACCGGGGGTGGGGGTGGGGTGGATTTCATGGCCTTGTATGCCCCTTCTCAGAATTATTCTCTAATTTTATGAGTGGACAGAAATAAGCAGCGATTTTAATTAATATAAACTATTGAAGTTGGAGAACCCTTGAAAATGATAAACTAGGTCTTCATTGGCTGGAAACCTGTAGCTTAGCATTGAATGTTGCACTAGAGTAGGCCCATTTGAATCATTTGTCTTGTCGAGTCCTGATTTATTCAGTGGACCTTCTCTAGTACAACATGCTATACTAAACAACAGAATTTCAGCAAATTATCACATTTGAGCCTTCGGGGCTTTTGTTTGTTACTGCATTCCTTTGAAAATCTGACAAAAATGTAGGCGATATTTGAATCTGAGATGTAAAATTTGCCTCAGTTCTATGAAAACTATTATATCATTAACAAACAGAATGTTGAATATAGATCACTCAAAGGTTTCGTTTTGCTTGGTCAACAACAGTTCTGAATTAAAGGAAAACATATAAATGAGAACTTCAATTGTGCTCTTTTTTGATAATAAAATCCTTTAATAAGGTATTTAGATATGCTGATAAGACAACATGTTCAGTGAACAATAAAAAGGGGACATGAATCAACTTTATATTATTTGTCTACTTTGTGGTACTGTAGCTGTTTTGGCCTCTTGGTTTGTAATGCAATAAGAGTACAGTATAAGATCCATGTTACATCAGATATAAAGCTTACTTGTCAGGAATTCTGTTCTAGATAGTGAACAAGATACTATGGGAAACCTAGAAGCAGAACATAAGCATAATACTATATCTCATTTCATGTTTCCTAGCAACTGATATTAAGAAATGCACACTGCCACTGTATGCAGGATTTCATACATGGCCATGCAGTAGTCACTGTTATAGCCTTACCCTGCAACTCTAGAATGCCATTGCCGATCCACTAATCTGTTAGGCATCAGCCATTGAAACTGCATTCCTTTAACATTGTTAAGGGTAACAATACATCTGCATGAATAAATAATGTAGCATATTGTTTCTTTGATAGCACTTGTTGGTCAACCAGTATTTGCGCAAACCACAGTTCTTGTTACCGGTATTTGATTGTCTGCTATGTGCATTCTTTTCTGGTTGCTCCCATATTTGAAAGAAGGAATTATATCTTTATTGCCTCTGCATTGTTTATGTTGAATTCCTCTTTCAGTGCCCTAGGAGATTTTTCAGGACTACCAGTTTTGCCTCGTGGTTTTGCTATGCTGGCTGGATAGCTCAGTGGTTTAGAAATGGGATTGGGATTTCTATTCCCTATTCTGCCTCCTGCAAGTAGAGCCAGCTTGTGTGGCCTTGAGCTAGTGACAGAGTCCCAGGGAGCCCCCAGGAGAAGGGAATGGTAAAACACCTCTGAGCATTCTCTGTCTAGAACCGTCTGGAAAGTATCACCATGAGTTAGAGTTGACTTTACAGTACCTTATGATGATTATAATGACAGTGAAGACAATTTTGTTGCAGTGGTCCTGTCAGTTAACTTGATAAAAGTTGTTAAACCAATACCATCTCTTAAGAAACTTGTTGTTAGAAATATTTGAGATAACGGAAGGCCAGACAGGATACGAATGACAAACTGACTCAAATACCTTTTGCTTTATATAGTCCTCTTAGAACCAAACTGGACATAAATGTATGGATTCAAATTCACAGGTAGTCTCTGGAGATCAGCCACTGTTGAAAAACTGACCATTCAAGATGGGTTTAGTGTCTTTTGGCAATAAGATGGTTATTGCTAGAGATGAGTTGGCCCAGCAGGTGTTCTGTGATCCCAGCCCCTGTCCACTCTGGCAGGTGCCCACTTGGAAATAGCACACAGAGGAGGAGGGTCAGGGAAGCTGGAATTTGTGCCCATCTGTAGTTACTACCAGATGACTGTTCATATATGTGGTTGTTTGCTTAAATCAGTGGTTGCCAATCTTGCATTGCTCAGGTATTCTTGAATTGCAACTTCCAGAAACCCTGGCCAACACAGTTGGTACACAGTTGGCTTCTGGTAAATGTCTAACAACACCTGGATTACCCAAGGTTAGGAACCATTGGTTTAAATAATTGTTATTCCATTTGTCTGTGAAAATTGGCACTCAGTTTATTAAATTCATTGGCATGGGTCATTTCTCTACACATGCAGATTAGAGATGGGCACAAACATTGATTCAGATTTTGTGCCAGTTTGTACACATGGCACTACAAGTGACACATGTCCCCCACCCCCACCCCCACCCCCCTGGCCAATGGCCCATTCAGCAGTTGAAGTGTTCTCCTTTCCTCTTCCTCTTTGGCTAACTGACCAATCCCTGGCAGGAGCATGGGTTTGCCTGCTCTGCCTCCTTGTCTGAGTGGGTGATCAGACAGGGCAGGAAAGCCTACGCTTCTGATTGGGATTGGTTGAACACCTGAACACTGTTGTTGTATGTGACTAATTTATTGGCAGGTAAACAATCTTTTCATGCCAAGCATTATTATCTAAGCTGATTATGCCAGAAGACCTGGTGCCCAATACTGGGCTACACTCAAAGCGTTGCTAGTTTATATTCTGCCGCTGGCATTGGCTTCATGATCCCAGGGCCACCTCCATAATACAGTGAGGTAGTAAAGTGGTGTCCAGAAAGTTCACCTGTTGTGTGGATTGTTCCAGGGTGAGGTTGAGTAAGTTCTTGTTGACCTTGTGACAGACATAATTTTAGTGTTTATGAAAGACTATGCTTATCCCTTTTATGTGATTTCCTTCTTTTCATAGTAATCTGTTAAGGGCCATCCATGTTGTGGACTACCACTTTAACAGTAAAGCCAAGAAGAAGGTTTCAGTGTTAGCACATTAATTTTCAATTTTGAAGGGAAAGCTTTGACTGAGGCAGAAGCAGCCAAGCCCTTTATCACTTCCAGTTTCCTCAGAGGCTAGAACAGTCTTAGGCCTGTACCTCTGTAATTGGAAAAAAGGGGAACTTGGTAAATTAAGTTATTATGTATCATTAATGTCACATGCCCCTTCTTTCCCTAGGAGATTTTAGTAAATAACTCTTAGCTTCAGACATCTCTGAATGTGGTGTTTCTCATGTTAAAAACCATGAAGCCAAAAATATTATGGACTTGTGTTGTTCTGCTTTTAAGGCTTGTAGCAGTACAAAATAATTGTCATGTGTGCCGTTCCATCTCTAGTGTTTTCTGGACTACAGTAACTGCACAGAAACATGTATGGAGCAATACAGACCAGCCTTGAGAAGAGATTATATAAAGAAGTGTAAAGAGGCCATATTTTGTGTAACCCTAATAAGGCACTCAGATGCCTGTGATATTTACGTGACTGTTCAAGCACGTGGGAAAAAGCCAGACCATAATTACAACTTAAGAGATTTGTAACCATCCAAAGGTCATTGGACCTGTATGAGAAGTTACAGTGGTACAGTAACCCCCGCCTATCACGGGGGTTAGAGACCCACTCAACCCACGATGCCTGAAAATCCGTGATATGCGAAAGCGGGGTGGGGGGCGATCGCTCCCTGCTGCCACCCCACGGCTCCGAGGCCTCTCAGGGGTGCCCAGGGCAGTGAGGGGGTAGCGATTGCCCCCTGCCCTGCTTCTGCATATCACGGAAGGCTCCGAGGCCTCTCAGGGGTGCTGGGGGGGAGGCGGGGAGTGATGCGATCACTCCCCGCTGCCCCCCGCGGCTCTGAGGCCTCTGGGGGTGCTGGGGGAAGGCCTCTCGGAGGTGGGGGAGGCTGGGAGCAAAGCCCCCCCCATGGCTCCGAGGCAGACGTACTGCGATCCCACGATACAGTGGGACCGCAGTACCTGAACCGTGAAATGGCAGGGGGGTGACTGTACCCCAACTTAAGAGCAGCTCTACTTAAGAGCAATTGGACTTAAAAGTGGAAAACTGTTGGCATTTTAACTGCCGCCTTACAAATTTTAGACATGGTCTGCTCAACTTACGATTTTTTTTTAATTTTTTAACTTATTTTTTAATTTTTTTAGCTAGGCACCCCGACTTAAGAGCAGTTCGACTTAAGAGCATGCATTTGGAACAGATTAAATTCATTAAGTTGAAGTACCACTGTATTTTGCCGGACCTCATCCAGTATACCCAGTCTCCAACATCCCTCACCACTACTGTGCCTCCTAGAAGTTGCAGTCCAAATGATGATGATGATGTCAAGTTTGACTTATGGTAACCATTTTCCGAGTTTTCTGGTTAGAGAATACAGATAAGTGGTCTGCCATTCCCTTCTTTTGGGGGTACCCTGGGACTGTGCAGCTTGTCTAAAGCCACACAGGTTGGTGCTAATCGTAGGAGGTACAATGAGGGATTGAATTTCCACAGACCCGCTCAGCCAACTTCTCCAGCAACATGTAGAAGACCTCAAAGCTTCCAGTTAATAAATACAGTATTAATTGCCTCTGCTTAAAATAAAGTCAACAACATTTCTGGCCAGATGAAGTTTCCAAACAGTGCAGCTTCCAGTAAAGTGCATTAAACTAGTCTAGTCTGATAGTTACATATCTAAAGCAGATTCAGGAACAAGCCTAGCCGGTAAAAAAGAACAGTGAGATCCAGCCACTGTTCAAACATCCAGAAAAGGGGATTTTTAGCACTCAGTTCAATGTGTAGTTTTGATTCTATTGTGATTTTTAATAAATTATGCAAGACACCTTGGGGTTTCTCCTTAGAATATATTTAAAATAAATTAATAAAGAAATATGCGGTGCAGCCTTGTACAAAATGGCTTGTACATCTTAAACCCAGATCAAAAGCAAAGCAAAGTGTTCTGCTTATATACTGCCCCATACCACTTCAAGTAGTCTTTGGGCGGTTTACAATTTACTTACAGTATGCAGACTACACATTGCCCCCCCCTCCAACAAATGTCTTCTAAATACTCCCATTACATTTGAAATAAATTGTTCTTTCACCATCCACTACCAACTCCTGACACTAGTTCAGGTCTTCACCACCTACCTCAGCAGTCTACTGCTAATTACCTTTTGAATACATATGGCAGTTCAGCCCACATATGCAGATAACCTCACCCAAACATTTCATGTAGGTGTCAAAAAGGTATGATGTAATTGTTAGAGGTGGAATAATAAAATCTTAACTGGGCCAGCCAATATGGGACAAAATATAAGAAAGCAAGAGAGATCTCTTTTTCCCCAAGGAAAAAAAACTTTAATACACAGTAAACGATCAAGCTTTTATGCACAAAGATCAAACATATTCCCTGTGAATATGTTCCCAACATGCATTAAGGATTTCCCAGAGTGAGGGGTTCAAATAGTGCACCCACAGGCTGATCCCATTCTCTTTTAAACATTTTTTTAATATCACAGGGGTCCCTACACACAGTGGGTGGGGTGGGAAATCTAAGGATAAAAACAGGAAAGTTCAAGTGGTATAATTACAATATTTCTCTATATAATGGTACAAAAGCTATGTTTTAGTTTTCTAATACTGTTGGACTTTTTAAGCTATTTAATTCTTTCTCATAAAAGCTATATAGTGGTTTCCAGCTGTCTCTTGCCTTCTGTAGCTCTGTGTCCTTTATCAGTTCTGATGTTATGTCCATTTTAGCTGCTTCACATTTTTTGACCAAAAGTTATTGTCTGGTTGGTATTACAGCTGCTCTCCAATATTTTGCAAATGCAATTCTTGCTATTGTGACAGTATTCAGTAACAAATGCTTTATCTTAACATCCTTAATTTCTGTTATGATATTCTAGAAAAATATTTCTGGAACATTTCAGAAATCATACAGTGAGGAGAGCACTTTGTTGGATGTGAAAGTGGATCCAGCAAGTGGTTTGTTTAACAGAAAATCTGCTTAAAGGAAAAAATTTTTTCCAAAGATAGGGGGAAAATGTTTAACAGAATCACCTATGGCGCGAATCCGTACTACAGAAAAACAGTCACAATTAGGGATTAATCTGTTTTCAATGCATTCCTATGGGAAATTTGTACAAAGGAAAAATTTGCTTAACATAATTTCATTTGGAATGAATTAATTCCTTTTATACAAAGATATAGAAACATACCTGGATGGGTGTCACTGACAGAAGCATTTACGCAACAGGCACTGATAAATGAAAATAAACTATTGAGATATTATGAGATATTGAAAAATGAAAAGGAACTAAAGTCAGAGGAAGAACTTAAAAACCAAAAAGTTACATTAGATTGGTGGGCTAAATCACAATTGACTTCGAGGTTTGTTAAATATAAGAAATAGTGTTTTTATATGCAGAGAACTGAGTTGGACAAAATTCTCTTGTGAACTGAGGAAAAGTTGATCCAGAAAATATATAAATACATGTTAGAGCTGAAAATGCAGGATGAAATTGTGAAAGACTGCATGATGTTTATAGGAACAAAACCTAGGACACAATATTGAATTAGCACAGTGGAGTCAGTTATGGGAGAGTAAAATAAAATTTACTAAGACAATAAATTTAAAAGAATATATATATAAGATGTTTACAGATGGTACATGATGCCACAAAAATTAGCGAAAATATATATCTCAGATAAATGTTGGAAACACAACAACAAAGGAGAGTATTTTTACCATATGCGGTGGACATGTGATATAACAAGGAGATACTGGAAATGGTATGTGAGATCTTACAAAAATGTTGTAATATGCTGTCCCATTTAAACAAGAGCAATCTCTTCATTACATAAATACTAGCTTGAAGTGCAGATAAAGTCATTTTTAAAATCTCCCTTCTGCTTTTTGTAACTTTTTGGTATTCTGCTGATAAAGAGTTCTGGAGACCTTTGTCTGCCTGATAAAGAGTTCTGGACACCTTTGATTTATTGTATTATTGTAACTTCTGAAATATGGTTTTTGGAATTTTTCTTACAAAATTGATGATTATTTCTGCTTTTTATCAACAAAATGGTAGAATGTAAGTTTGCTTTAAATGGCAAATGCTTGTGTCTATGGATTCATGTATTTTAAATTATGCTAATCCTGCCTCACATTCTCATAGTGTGAACCATTCCAAAAGTATGGAATTCACTCCCCAGTCCTCTTTGCCTCTGCATATGAGTGATCCAGACATACCCCTTACATTACAGAATTTTCCTTAAAAGATGTTACACACCATTTAAAATTATTTTAACAGGGAATTAGTTGAAAAGCACACTACGTAATCTGTAAGAGAAATTCATTCATAGAATTGATGTAGGAATTGAGAGTGTGATGAGTTAGTAAAAACTTAAACAGTAAATGGCTACAATATAGCAGTCTACCACCATGATCTTCTGGGACCTCTTTCCAAAAAAAGCCCAGAAACAATGTGTATTTTTCAACCCCATTCACCTCCTTGAAGCCATAGTTGTGCCTTACAGTCCCAATTTTAGGGAGAATGTGTATCCCATAGGATTAATCTGTTTTTCCTTCACAGGGAATTTCCTCAGAGGTGTATGTCTCAGCAATCAGACTTGCAAATTAAAACCATAATGATAAGTAACCAAACAAGACTTACTGGAATGCAAGTTATGTATGTAGGTGAAGAGAAGCATGTGGTATCTAAATAGGATGGTCAGGTGAAAATGAGTACAGTATATGGTTCCTGTAGATTTCATAACTGTGGAGGAGGACATTTCAGTAGGTGTAGCTTCTAATTTAAAAATGCTGCATATGCTGATACTTCCTCTTCCAAACAACTACTGTAATACCTTTTTTTACAAGCATAATCCATTCTGGAATCATGCTCGTAAACCAATATATATATATTGGTTGTTTTGGCGTCGAAACGTCGCCAAAACAACCAGATTTATACACAAGAAAAACCT
>JAHTLZ010003542.1:55651970-55674265 GCA_023846285.1 Phrynocephalus versicolor | reverse complement strand
GTGTGGTTTGCTTGCTCTGTTGCTGATTGTAGGTTCGTTTGTTCTTTTGTGATCTGCTGTGTGGCAGAATACATGTGATCTGCTGTGTGGCAGAATACAGAGCACAGAATACATGACAAGTTGTCCTTATTTTTACTGAAATTCTATAGCCCCTGAAGAAAACTAAATAACTATTGCACTGAAATGCATTGGACTTGTTTGCCTTTGTTTTGTTTCTTTTAAATAAAAGACCTCATATGAAATAAAGTGTTCTTGTTTACATCTGAGATCATAGTTTTCTCCTTCTTCATCACCTCTAGTGGATCTACTAGGCAGGCCCTTTATTGTTATTGTTGTTTTAGGCAAACTTACTTATCACACAGTTTGGTAGGAAGGAAAACATAATGATAGTAAGCAGTTGCATCATGTTCCAAAAACCTATCTGTGTTTGTAGATCCTTACTTGTATTTATTTTTGTGTGTGTGTCCTGCCTGAAAGCAACAGATACTGTGCATGCATTTAGTTTCTATAATATTTGGGGGGGGGGGTTAGTAGCTATGGTGTTGAAATGCTTTGCAGAATGTTTTGCAAAAACAAACTTTTCTCATCTCTTGGTGCTCTGTGGCCTTTATAAATGAGGATCATAGCATTAGTTGCTATTGCTTATTCCTAAACTGAGGTCATAATCCTTGCTTTTCAAATATCTTAATCTTTTTCCATTGCAACCAGCAGGAATGTCAAAAACAAAGGATTATGCCTTCACTAATGGAAGGCTGACTCTTGTTCCCACTGTATTCGGCCTGAGCTGTGAGGGTTTCATAGAGGTGACTACAGAAAACAAAGTGGAAAAAAGTCACCTGGATATCTTGAGTGAAAATCAGAGGCAAGAGTAAGAATGCTTCATCTTAACTTACTGTGGATTGGTCTGGTACTTGATAGCCTCCATGACTGCCTTACTGCCTGTAGTTGAATATGCTGGCTTGACCTGCACAACCTTACAGGGCTGAGGACAACATATGAGAAATAGTTGTTTCTACTGTGCTGTCTGAAAAACATTCTGGGGATTGCAGTCCAAACAAAAAGTTTCCTGTGCCTTTTCTAAGTAAATATGCATATTCTCAGTTCCTGTTCAAGTGAAAGCCTGGCAAACGAAACCGTTTATCTTTATTGTCATGTTTTTCTCTCCTGAAAGTTATAATACCACAGTAGTATGCACCTCTGCTCAGGACAAAGTTATCTGATGGATCACATACAGTATTCAAATATGAATCTATATCAAGTATCCGGCTCCACATGCCGTCGCTTACAGAAAGATGTAATATTGGAGCTGACCAATGGCAAAGCCTTTGTAGTAGTGACTCCCTGGTTCCAGAACTGGCCTCCCAAGGATGCTTAACCGATGCCCATATAGCTCCTTTATTTATTTATTTATTTATTTATTTATTTATTTATTTATTTATTTATTTATTGCATCAAGTGAAGATGCAATGAACTTTAAGGTTTTCATTTCTGTTTTCTCTCTCTATTCGCATTAGTTACCGCTGTGCAGTCGATTTTAGGTCATCTTGTATAATCTGCTTTATCACAGTCAGAGCTTTGGATGATACCTCCCAGAATTTTCCCATTGCTATGATTGCTAGCCATGCTGGTTGAAAAATTATGAGAGTGTGTAGACCAAAAAGGAATTTTTCCAAGCTTTGAGTTTAATATTTGACTTGCTCTGAATTGTTTCCTGGTTTTGCTTTTGTTTTTAAATACTTCCCAAACCCCCAATTTTGACTGAGATACAACCTGCATTTTTTGTACATCAATAAGATGTTCTAAGCGAGACAAGTCAATCCCCTTCAGTGACTTTTCAGGATGCTGTGTCAAAGAGGGACAAAACTGTTCCTCTGAAAGTTTACTGCCTTCAAAAGGCAGAGAGACTGAAGCACGGTCCTTCTGCACACACCTCTCAAATAAGACAGTTATTTATGGCAGAGTATTGAAGGACGAGCAATAGAAAGCAGAGGCAGTTAAAAGAAGAAGAAAAACAGGAGCAAAGACGGACACTTCCAGACTGCAGAACACAGTGAGGAAATTGCTTCCACAACTCAATCATATCTAAAGTTTGCTCTCATACTCTCTCCTAGTAACTACTGTGTTTTTACTGAAAAGCAAAGCATTTCATGCAACAATGTAAGACAAAAAGTTTGTAATAACTAAAGTATGTAAAAGACACTATCAACAAATAATTAAGGGATTATGAAAAATGTTAACACGCACATGTGTATAGCAGAGTATAAATATGAGCTTAGCAGCAGTAGCATGTTGATAAAGTATAGTTAATTGTTATAAGTATTATCAGAACCCAGAAACAGAAAGACAAAGAAACATGACTTAGAATAAAACTCTTATATTGAATATATAAAGCAAATATACCACAAATATACAACAGCATAACTCCAAGCAATATCACATATACAAATCAACAGAGCATGGGGTACTGTTTTCTCACCATAAACAGTACCAACTTAACTTTATACAAGCCAGTTCTTATAAATACATTTAGACCTCATCAGACATGATTTTAACCAATCACATTCTGATACACCATGATGTCATTAACTATTCCACCTGTGCTAAATCACTTAACCTGCTGGTGATTTCTAATTCCTTGCACTTGTTAACATCATGAAACTGCATTTTTGACTGACTCCATTTTACAATTCTCTTTTCACTCTGTTAAATATACAATACATACATTTTGTCAATTCTACATATTATGACAGACACAGAGTCAATACGCCACTATAGTTCTTCATCTCACTCACTTGTGATTCATCCAAAAACCTGGAAGTGCCTAAGTGGTGTCTGGAATCAATAACAGAAGTTTTATTTGTCTTCCCAAGATGGTGTGTCTGAGTATGCCAGAGTGGGTGTACTGCCTTTTCTTAGGATTGTGAAGAGTATGTCCAGGTTTGTGAGAACTCCCCAAATCTGTAGAGGCACAACTGCCTTGCACAAGAGAGATGACTTGATACCAGGTGAAACTGCTGTTTTAGCTGTGAGCCTTCAGGACCAAGAAAGTGTATGCGCACATATATATTATATATATGTGTAATTGTGTGTATGTATTCCCCATGCTCTGTTGACTTGTACATGAGAGTAGTAAAAAAGCGAGCATCATATACAATCTTTGAAGATTATTCATAAATGATAATTACCGTAGTTGCTAAATGAGATCAAGTTTTAAAACTATACCTTGTCAGTTTTTAAATAAGCATATCTATTCCTGTTATGTTCTTTTATGGGGGGGGCGGTGATGGTGTCAGAATGCCACCTAAAATCTCTGGGTGCTTTTACACGACCCCTAAAATCCGAGGCAAAGGGCTCCCAGATCTGGAGCTTAAAATTGTTTTCCCACCAGCTCCGGACTTTTAAAAAAATTAAGTATGACCACACCCACCTAAGCGCGTCCCAGCACATTTTCCAAGTACCTGGTCTCTGAAAGTGAAAAATTTCTGATGCGGATATAAAGCAGTGAGTGCTGGGCTTTCCTTGCCTTTTTTTTTTTTGCCCCCCGCCCCTTTAAGAGACTGGAAGAGACTGAAGTGCTTCCTAGGGCAGCTCCCGACAGCAGAGCGGAGGTGAGCCTGCATTTTTTTCTCCCTTTTTTTCTCCCTCCCCTCACGCAGACAGGAGCCAGGGGGTGCAGAGGGTGGGAACACAGGAAGAGTGACAAACCCCCAAGATCTCTGGTCCGAATTTAAGTTGCCAGCGGATTTTAGGGGTCGTGTAAAAGCGCCCTATAATATATTGGCTATCCAGGTCCTAGCTAACACAGCCAACTTGAGAGATTGTGAGTTTTGCTGTCCAAAAACATCTGAAAGGCTGTATATTTGCTATGCCTTTTCTAAGCAAATGTACATACAGTGGTACCTTGTTTAAAGGAATTAATTCATTCCAAATGAAATTATGTTAAGCTAATGTTCCTTTATACACATTTCCCATAGGAATGCATTGAAAATGGAGTAATCCCTAATGCGACCATTTTTATGTTGTACAGATTCGCCCCATAGGCAATTCTGTTAAGCAAATTCCCCTATCTCCGGAATTTTTTATGTTGTACATATTTTATGTTATACAAACCGTTTGTTATATGAGGGTCCACTGTATTCTCAGTTCCTGTTCAAGTGAAAACTTGGCAAACTAAACTATTTATCTTTGTTTTCACATTTTTCTCTTCTGAAAGTTACAATACCACAGTAGTAACAGACAGCAATGAGCCTCATGGCTCAGTAGTTAAATGCCTGTACAGACAGCAATGACACTGCCAAGACCAGATTGTTGTGATAAGTAGTCAGAAAAGTGGAAGACAATTAAAGTAAAATGTGATATGAAGTCTACAGTACCACAAAAAAACTCTCCAGAACATCATCCTGTGCTCTAGCTAGTTCCTGTATATTCTATCATTGGTTTTCACCTTGGCATGTCTCATTCCCTAAAACATCTGCTCTGCTGTGATTAATAATGCTGGTGGAAATAAATTGTTGAAGGGCAGTGCTGCATTGCATGACTAATTGGCTTCTTAAATTGCGTATTGGTGCACTTTGAAAAGCATTGCCCATGCACTTAAGCAAAAACTTACTAAATTCCCTAGGTGGGCTGTTAGTGGCCCACTGGCCCAGATGATTTTTGCATGAGGTCACTCCCATCCATATTTCATATGGCAGATAAAGACACCACCATCGTGAACATGGTTCACCAACACTTGAAGAGACAAGCATAAATCAGGTACTCATACTTAGGAAGGATATGCAGACATCCTCTGAGCTCTTGGGGCCCGCCTACATTTCTCAAAACAACCCACAATGTGTAGGATTTAAAATTTAGCCGACTCAAGTCACATGGTTTTTGAGTCATTTCCCGGGTTCCTGCTAAGTAACTAAAATGTGGATCTCCTTCTGTTAAGGTACCAATGATAAGGTCAAAATTTTACCTTAAAATTGGGATTGTGGTGGTTCGTTATAAATTGCCAATGCACCATTATAAATTGCCAATGCAGCATTGTTGGTTCATCAAAATTGCCACGCTGAGTTAGTTATATAGCAAAAGGTTTATTAAAGACAGATAGAGATACAACAGAACACATACAGTACAGAGATAGGTTAGTAGACATCTTAGCTTAATGATCCAAGGCAATTTCGGATGCTACATATTTTCAACATGTGTTCTTAAATAGGATACACACAGAGAGCCTCCCTTTTCAAACCAGTTGTAAGGCTCACAATGGGCTTAAGTCAGTGAAGAAGACAAAGTGCTAAAACAGCCCTCTGGTGGCCATTTATTTTAACTTGCTTCCCTCAACAATAATACGAGTCAAACGAAATCAAATACATACTTGGAAACTCATTGTTGGGGGTGAAACTCAGCTCAGTTTTTAACAGGACAAATCACAGGGGTTTTTGGGCTGTGTGACTGGGCCCTCAGTTAATTACTTTGGACAACAGGACTAGAAACTGGCTGCCTTTAGTATTTAACCCTTTCAGAGTCATGAAACACTTTTCACTCTCTAATAATCCACAACTTAATTATGTGGTGGTAGTGCTTGGATTGCTAGACAAGGCCTTGGAATGCCTGGGAATAAAGATATTTCACCTGTTTTTGTTTGTTTGTACAGCAGCTCCAGAATTTTCCATTCCAGGAGTTCTGTATGAATCACCAACACCTATAGATAATGAAATATGTGTCACCTGGAGGAAAACACAGAAAGCACTGCGGCAGCTTCCTTTTTCACAAGCTAGACACTTACTGCATATTTACATTGTGTGATCACTGGGAAAAGGATCAAACCAGCCAGTCCCCAGAGTAGAAGAAACTGCCTGTGTAGTAGCACCCAGAAGTAGATGAAGTCTTGGTGAGTGAGGATGTCCATCCCTGTGATGAACAGCAGTAATAAGAGCACCTAGTGGACACTGACAGTAATACAGAAGTCTTTAGACATTCTCACTGTAGTCTGGACTTGACTCTTCAGATCCTGTTAGAAGAGCTTCATCCATCAGATAAGATCTTCTGGCACTTCTCATTTGCACAGTGTGTACCAGATGAAATCATGTGGCACTCGCTCAAGTGCTTTTTCAAGATTAATGAAGGATATGTGCAGTGGTTTTTGCATTTCTTGGTGCTTTTCTAGCAGGAGACAGGCAGAGGGCACTATGTCAATCATGCCACAGCCATTAACAAAGCCTGTTTGGTTTGTTGTGAGTTGAACAACATCACAGATACGGCAGTTGATGGTCCTTTCAAAGGGTTTCATCATGTGGGAGAGTCAGTGAATTGGCTGGTAACTTGCACTGAGCTGCCTTTCTTCTTCCAGATTGGGATAGTAATGCTACGTTTCCAGTTCACAAGTGTCTTTTGCTCAGCAATAATCTGGTAGAAAAAGCACATGATCCAATTTACCAGGTTCCAATATTGTGATTTCCAGACCTCTACTGCAATGTCATCAGAACCAGAGCCTGGTTTTGTCCTTTTCAATGCTTCTACGACTTCTTCAGGAGCAATTATCTGTATGAGTTCATGAGTGCTGGTTGTTTGCGATATTGGTGGGTGTGAGAATTCTGTGTGTGCCAGCATTGTGTCCTCAGTTTGGTGGTACCTTGACTTGGCAAGCCGGTAGATGTTGCATTCACCTTAGCTTCCTATGCCTTTGGTTGTAGTGTGCAGCTTTTGCAGATGCTACAGCTTTCTTTGCTTCAGCATGGGCATATTGGTATTTCTGTCAATTGTCAGGTGTTTTGCTGTCAAGGGAGACATGGTAGAGTCACTTTTTCTCTCACACCTTTGCTTTGATATCATCAGTCCAAATCCATGTTTCTTGGTGGATTAAGTGCCTTCCAGGCTTTGTCATACCAAGTGTTGCTCATGCTGCCTTGTTAATTGCATGTATAGGCTTCCGCCACATTTCTTCAACAATTGTTATGGTAGGCAGTTGGATGTGTGCAATGAGCTCCTTCTCCTTCTCCTGGATATGCCACCATTTTACGGATGTCATTACAGTGCATTCTTAGTTGCTTTGATCACTCAGGGCACAACTTAGTGACAAGGGGGTGGTGTTGAGTTGCAATTATATTGAATGGGATTGTTTTGGCATCAATGACTGTCATCAGACCTTAGTGGGGTGTGAGGATGACGTTGATCTGTGAGGATGTGTTGGTGCTGTAATAGGTAATGAGATATGAAGACCTCTTTTGGAACCAGCTGTTGGCAACAAGAAGTTTCTGGGTGTTGGCAGATTCGAACATTCTTTCGCTGTCGCTATTATGATTGCCAAATTCATGGCTGCCGTGGCTGCCGTGGCCACTTGCTGTTTCGACAGTGTGGCCATTGAGGTCATGGGTGATGGTGATGTAGTCTCGGGAAGGAACCTCTTTGCCCTCCTTGTCAAGCACGTGCCAAAAAACATCCTTGGTACTATTGTTGCAACCAGTCTGTGGAGCATAAGTGGAGAAGTAGTGGATATTCTGCTTTGCCATGACAAATACAGTCTTCATGAGGCTGTCCTTGAAACCTCTGACCTCAGCAATGGCATTGCAAAGTCACCTTGAGATGGCAATATCAACACCATTGTGTATTTACGTTATCACCATTGAGACGTAAAAAATAATGCAGGGCATGAGTAAAGTGGATAGAGGGACACTCTTCTCCCTCTCACAGAATACCAGAACTTGGGGACATCCACTCAGATTGAGGGTTGGGAGAGTGAGAACAGACAAAAGAATTTTTTTTACCCAGCGTATGTTAGTCTTATGAACTCCCTGCCACAGGATGTGGTGATGACATCTGGCCTGGATGCCTTCAAAGGGGGCTTGGACAGATTCTTGGAGGAAAAGTCCATCACAGGTTACAAACCATGATGGAGATGTGTAATCTCCAGGCTTAAAACCAGGGTACTTCAATAGCTAGATGCAGGGGAGTCGTATCAGGAGACAGATATCTAGTCCTGTGCACTCCCAAACACATTTGATGCGGCCACTGTGAGATACAGGAAGCTGGACTAGATGGGCCTTTGGCCTGATCCAGTACAACTCTTCTTATGTTCTTAGGTTCTTATGATAAAATAGCATTTTAAAAATAATGTAGTGAGGTTCAAAGTTGCCCTGTTGGTTTAAGAAATAATGTTTTCTTGTTTCAAATGTTACTTTAAGCTGTGGGGAGACATTTTGACAAGGTTTTTAAAAAACTTTTATGTCCTCTTCTTATGAATGCTATGTCTTCCCAACCAAAATAAACAAAGGGAATTGAAATTGGATGAATAGTGTGACAAGCAACTTAACAAGTTGCTGTTTCAGCAACATGGAATGTGCAACATGTTACAGGGGCAAATTATTTCTAAAATGCAACTCGTCAAGTTCTGGCACAATCCAAGTCCCCTGCTTCACTTTGGATGTAGAACATAACAGCCTCAATCAAAGGAAAAGAAAATACAGAAAACAAAGAGCTCCCCCCCCCACATACACATTGGGCCTTTATGTTAGCTCACCTTTGCTTTAGGAAACACTTCTGCCTCCTTGTTTTGGCTCCTCACAGCTATCTGTTCCTGCCAGCATTTGCAGGAGAACAGTAGCAAAGCTTCTCCTTGTTCCCTACCTTCCACAGAAAAACTCTTGATTTAAAGATGCTTGAGGAGTTCTCCATTTCAAAGAGTCTCTGTTTGAAAGATTATGATTTAAGGGGCAGCCCTACTGTTAGGCAGAGTAAGGCAGCTGCCTCAGTCCTCAGATCTTACATGGTCACTCTATTTTTAGGCATATGGATCATCTGGTCACTATCTTCTCTGCTACGGTGAGATGCAATTTGGTTGAAATTATTTCCAAATTTTCATGTATCCATATAAATTTAGTATGTATAAAATAGCTCTACCTGCCCTCCCAGCAGAATTCCTTAGCAATAGGTGGCTACTGGCTACCATATTGTTGAGGAATTCTCAGCTGCAGCTAAGTTGAAAATGGTGCTGTTTGCTGCTGGTTGCCACAACAACAATGCCTTCAGCGGTTGTGGACACTACTGCAGGGCGATCATACAGTCAATGACCCCCCCCCCCGTTTGTGTGTGTCTGTGTGTCTGTTTGTCTGTGTCTCTCTGTGTGTGTGTGTCTGTGTCTGTGTGTCTGTGTGTGTCTGTGTTTATGTCTGTCTCTGTGTGTGTCTGTTTATATCACCTTTCCACACAACGCAAAAAAAATTGGTGGCTTCCTGGTTCAAATATCAGGAAAAAGCCACCAATATGCATGAATGTTTATGCAGGTACACATCTATTTGCATATACACCAAATTTTCAGATAAACTATCACTCAGCTTAATTACACAGAGATGAGCTGAAAGGACAAATAGTTAATGTTAGACTCAAGAGTAGTAAAAATGGAAGAGAAAGAAAAGGAGGGGGAAGCAATTTCTTTGTAAAGTCATTGAGGACTTGGCGTTTTAGGTGACAATTGCTGTTGATCTTTGGGAAAATACCTGTTACCTACTAGTAACTCCCCTCTGCCACCACAACATTATTTCTTAGGTGGAACAATCCTGACTGAGTAATCAGACTTACAGATATTTTCCTTCCTTTGACCTTCTGCAATACAATGCTCACTCCAGCACATGATAAATAGCAGAGTGAACAAAGAACATAGACCATTCAACCATGGATTTGACTGCTTTGGAAGGTGATGGACACTCCTTCACAGAAGACTTTTCAGCAGAGGTTGGGTGGCCACCTGTCAGGCATGCTTAAAAGCGTGGTTTCCTGCTTGGGCAGAAGGATAGACTTAATGCTCCCTGGGGACCCTTTCAGCTCCACAGTTTGGTGATTCTGTGAGCTGCATCAATGCATAAGGAAGCTATGGTTACTGTGGCCCTAATGGAGGCATTAATGTTAGAGAAAGCTCACCATGTGTTTAGAGCGAGTGCCCTAGACCAGTGGTGGTGAACCTCCATGTTGGTTCTTTGAATGAATTATGGAGGACAAAAGGTGGGTCTAGGACAGCGGTGGTGAGCCTTCAGCACTCCAGATATTTTGGATCACAACTCTCACAGTCCTTTGTCACTGGCACTCTAGGCTCAGAATGCTGAAGGTTCACCAACACTGCCCTAGACCCACCTTTCTCCTCCATAATTTTTCATGCCCACAACATATGGAAGGCAATGAATGTGAACAAGGCAGTTTCAATATCCAAGGGAGCTCTCCATACAAATTGGGACCCTAGAAGACTGAAGTGACAATTCATGTGAAGAACCAAAATGGAGGCTGGCTTGTTCATGTTTGCTCTTCAGGTGGAAATTCTAATGGAGAAGGACATGACCTGGAGGAGGCAGGTATAGGACAAACCTCCAACTATAAGATGAGGGCTTATGGATGTCAGAGTTAGAATAAGGCTCATATCATCTGGTTTGACTCTTAGTAGGAGACCCCTAGAAACTCATCTGGCCCATGTTGTCTGTCTGTTTACTTCTCCATCTAATTTATTTCATGAGGTTTGTATCCTAACCCTGATAGATGATTGTACTATAATTAGAACTGTTGAATGAGGATTTTTTTTCTTGCCGCTATGACCAGGAGAGGAAACTACTGTCTCTTCAAATGAGAATGTATGATGCATTTATAGTATTCAGCCTTCTATGTTTAGATCAGTGAGATTTGATTACTCAGAGGATATGGTCTTAAATTCAAATATTTAAATACACACTGAGGAAATCTGTAGCTACATTTTGATTTGCAGTCAATAGCCATGGGAGGACTGATTTTCAGCGTCAATACACAAACACATACAAAAGTACAAAGCCAGAGGATAACATGTGTGTATCCTACTATAGTCCCAATCCAGTTTGGACCCCCCTCAGCTTTTCAGTGGAGGGTGTAAAAAAAATACACATGGAGAATCTCCATCATGAGATTCAAACATGCCATTAACTTAATCTAGCACGGCTTGCTTTCTGTTACATTCTTAAATCAATATGACAATGTTTATTTCATTTATTTACTTATAGCCATTGCAGATCAGAATGTCTTCTGGGTGGTTGCTGAACTAAGTTGCAAACCTAAAAATAATAAACACAGGGGCTAAAAATGATGCAGCATAAAAGCTAATTGCAGTAGAAATCTAAAAAAAACCAGGCTAGCTCCAACCAGATTGAAAACAGCAGCAGCAAAATGGCACAATTAAAAGGAACACTTGAGGCTAATTTAAATTGTTAGTCCCAACTCAAGTAAACCAACTAAATGGATTTCTTAAGCCAACACCTAAGTAACTCCCATTGATTCAACAGATCTACTGTAGTTGGAATTAATTATTGGATTTAGCTTGAGAAAACATTAAAATGCATAGGAAAATAGGTCTTCTTCTAGTGACTAAATCCATACCATGGTACAAGGCAAGCTGATCTGAAGATACAGTATTCCATTAACTAGGGTGCCACCACCAAAAGAGAAAGGTGGCATTTTTAAAAAGCTCTTTCCTCTAATATACACCCTCCACACCTCTCTCTCTCTTTCTCTTTCTCTCTCTCTCGGGGGGGGGGTAACTTCTTCTCTAAAGAAAGTCTTGTTTGTATGTCATGTGCCATCAAGTTGCATCTGACGTGCAGTGACCTTTATAGTTCTTTTAAAGTATGTAAGATATTTAAGAAGTGTATGGCTGAGATGGGATTTGAACTCAGGTCTCCCAAGTCCAGTCTATCACTGTATGCACGAATTTAGTGTTGGAAACAATTCCATAGGCAACCTGGTGCCACGTTTTTAAAGATGAAAAAAGCACTAAGAAGTGGCACAGATGTGGATGCGTAATCAGTGTTACCCGTCCTGGAAAATGTTGGCATGGAGTGATCAGAGTGGCCAGTGCCACCTATGACTGTGGAATGGCTAGGGGTCCTGGAGCACATTGAAGGACATCCCGTGAAGAACACATCTGAGTGATCCATTTAATGTTTTAGATTTGGATGGCCGCAGAGCACGGATGATTATTGCAGCACAAATACTGGACACATACACACTTCATTGTTACTGAAACAGCCATACTGTCACATGTCCTCCTGTGACAGCCGAGATAAAAACAAGCAGACAAGCAAACCTTTCCAGAGGTCATTTCTTACAGCTTAGGTAACAAGAACTATCTACAATAATTAATCTTCATGGCCACAACGGCATTAATACTGGCTTTCATTAGACTTTCCTGAATGGTTTCTGGGTCCCTGGCTGGAAAAATACTACTAAGGTCGGGCAGAGGGAGGAAATACATTCCAGACCCTAATGAGCAAAGAAAAGTTATGTTAGCTTTTGGGGGAGGAGAAAAAAAATAATGCTTTTCCTAAAACACGATTGCAGTTGACAAAATGCTGGATGTTTAGGTGGCAATTATAGCTCTTTCAGAAACTGTCAACTCCTGTCATAACACATGCCGTAAACAAGGACAGATTTAGAGGTTCTTCATGACAGCAATGTGTAGGATGTAGACGCTTGGCTGTTAAATTTCAAGTGCTTGGAACAACTTCCCTTCAAACAAGATCTCTGCTTGTTTATTAGGAGGGTGTTTTCTTTAGGCACATTCAATGATTTCCTGCGTCACATATTCAGCATTCAACATTCCCATTTAACTTCCCTCATGACAGTCACAGAAGTGTAGACAGAAGAAAAAAGAGCTATTAGTGAGTGAAAGCTAAAAAAAAAACAGAGAAGAAAAACAGTTCAGGGTGTTTTCTTGCTCCCCCCTTTTTGTTTTTTGAATATTCAATGTGTTTATTGGTAAATGTGCCCACATTAATTACATACAGTTGACTAAATCAGAAGAAAGCAAATGAATTTGTTTGACAGGGCAATTAAAAGAGGGCAGAAACCATCCCATGAACTGAAAAAGCAGAATGAGATGAGGCCTGGTAGATGGTTTAAGACCCCAGTCTGGACTTAATCATTATCATTAAAACAATTGCTAATGAACCAACTGTACTTTTCACTAGACTCAGATAATGTTTCTTATGGATTTAGAAATGAAAAATATGAAAGCCAAGCTCTTATAATGTGATGTGGGACAAGGGTTTGAGAGAAAGACATGAGGAACACCAAAGGGTGACATCTAGTCTACTTTGGTCGAAGACCGTAAATAAAGACTTCTTCTTCTAGTCTAATATGTATGCCAGGCTGAGGAAGAGGGAGAAAAGGAAACCAGACACCGCTTGATAATGGAAACTTCTTGGGGAAGAAGGCAGCTTGGTAACAGCTCTCATTAAATATGCAATTTACTTTGAAAACTATATGAAGGTTGCTATAAGTTGGATGTGACCTGGAAGCAGCACGTAATACTCATAACAGACAAAATTCTGGTGCTTGTTGCAGTAATTGGCCCATTTACCCTTTGGAGATTTAGTAAATCAACTCCTATTGATCGAAATCCCATCCAATGAAATGGGTCTAATCTATTTGTGACTTATTTTAGCACAGTAAATCACAATTAGAGTAGGCCCATTTAAATAAAGTTATGGAATGAAGTAATGGAAAAGGTGACTTATTTAATCCTCATTGATCTAATAGGGCTAATATAGTGCAATTTGCTACACCAAGCAACAGGATTTTGTCTATTAAATGCTATATACCCTGGAGTTTATAGAGCGTGGAATAAATTCTATGAACAAAGAAAGTGAGGCTGAGTGAAATAAACACATTACTGGTCAGTAGCTTGTATGCTGAGGGAGATGATATCCATTCTATCCATCTGAAACAAATGGTACTCCACAAAGGATCAAAGTTAGAGTTTGGAGGAGCTCGCTATCTTTTTGTTGTTGGACGCCCAAGCATCCACAATGCCACGGAGTCCCTAAGGATAGTCCTGGACAGAGATGACTTGGTTTATCATCCATGCAGAGCTTTAATGAGCAATTCTGGCATCTGATAATTATTTTCACTGCTTGATCTAATTTACATATCCTTGCTATTAGGAGAAAAACCTACTACTGAAATATAGGATACAGTATATACATTGTATCCCACATGGTGGATGGACGTTTATCATGATCAGAAGGACATGTATATTTAGAGTATCATGAAGATTGGAGGCCATCCAGCTAGGAAATACATAGAAAACATTATTTAATAATTCTTGTTATAGCTATTGTATTCAACATTTTGTGGTATGGTATGTTTATTTCCTAATATTATTGAGATTGATTTGATTGATTGGCAGGAGAATGATGTATTTAATAATGATTTAATAATAGATAAATAAAGCCCTGTGACAGAGTGCTCAAAATAGGTGAGGGAATGTAATGCTAATATAAATGATGATGACAAGAAAAACAATAGTAGTGGAAGGTTCATCTTAGACTTTCTAACCAGGAGACAAAAGGTGGACAAAGTTTTCTTCAAGGAGAATCAAGGACATCCAAAGCTCATAAACCCAGGAACAAACTACCCAGATGTTTGTTGAGCTAAGAAGAACACGGCTAAATATAGCATATGCACAAAGTTACTGACCTGTATAGAGGATATTTTGCACACACACAAAATAGATAAATGGTGCCAGGGGATAGGTGGGTGTTTAGTAATTGGGGCAGTCTAGGAATTTGAAACTATATGGCAGAAAAGACAGTGTGACATATTATAATTATCAAGGAGTCATAGGGCCTTTTTACACGACCCCTAAGATCCGCTGGTCCCTTAAATTCGGACCAGAGATCTTGAGGGTTTGTCGCTCTTCCTTCCTCCCCACAACTCCGCACTTCCTTGCTTCTGTCTGCGGGAGGGGAATTTATTAAGCCTATTTATATTGGAAAAGGGTTAACAGTCATTGCCAGATGTGGTGGGAAATTAACACCAAGGCTGCAGAGTTTTACATTTCTCTTCCAGTGCATTCCTTGGAAAAAATCACCCTCAGCTTGGCCTAAAAGAGAAGCAACCATAGAGCAGTCCAACGTCTTCCTTCACATACAAGAGGGCAAAGATTTAGCCTCTTCTTCTCAGAGGATGAGTTTAGCTCTAATGGGATAAAGTATAAGTGGGGTAAATTTCAGTTAAACGTTAGGAGAAATGGCTCAATAGGGTAAAAAAAAAAACTAAAAAGAGCTGCATCAAATACAGAAGAGTCAGCCTTAGTTATGATGCTATGTCAGAACTGTGTGCCTGGACAAGCAGGCTTGCAAATGAAGCCTGTGTTTACCCCTCAGTGACCAATGAGAAACGCTTGTGCAGTTTCAAGCTGCTACCTTTTCACACTTAAAGGTACTTCTGTTTTTAAATGTAAAACTTCTGTCTTATCTCCTTTGTTTACTTTAAGGCTGCATTTCAGGAATCTTGCCTCTCCTCCTTGTCTGTGTGGGCAGAGAAGGAAAGCAGACACTTCTACTGGGATCGGACAAACCCCCAAGTAGGAGGGGAAGAATGGCGCATGTCAGCTGGCGAATGAAAGAGCCGGCAGGGTGGGGGTGGGAGGAGGGAACATATAGCACATGTAGACATGGGCACGGAGCGGCGAAATTTTCATTTCCGTTTCCGTTAGTCGTTTCCGTTACGCAACGAAACGACAAACGAAAATTGTGATGAAAAAATGCAACGAAACAAACAGAACCACGGAAATTGTGGTCGTTACGTTTCGTTTCCGTTAATGGCGACGCTCAATGAAATGAGCTGTTTTAAACCGAAACACCATTTTTCTGTTTCGTGCCCATCTCTAATAATAATCATCTTTATGTTTCCTTTTGCTGTACTTTATGAGGATGTGTCCCTGATAGTGATCTATACAATACATTCCTAAGGCACTACTAGTGGCATTCCATCATCATCGGGAGCCAAAGAATGTTTGCTCACTGGTGTTCTGTCTGATCCAGTTAGTACAGGCACAAAGGATGCTGTTTTTGGTTCCTTTTTAATTTCCTGATGTCAGAATAGTTATATAACAGGCTAAGGGATGCATTCCCCTGGAGCTCCTATGGTCATGAAATATTCAAAATATTTTGATCTTCTGCTCACTTTTGTAGATTTCTTGTTGTCTAAGATTTTGGGTTCTGTTTTCCTACAAGTATGAAAAGCATTGTTCACGAGTTCACAAAGGGGGAAAAAGCATTTGCTATGGATGTGTTGAAATGTTTTATTGTTATTGATTATACTTTTACAGATACAGGGCTGACAAGATGGGACCTGTTCTAGTTCCATCTGCAGGAGACAACTGAAAAGGCAGCTGAATCTTTCTTCAACCACACTAATGGGGATTGCATTTTCCTTCTGCATTTCAGATGACCAGCTTAATATTGGGGGACTCCTTGCAGCCTATGTGACATGCACTGCTCTGGTTTTCAATACCTTTCAATACATTTCAATGATACCGGTCTCACGACGATTTTGCTGCTCTTTTTGCTGTGAAAGACTGCGCAGCAAAAGATCGTGCCTCCACTCTGCAAAGCGGTATTTTGGTACTCCGGCTGACCATGTCCCCAGAAGCGCACTTTAACCGCAGCAGTTTGTACCACCACTAGGGGTTGTGTTAAAATACTTCTGTTATTGATGCACACTTTTTAACACCTCAAATGAGGTGCAACCCCTGAAATTTCGCACCAATTAGATTTGTACCCCTTTTCCTGCCACTTCCTGTAGTTCTGCCTTGGTAATCATTTATGCTACTGAATTGGTGGCATACCGGCATGCTGGCACAATTTTTACTGGCTTTCCACCTGCAATTACAATTGATTTTTAGAAGAAAAACTGCTACCTGGCTGCAAAGCAGATATTCGCCACAAGGGGAAAACAGGAAAAAGGTGTGCAGTAAGCAAGTCGGGACAGACGCAGAGAAGTAAAATACTCCCTGTCGTTGGGGCACTAACTGCGCATCAAATGTCATGTGATCACCCGAAAAAAATAGTATGCATCAATTTAAAATGTGCAGTTAACAGTAGTGAGACTGGGGCCAATGTGTAAACATCCCAGGCTATACTGTTTGGTAGCAGCAGCCATTGGACCCATAACTAATGAGCATTTCCTCCTCTCCTATGATGTTCTTCTATGCCATGGACTTAAGTAGGCGTCAGAGAAATAACCTCACTTTCCCTTCTTGTCCTGCCAGATCTATTTCTAATATACACTGAGTTTGGAAACAGAGGCTCAAAGAAAATAATGCTTCCTGCTTTTACAATGTTTACACTCCAGTGGCGTTATCTTTTTTTGTGATGCATAAATGTGCAATCAGCCTGACAAGGGAACCCCATGTTTATATTTTACTCATCAATAACATTCTGCTTATATACCTCCCCATAGTGCTTCAAGCACTCCCTGGGTGCTGGTGTATCCCCCAGTATCCCATCATTCAATTCTTCCTGTTCCTCTGTCTGAATCTTTCTCTGTTACTGTTATAGGAAAGCCTGTCTTGCAATCATCTCTCTGCCAGAAGATGCATTACATCACAGTGGAATGGTCTGTTTAAGAATATGTGTACAGGCAGAGGATGAAACTGGAATTTACTTATGTTTCTTTCCAAAAATTGTTGTAAAATATACTTAATATCTCCAGGCACCAATGATGAAAAATCGTTATTTTGGAAAACAACAGTAAATACAGGGAGTGATGTGAAGTTCTCTATATCATACTCTAGCAATAAATCACTGCTACCCTTCACACATAAATGTTTAATTATCCCCAGGAGCTGTATTTCAAAGGTCCATACATAAAACCTTCCTTACCTTTCTCTCTGGCCTATCACTTTTGCTGGCATTCCAAGTCCCTTCTTTCTTTCAGCATTTAGCAGGTGAAATAACACTGAACTGACAAGACCTGGCAAGCATTTGATTAAGTGCTATATCGGTTTAGCACTATACCACTCTATTAGGAAGAAAAACATTTTAATATACAGTGGTACCTTGTATAACGTAATTAACTCGTTCCAAATTAAATTACGTTATACAAGTTTTCCGTTGTACAAACCCTAATTTCCCATAGGAATGCATTGGAAGTGGATTTAATCCGTTCCAATGCATAGTCAAGTAATGAGAGAGAGAGAGAGAGACACCCTCCCCCTCCTCCTGCCAAGGCAGTCCTGGTCCCATCCCTGAGGGGGCTGGGAGCCCACCGACTCAAGCCCCCTCCCCCGCGCCCCCCTGCCTCCCTCAGCGCAGCCCACGACCCTGAAGCATGCCGAACAAACCCGTCCCTTTGGCGAGGTTGCTGAGGCATCGGGAGAAGGCAACAAACGGGAGCCGAGAAGAACGTGCCGTGGGGAGTGGAGGGGAAAGGCGGGAGGCGGGCGGGGGGGATTCCCAGTGCGCCCCCCCGCCCCAGGCCACGCACCCCTTCCCCTCCCAGCATCCACGGCGGCGGCGGCAAGAGGCGGGCGGGGGGAAATCCCAGTGCGCACCCCCCCGCCCCAGGCCACGCACCCCTTCCCCTCCCAGCATCCGCGGCGGCGGTGGCAAGAGGCGGGCGGGGGGGAATCCCAGCGCGCGCCCCCCCGCCCCAGGCCACGCACCCCCCACCCCCCCAGCCACTTGCCGCAAGCGGCCCCCTTACCAGGATCCAGCCCAGCGGCGCAGGAGGGCTGGCCCGGTGGAGCGCGCGGGCGTCCGGGAAGATCCTCCTCCTCCTCCTTCCTTTACACGCCGGTAATCTCTCTCTCTCTCTCTCCACTCCCCCCCTCTTCCCCGGTGGCCGCGGGGGGGGAGGGGGGGCGGATTTTTTCCGTTATACGGATTTTTCGTTATACAAACCCTCCGTTATACGAGGGTTTACTGTATACAGTAATTTGTAAGTTATGGTCCTTACCAGTGCAAATAGAAGGCAGACTAAAGGATTACAGTTCACTCCCAAGCCACGCCTCACTCTGAGCTGCACCAGTTCGGCAGGATTGTGCTCCCTACCTGACTGTTTCCTGAGGGCTCCTGCCGAGCTGTCAATGGCTGGGCCCCTTTAAACCTGGCCCATTTGGTACCAGAGGGCCCCCCTGGTATCGACTGGGCCAGGTTTGAAGGGGTCCAGCCATTGACAGCTTGGCAGGAGCCCAAAAATGATGGAATGAAACGGTTTGTTTCAGTGGAAAAATGACTGTTTTGTTTAATCTATAACTAAATGCTGGTTCCTTGTTTTGTTTCATTTCATTTTGTTTCGTTACATAACAAAACGAAACAGCATTTCATTTTTTGTTTCCTAACCATCCCTAGTAATCATATATCCTGGGATTTAAGGGAGCACTGCTTTATAGATATAGCATTAGCATAACATCCAGTTTCTGTGTCAGTCACTTGAAATGCCAGATGAAATCTGTCTAGGTTAGGTGCTTTCAAATAAATGAGTGTTCCCATCCTAGACCACCCTACCTCATCCTTGCAAAGGATATCCAAGCAATACATAAGCTAAGCTTATTAGTGTATGCACATATAAAACAGTAGGGAGATATAACTGGAATTTTGTATGCATTGGCTTAGAGGATTGTGTTATGAAAAAAGAGTTCTGCTTCATAGACCTAAATAATGGAAAAATATGACTGTAGAAATACCAGAAACAAATTCTGCTTTCAGCCTAGGGATTCTAAATTGGTTGTACCATTCTTCCTGAAATTCTGTTCCGAAAAGCTTATGAAAGGGACTATATTTCACATCCCATTTACTCCAGTACTGGCTGGACCTGTTGGCCAACTTGGAAGGGAGGCAAGAGAAATAACAGAAAAAATGTTTATCTAGTAATGATTGTATGTTTTCTTATATTTTTATGATTTCTTATATTTTATGATGGACATTTACAGTCTGATAGGTTCAGAAAGCACTAGAGTGTACATTTCCCCCTTTCCACATAAAATCTTTCTCTCTTTTTTCCATCCCTAAGTCTGGTAATAGGTGAGGTTGTCTTGTAGCCAAGTGATGCAATGCACTGTTGTATGAAATAACATGATGATATTTTCTTAACCTTCAGGGGTGCAGCGTAACATTTACTCCATGGTTAATGCAAGTAAGGAAAGAATTTGTACTGTGTATAAAATAAGCAATCACAACAAGCACTTTTGATCCAGATTTTAAAAGTACACATTTCGACTGCATAACAGAAAACATTTTATGAAAGTGTTTAGAAACTTTGGCATTCATCCAAGTGACTGTATATTGCCACATGCCCATCAATGTTCATACTATTGGAGATGAACAAGAATATGCTACCTATTAACAAAAGCTGAATGAGAACTCTGTGACCTGGAACATTCAATGACTTGAAAATGGCCTCAAGTATAGGATGTAATCTATTCTGGGTAAGCTATAAAAGCTACCACACTTGTAATTCTTGAAGACAAATGAAGGAAAGAGATTTAAGTTAATTGCTCACCCAGCACAATGAAGATCACAACCAGGAATATTTTGTCATTATGCATTTCCTGACTTGCTATTCTTCATGTTAATTGCCCAGAGCTATCAAGGCTGGACCAGAGAAATCATGACTTAGTTCAGTGCTGCAAGCTCAGAATACCCCTATAAATGATTATAATTGATGATGATGTGGAAGAGATGCTTATCAAATCTGCAGATCTCACCAAACTGGATGTAGCAGCTTATACTTCAGAAGAAACAGTAAGAATTCAAGATGTCATTATTAATTTTTTGAAGAAGTGGGCTAACAAACAAAATGAGTTGCAAGAGAGAAAGGCTAAAGTTCTGCATTTGAGCCGGAAAAATCAGATGCACAAATATAGGATGGATAACCGCTAGCTTGGCAGTGTATGTGAAAGGGATCTGGAGGTATTCATAGGCCACAACATATATATGAGTCATGCTCAATTACCAACTGACCCAACTTGGGGAACTTATTCCAATGACTTTTTTCAGATCATCCATGAATATTAACCATGCATATTAAATTGGCATTTGCAAGCCCTCCTCCCAATAATTTAAACCTGGATCAGATTCTTCTCAAACTAGAGGTGGCACAGTTTCAGATCATGGGCTCTATAGGACTCCCCTGGAGACCCAATTATTGATCGGGTATGTAAGAAATCCCAACAGAAGCAAAGGAAATGAAGGAAAAGGAAACCAAATGCCATTGTTTGATTTTAGTATCAGTTAAGGATTATGCCTGGTGTAACATTCTCCAGAAAATCTGGACGTCCATTTCCAGAAGCCCCAGTTAGCACAGCCAAGGGTACAAAGTTATGTTGTTTTGGACTATAAAACCTTGACCAGGGCAAGAACTCCAGGACAGAGGAATTAAAGCAAGGATGGGCAAGATGGAGTCATCAGGTGCCTTTTCCCAGTCTCCATGGCCACCCCAAATTCTTCTCAGCAAGCAAGCAAACAAACAAACAAACCCTACCCTAAATATTTGGTCCAAAAGTCTTTCTTGGGGCCTTCACAAGCAGCAATTTTCAGCTTTCGTATTGGATGGGATACCTTAGGAACCCTATTTCTCAAAAATAGAAACCAGAAATGCCTAGCCATTTTACAAACACGGCCGATTCTGCCATTTCTAGACCCAGGGATCCACATTTGGGTCTACAGATAAGCACTGCTGATCACAGAATACTCCCAAGAGGGTTGTCCCTTTCTTAGAAACAGTAGTAACTGTCAGATTCTTGGTTTTAACAATAGTTCTGCTTCTCTCACACATGCACTTTCACCTTATGCATGTTCACTCTAAAGTTACGTATCACTATACTCATCTAACTATATTTCCAAATGCTGCAGGATTTTGATTCAGGGTGCTGCCCAAGCTTGTATGTCAATTGCATTCAGAGCACCTATTGGAATTCAGCACATGCTGTATGGGTAACTAATTTTCTTTCTTTCTCCATTTAGGTGGATGGGTTTTTTTCTCAGCTGATCAATTTTTGTCCATTAAAAATTAATGCAGCAAAAAGAGCACCGGCAAGGAACAGGAGATGCTCTGAGAGCAATTTTCTAAACTGGAAAAAAATGTATGAGTTTGCTGCGAGCAAACTTGTCATTTTAAAACTGGAGGGCAATGTGTAGCAGTTCCTCAATTCCCATTTGATTTAGTTCTCATGGGTGCAGAGAACTCGAGTTCTTTCTTACCTCGTTTTGCAAAACTACAGACAAATCAAATCTTTTGAGGAATGCGGAGTAACATGAATTTTCAGCCTTTTCATTTGAAAACTGAGCCATGATAACATACATTGGGGAAACATATGAATGCTGTAATATTAGCTCTAAATGTTTTTGCTGGGGTACATATTTTTGCCAAACAGAAAGTGATAACATCTGTGGACAATAATTGCAAAAAAAAAATGACAGCTCAATTTTTTTGAGTTTAGTTAACAATTCCTTGGGGAAAATGACGTAGGTGTGTGTGTGTGTGTGTGTGTGTGTGTGTGTGTGTGTGTGTGTGTG
>JAHTLZ010003542.1:55624721-55644429 GCA_023846285.1 Phrynocephalus versicolor | reverse complement strand
CTCTCTCTCTCTCTCTCTCTCTCTCTGGATTTTGTTTTTGTTTATTTAAGGGGGAAGGAGAAAAGGGATTTAGAATGGTTAGAAATCATCCACTAGAACAGGTACTTCAATATTCAACAATAAATATTTTTGAAACTCATATGCATAATTCTATTAATAAAGCTGTAAGTAATTGTATATGTATATAAAAGCAATGTACCTGCCTCTGAAATCCTGAAATGTTTTAAAAGCACCTTAAAAAGTAGTCTCAGTCAGAAAAATACACAGGGATAATGAATAAAGAAAATCAAATCATATTTATAGAAGACATCTTTATATAGATCTCAAATAGAAGATGAGCTCAGGAGATGTATAATGATACATTTTGAAAAGGCCAGTTTATCAGCATCATGGGCAGAAGATAAAACAAAAATAATAATACAGTTTATCAGATGAATGATTGTTTATTTTCAATACATGAATGGTTCTGTACAGTAGTGTGATTTGAAGGAGCTATTACTAATGCTACATTTCTACTTTTGAAATGCTATGTGGGTTTTACTGTATTATGATTATACTTAACAATACCACTAAATACCCAGAATATAGTTTTTATACATTGGGTCTGAATAATGAAGAGGATTTCAGACAGGCTCCTTGATGGTCAATGCAGGCCTTGTCGGCTACTTATGGATGCTAGGTGTGAATGGTGAACATGGGAGGCATATCCTCTTGCACATGTGCTTAGGGTTATAACCTTAAAATATTATTTACTCCTTCTCCTCTTCCACCCTATATTGTCTTCTTCATGTGTCTTTTATGTTCATGTCACCCTTCTGTTCTATCAAAGGTGGGGGCCCTTCTTTATTCTTATGGCAACTGTTTGTAGTTCATTAGACAGAGAGAGAATGGCTGACCCAGGTGAGCTCCAGTCTTTACAGTGCAATCATCCCTCAGAGGTTGCACTGTAAACAGAAGGGTTTGGGGCCATCCTTCTGTTTAATGGCTGTTTAGTTTCTCCAATGTAGAGGTCTGCACACTCCTCACTGCAATGGACTGCATATGCTATATTGCTCCTTTTGTGGACTTCCACCCAAAGGACCCGATACCAAAACACAAAAGGAGCAATATAGTATGTGCGGTCCAATGCAGTGAAGAGTGTGCAGACCTCTACATTGGAGAAATTAAACAACCATTAAACCGAAAGATGGCCCAACATAGGAGGGGCAACAGTTCAGGAGTCAGGATCAGCATCTGCAGTACACCTCCACTTGAAGGACAAAGGGCACTCATTCAAAGATGAGGGTGTACACATATTAGACAGAGAAGATAGGTGGCTTGAGAGAAGGGTCAGGGAAGCCATTCATGTGAGCACTGAAAACCTGTCTCTCAACAGAGTTAGGGGGCTCAGGCATAGTTTATCTGCCATAGTCTATCAGGCTGTGATTTCAACAATACCTAAACAAATCAAAAATACTTCACACCTTCATCACCAAGGCCGTAGCTAACGATCCATACTTTCAGCACTTTAGGCAATTGTTCACTTTAAGGCTATTGAGACTGTTGTCTACTTAATGAGCCTATTCAGGCCATTGTTCATCTTATGAGTCTATTTCAGACCAAGGTGACAAGAGGTCACAGTGAACTATAAAATGGAAGACTAGCTTTCTTCAGACTGACAAACTAGCTTTCTTCAGACTGACAAAGCTGTTTGGATGAGCAGCAAAACATTTCAAAATCTCCAAAGAAAAAGAAGTCCAGTTGCCATGACTCAACTTCCAGATACCAACTAGCTAGCTGTTAATAAGCTTCTAGTTTAGATGAACTTGTGATGAATGCAGAAAAACTCTAGCAGTGTCCTGAAATAAGTGTTTCCAGGACTTTTACTTGTTACTGCATTCTTTTATGAGGATTCTGTCATAATAAATGACCTTAGTTTATTTTACCTTTCTGCACAGGCTGTATGGTGGCAATCTTTGATGTATACAGGACCTTTACTGTCTGGCCAGTGCTAAATAATAATTTTGGCTAACTGCAATTGGGTTGGAGATATGTATATGGCTGGAAGGATGGGAGGAAAGCTTGCAGTCTGTGGGTCACATTAAGTATAATCTTTTTTTTATATCCCCTGGAGCACTCCCATCACTGGATGCAGATATGTTATAGTAATGGAATTTTGTGGCTTCACCAGTCTATTTAGAAATGTTTCACTTTCAGTGGACTTTCATAGCCAGATTTTATCTTAGACCACAATGGGCAAAGCGTGGCCTTCTAAATGTTAGACTCTAGCTCTAGCGTTTTTGCCAACAACATCTGGATGGTTACACCTTGCTCTCCACCAACTTGGACAATGTGTGAGAAAGCACATTCCTAATTTCATTATAACACTTGGTCACTTATTCTAAAACCACTGATGTAATTTCATAAACATCTGATGTTATACCATAAACAGCTTTGTGTACATAGCTGCAGCAGAATGGCAGAATGGCAACATTCTTTATGGGTTGTTCATTTCAATGCGTGCCTTAAGAAATTGCTACAGCAGACTATTGACTGAGTTACCGTAGTTTATTTGACAGATTTCTTTTCAGGGATGTATCCATAGCACAGATCTGTCAATGATGACATGGCAGTGAGACTGCTTCAGTTATAAAAAGAAATACTGGATTACGTTCTCCCTATTGTTTAGGCAGAACAACCTTGCAGAATCTTAAGTTGAATCAGGCTTGTGCCCTTTTGGCAGGTATGGTTTAAATTCCCTTGATATTTGGATAGGTTCTTTTTTATGGATTCCCCCCCCCCCGTCTCTTGGTATCAATGGGAGAGGAGCAAAAGATACGAGTTTCAGGGCTGCTGATTCCACCTTGTTTGTACGTGAGAGGAAGACTGTATGAGAATACATCCACAGAATGCCCCTATATGCTCTCTTTTTGCTTTAATCAACAAATAGATGCTAAGGTTACTCCCAGAATGACTGGATCTATCACAGGTGGAGAGATCTGTCCTGGACCCCACAGGGTTGCAGTCTAGCACTCATAGGAAATCCAGATCTATGACTATGAGGTATGAAATCATATGAACTCTTTAACATAGAGCTCAGTAGGATGCTTCCAGCTAGAACATACATAGAATTTATTTATTATATTTATTTATTATTTCCATTAATATACCATCTCATTTTCCCAGAGGAACTCTGGGTGATAAACAGCAAGGGAAAATAATATAAACAAATTACAGTGGTACCATGTATAAAGGAATTAATTCATTTCAAATGAAATTCTGTTAAGCAAATTTTCCTTTATCCAAAGTTCTCATAGGAATGCATTGAAAATGGATTAATCCCTAATCATGACTATTTTTATGTTGTACGGATTTGCCCCATAGGCGATTCTGTTAAGCAAATTTTCCCTATCTCCAGATTTTTTTTGTTGTACAGATTTTATGTTATATAAGTCATTTGTTATACGAGGGTCCACTGTAATAATAAGTAAGAAAAATTAATAAGACCATCAAAAACACTTACCTTGCATTATAAGTTTTGCAGTACTGTATAATACAATATTATCTTGCAATATAAGTATTATTCCTTCCAGGTGAATTCCACTTAAATAAATGAAACATATTTCTAAAAAGACTAATTTTGTAAGTTATTTTGTAAATATTGCAATAGCAATATTTAATCAGAAATATTCAATAAATATTTATGAAGACATCTTTATTTCTGTTACAATTTCTAAAAATTTCAACAATTAAATATGGACAGTATAAAATTATTAAGCAGTAGTGTATAATTTTGTCATCATTATCTTAGTGACAGGTTTAGAGGATAATTCAATAAATTTTCCACTTTAAAATTAATTTCAGGTGGTATTTGTCTTGTAAGAAATAGACCTGCTTAAATGTTTACATCTGATTAAGCAGACTTTAATGCATGAAAAATAATGCCTTCATAAATTTGTTCATCTTTAAGGTGCTGTGGATGTGGTGGTGATCAATAATTTTATAAATATGTACAGTTTACCTCTTTTGCATTCTTAATGTACAATCGGTACAGAAACCGTACCGATTGTACAGTTGATTAAACTCTGTTGATGGATTATCAACAGAGACATGACAAGACTGCAACACTGGGTAATCTCTTTCCTTTTTATTTGATCCAATTGGGTATACTCAGTGGACTTTTCTAAATTTTATCCCAATCCTCAAATGAAATGCATGGCCTTCTGCACCAACCCCCCTCCCCCTTTGCTGGCAAGGCAGGGGCCATTGGCCTTGATGAGCCACATTGAGGAGAGGTGTGAATGTGTGTACGTGAGCTATGATGTATCTTTGGAAGGACTGGGACAATTAAAACACCTCCCTCCCTTCACCCCGGATGCAGCCTAATAACATCCAAGCTCTGAGCCTCAACTAAGAAACTGCCTGGCTCCCCACCCCCGCCCCATCTTGCCAAGGACCTTACATCTAAGAAATAACTCCTGGCAAATCCATTTTTGCCATGTTATGACCTATTGGTACTGCTCTGAGGAAGGGGTTTTTGCCCCCGAAATATTAGCAACATTTTTGTTATTCTTCTAGTAGCCTAAAGGTATCACCTGTTCCCCTTTTGTATTTTGTTATTTTTATATAATTGTAAACTATGATAAGCTAACTTTTGAAGGTAAAAGCACCAGTTTTCACAATGGAGGGAAATAATAAACTTTTTTCCTAACTTTGCTATGAAGTGTTATATAATAGGAATGTTGTTCCAAAGTTAGGCCTAGTTGGACATGGGAAAGTTGTATAATGTCCACATTCTTAGGGTTTCTTTTTAAAATTGGATGAAAAATCTTAATTATACATTTTTCCCATCTATCATTAGGTCTCCAGGAGGCAAAGCCCTTAAATTCAACCTTTGCTTTCAAAAGAGTTGGATTAGCTCAAGGCAAAAGTGTAAGGTATTTAAGAAAGAGCGAAGGCATAGATTGTAGATGAAAAATGAAGTTTGAAGCTAAGTGAATGTGGCTTGTGTAGCATACATTCATTGAGTAGAAAGCATATCAGAAATGGCATGTTTTTTAAAATGCTGAATCCAGGTGGAGGCACATAAATCTTTTTTATCCAGACCTTCTTCTAGCAGTGTCTACCTGGTTACAAGGCACTCTTCATATTTTGTGATTTAAACATACTATTGTTTAAGTCATTCTAGGTTGCATAGATAGCATAAGACAAATTGCAGCAGATCCAACCAAAAGCATTGTGACCAGAAGGTTCTGATAGTCTCCATGAATGTGTCTAAGTGGCTTTTAAAGTTGTCCTTGTTGGTGGCCAACTTGTGGTACTGATTATGATATGTTTAGCAGCCTTGTACAGATATGCCCTAAGCACATCCGATCTCGGCTGATTTTGGAAGCTAAACAGGGTCGGCCCTGTTAGTACTTGGATGGGAGACCATCAGGGAATACCAGGTGCTGTAGGTGCCTGGAGTAGGAACTGGCAGGCCACTCCAGTATTCCTGCCAAGAAAACTCCATGGACATGGAGTCACGAAGGGTCGGTCACGACTGTAACGACACAACACACACACATAGATATAAAACCATTGCACATTCAGTAAATCTTCAAGTAACTCTTCTGATAAGAACATAGGAAATTTCTTTTGTACCACATCAGTAATCAGTCCAGTTAGCAGAATACTGTCTGACTGGAAAGTTTCAGAAAGAGTTTCCTTTCCTACATGGAGGTACCTAGGTTTAAACATGGAACTTTCTGCATATGGAGAATTTGCCCCACCTATGGACAATGACATTTCTATAAGTAATTTGTTTCAAATATATATTTTAAGAGGCACTACTAGCTAATTGGGCAAGAGAAGTTGCACAAAACAGTGCAAGCTTCTAAAATATCCAGTGCACATCCTCAGGAAAATGTAACAAAAACAGATAGCTAGGAGAGGGGAAAAGGGAGGGGAATCCCCCTCCCAACTTCATTTTGAGATATGAAGAGCAAGGGTCTGCAGACTATGAGAGTGGACAAGAAACAAGGAGTGTATTGTCCTCTACTAGGAAGTCCCAAGATATCGCCCAGGCTAAAATGAAAGAACTGGTGAACCGAATGGGGAGAGAAACAGTGAGGGAAGAGGAGAAGGAGATAGAGGAGTTTTGAACAAGGGGAGTAAGAAAAGAAAGTGAGGAGAACTGGATGGAAATAGTGAAAGAGGACCCACAGACTGGTGAGTGGGTCACTCTGAAGGTTCCTAAAGCTGTTGCTAAGAGGGAGTGGAATGAGAAACCTGTAAGAAAGCCACCTTACTGGGGCGAGACTGAGGGAAGGAAATAGAGAAGGAAAGAGAGAAATTTGTGAGAAACGCAAATTACTGGGGGATGAGACCATGTATCAGCACTCCTGGGATGAACTGTGGGAAGTTCCAGTTTCTACCAAGACTCTGCAGGGACTTGGGCTGTTGAGTCTGGGAGCCAAATGTAGGATGTATCTTCTACAAGTGAGCTCATCTTTGGCTGTTAAGGTTTCTTCTACACCTATGTGTGGGGGATTTGTTGATAAACTTTGAACCATTGTTATCCAGTACTTGGGCTTTTATGGACATGGACAGTAAGGAACAAAAAGGACACTAAGTATCTTAACACTAAGAATTCTTTTATTAAAAGGTAGAATCAGTTCTTTGAAGTTTAAATAAATAAACCATTACATGTTTTGCGAGAGTCATCGCCTGATGTTATTTACCAGAAGGGGGAGTTGGAGGTACAACAGGCTTGTTGAACACAGACATTCAAATAGAACTCCCCCCATCATTGTTTTGTAGCTGCTTCAGGTGCCCACCTGATAGTCAGGTGAATTGTGATATTATAATTCAAATGAAGTAGTATTGGGAGCAAAGCAAGAAGAAAAGTTTGATCTCTGCTTTTGAAAATATTTTATCTGCAAATGCTTCTTATATTTATGTCAGAGAGATAATCATTCTCAAGTTTCAGCCATACAGTTTGCCAAGAAAGAGAAGCTGGCTATATGGAAATCAAGTTCATGAAAATCTTAATTTGATCTAATGATATTGCTCAACCTGTTGGGTAAACATTTACATGAACTTGAAAGCATCATTTACTTTGGTAAGAACTTTGATAACCAGAAGTGATGAGCCAGGCATGGTGAGTGACACGGGCCACAACTTTATTGCATAAAAGTATTCCGTACAGATATGGAATGTTCCAGAAGGGGAGGAGGGGAATCCATATGCCAGAAGACTATGAACCACACAGGCTGCCACTGAGCAGAATTTGTGGGCTGAACAGCTCAGTAATTTAGGCAAGGTTTTTTTAAATCAGGAGTTTGTTTTCCATTCTGCCTCCTTGACACGACTACACGATCCACAGAGTCCCTTCCAGCTTTGGAGTTCTCAGTATCTGAAGCCTTGTACAGCATGGCCCAGCCTGAATTCATCAGGCAAAGAGATTTGATCTTGTGAATCTCATGATGGCATTGTGCACAAAATCTCTCAACCGGCTTCACATATGCAAAGATAATGAACCATGGTGGAAGAAAGGCCACAATATTACCTGGAAGCAAGGATACATTATATTACCATAAACATGTTCAGAATAATTTAGACTTCAAAGTTAATTGGTATTATCTCAAGCAGTTGTTCAATTATAATGGCCAGAATACTAGTGCAGTTAGTCTAAGTTTCACTTAAGTACTCACCTTTTCCTCACCTTTGTTCTAAAGCTAAATCTTGTAACATATCCTAGCAAAACATTACACTAGAATTATTTTTAACTGTTTCTCCTACTCTTATTTTCTATTAAAACTTTCACACCACCTAACTAGTGGTTGCCTAACTTTTTCTTTATTTAATGTGTGTCTTTTCACTTTTCACAAATTCAGTTTTGTGTACAGTGCCTAATATAATGACTGTAAAGCAAGCAAGCAAGAGCTATTTACTTCAGGTGAAGTCTTTAGACTAAATGATTGGCAGTAAGGAAAAAGTTACCTTTTACTGTTAAATCCCAGTGCATGTGTATAAAGTCTGGGGAAGGAATTCAGTAGGACAAATTACCATTCCATTGTCTAGCAACAATAATGGTGATGGTGTTGCTTTACTGCTGTTGTAATGAAAGGACAACTGTGAGCTTTCTAGCTACTGAAATTAGCATGATGTATTTTTAATGGAGGACAAATATTTATAGTGAAATGCTAGCATGTATATTAGAAGATTTATGGTAGTACCATTATGTGTGTGCATGAATTCTGCTGTGTAACTAAAAACAAAACAAAAAAACCAAACTTTGGACAACATAATTTATCTTGGCATCCTTCTGTTTTCCACTGGCATTTATGAGATGAGTTTCAATGAAAACATGCTTGTACAGGGTGTGTTTATGTGTGTTGTTTTAACTGCTTATTCTACACTTTAGGAAGAATCCATGAAATGGGGTTAATATAAGTCCCACAATTAAAAATAATTAAATAAAATCTCTGCCTTGGGGGGAGGGGAACACACATTTATTTAATTAATAGGGCTGCATGTTTGTAGATGGACTATAAAGGCACTGAGTAAAATAAAACAGCAGAAAAATAATGGCAGTGGTGTCGGGACTGTCTCCTGACGGTCATTCTATTCTGACTGAGAGCCATTGACTTACAGGTACAGTCCTATAACTAGCCGTGCAAAATAAAATGATGTGAAGATGCACATGAAGCGTTATCTACACTGCAGAGAAGAATATTCAGTGCCTAAAATAACAAATCCCAAGAGTACACATGATGGAGTCATGGCAGATAAAGTGGCATCAAACTGTTTTTAACTGTGCAATATAAACACACTGATTTTCCTCATCAGGTGGTGTGTGAGAAAAGCAAAACATATATCAAAATATATCAAAACCAACAATGTTGCAACATGTCAAATACTATCAGATTTATTTCAGTGTGAGCTTTGGGGATTACTTTCTGCTTCCTCAGATACCATAGTAGAGTGAATATTAATTGGAGAGTATTGCCCTGGTGAAGGAAAGCTGAGTGGAAGGATTCATGTCCATACACATATACTAGCAGCTATTTTTAATGCAAAGTCTTATTTTGTGACCAAAACAAACTTATCCTGGCTGGATCTTTTTGTTCTTCACTAGTTACTATTTCATGAGATGGACTGATTCTTTAAAGGAAGCCACATGCTTGAGATTACAAAGCCTGAACAAGGCTGTTGAGGGCAGAAAATTTTGGTAATTACTCATTCATAAGGTCATCACACACAACTCCATGGCACTTATCAGACACAACTACAACATTGACTATTTAATCTACTAGTATTCTTCAGATAGTAGCAAAAGACCTTGTCTCCTTTCCGTTCTGTTAAATGATCAGCATGCTGCTGGTTTTAAACATCTGGAGTATTATGTTACCACATTGGGCTTCTGTGTACAACCTTATGTCACAGGCGGTACCTTTGTTGATCTGTTCTGCAGCACTGTCTCTGTTTTACCTTGGCTAGTACTCCGGGTTTTAAATGGCAGTAACAGTCCAAATTCACTTCAGAAGATTTCTGCTAAGAGAGAGATCTAGATTTATCAAAGTTGCATGCTGAAATGTGCTTGGAGGTAGGAGTGCTCTTTACCCTTATGCATCAAATTCTTTTAGATCGCTTCTTAACATTCTGTGTTAAAGAAAGCTTCATGCTGTACTATTTTGTGCTTCTGTTCGCTGAGCAGAGGGAACTTAAGGTCAGGACGAGTTTCTTTTTTGGAACAAGGAGCTGAAGTCTTAAACATCTTTGTATTTATCTTTCATATTTACCGTGGATGAGCAAGTGCTTTACAAATAGACTTAAGACATAAAGTTCCAGATATTAGTGGTCATATGTTATACAGCATTGATCTACAAACTTCCAAAGCATCTTCCCTGTCCTTCCCTGTGTTCTTCTAACCCATAATAACAGCCTGGCTTCTCCTTATAGATTGGTCTAAATTCATCTTCTAAGTCAGTGTTTCCCATGCTGGGGTTCACAAAAGGGGGTGACAAAGCATTTTCTAGGGAAACTTGCTGTGACCCCTATAGGGGTTTCAAGGTAAGTGAGATAATTCAGGTTTTACCAGTTCTGTTCCCCTGGCAAGTTTCCATGGCTGAGTGGAGATTCAAATCGTATTCTCCAGAGTCCTCGTCTGCCACTGTATCCACATCACCACACTTTGAATATGTGTTCTAACCCATGTTAAATAATTTCTTCCTTGACCTTTTGGAATGGAATATTAAAATCAGTGTGTAGAGTATGCTTATGTATGAGAAACAGGGTCTTTGGAAGAAATTCATCAGGTCATAATAAAATGATTTGGTCTTTAGCAATTCTTAAAATTAGGTAGATACAACCTCAGATGAACAACAACACATGGTATATTACATAGTGTCGTTATTTATTTTACAAAAATAAAGCCCAAATGGAGAAACCATGTGTGAAAAACTATGTACCAAAGAAGCATTCTTGCTCATTTCTAATCAGGATTCAGATCGGACAATACTGGATTCTGATTCTGAATTAATTCATTTATAAAGCAGGAAATAGCAAAGACAGCAATGTAGAGGGGATGATGACCATCATCCTATAGGTGTTCTAAAGAGCGATTCTACCCAACCCTTCAATAACTGCTTCAGTTCAAAAGTGGTCATATTTATTTATTTATTTATTTATTTATTTATTTATTTATTTATTTATTTATCCCACCCTTCTCCTTGGAAAAGGACTCAAGGTGGCTTACAGTAAGGAGAGTCAATATACAGTCTATTACAGTTAAGACACATTCTCTGTTTCTTGAGAAACAGGGAATTGAGGGGCATCTTACAGCATTAGAAAGCAACATTAAAACTAATGATTGATAACAGTGTCAACGCAATCACACAAGGAGAGATATGAACACAAAGTTATAAGTGGTTATAAAAACAAAGTCTGTGTAGCCATGTGTTGTGTGTGTGTGTGTGTGTGTGTTGTGTTGTGTTGTGTTGTGTTGTTACAGTTGTGACCGAATCTCTGTGGCCCCATGCCCATGGAGTTTTCTTGGCAGGAATACTGGAGTGGCTTGCCAGTTCCTACTCCATCCAAGTACTAACCAGGGCCAACCCTGCTTAGTTTCCAAAATCAGGCAAGATCAGATGTGCTAGGCTAGCTGATAGCCATGTGTGTTAGATTCATATAAAGACACATGATAGGTAGTCTATCATTCAGGGAAGTTTGCCTGAAGAGAAAGGTCTTTTCCTCTTTCTAGGAAGACAGCAGAGATGGGACAGTCATGGGGCAGTTCTGGCCTTTACCGGCCAAAGCAATTTGCAATCCCGATCAGCTCACTAGAATCAATGGACCCTTATGGAAACTTTGGCTCACCACTCATTTCAAGGGACCTAGTTCTGGCCCTGTTCCTAACCCTACAATGAAACCATAGTATTCAAAGGGTATATTTTCTTTTTTTACATGACTGTATGTATATGGTGGTAACTTATATCTTAGTAGCCACGATCCTATTTGTGTAAACAAGGTGCAAGCTAATGGATGTCATAAACTGGGCATTGATAACATTTAATCCAGACTTATTAAAAGCTTTCTCCTCACTTGTCCATTTGTTAAACAAAAATTTGTTCCAAGGTTCTCTAGGGCTCCTGTTTGTCCTGGGGAAATCTTTAGGAGCTGTGGGACAAGGGAACACTTAACAGTCAAAAATTACTGTCAGATTGCCATTACAAATGATACCTTGAAAGGTTGTGGCTGTTCATTAATTTAAACAGTTCTTATCTATTTACCTTTGAAGGTACACCTAACTCTTCTTCACATAAATCTTTGACCGCACAATCGGTAGTGAAGTACAGATTGCACTTCATGTTTTATTTTTCATGAGCCATCATTTTTGGCTTGTTTCTTTTTGTTATTATTATTTTGTATAAAATAGTCACAGTTGAATGTTTTCCTCATTTTCCAGTCCAGTTCCTGTGGCATTCAAACTGTATAATGATAAGAGGCATCAAAATTTGTAGGTGAAAAATTCCATCTGGCATACATAATAGGCCCAGTGATGCGAGGTATAGGCTGTCCCATCTTCAGGGCAGGTGCTATAGTGACAGAAGTAGGGAAATCACTTTTTTTAATTTGTATGCATGCAGTCAGGGATGCTGTTGAAACTAAGCAAAGGCTGTAGTTCTGATAGGGTATCGATATATAAACTGAAGTCTTCAAATTGCACTGTTTTTCCAGAAACACATGGTTAATATTTCTGTCCCTAAGGCAAGGAGAGGGTGGTACCTCTATATGAAATCACTACCAAAAACAAACAAACAAACAAACAAACAAAGCTAGCTTTTGGCTCACAAAGGCCTTCATCTGACTAGGCTTCACTTATCTATGAACTACTTTGGGTTGATTTCCAAAATCTAAATAAGCTGTTGCTTGAACAAACTTTAGTTGATTATTTTAGACACAACATCACTGGAGGCTGTGGGAATGCTAACCTGGAACAGAAAGTTTAAAATGGGTGCAGTGGTGTAGCTAGAGTTTGGAGCACCCGGGGACAAGGTCAGTTTTTGTACCCTCTCCTCCCCTAACCATGTCTTGCCCACCCAGCAAGTGGGGGGCAGATCCTGGGTGAACAGTGCGGGAGGGGAAGAATGGTCTCTCCTTCTCATGCCCTCTTTCTGGGTCTCCTTTCCAGTTAAGGCTCTCCTGTGCGAACCGCACAGCATGTGGATAGCGCCAAGCAGTCAATGTTTTTTTTCAAGCATCACCTCCTTTGCATTCTTGAAAAGCCTTAGTGGGAGGGAGGAGGAGGGGGAAGCAATTGACGGAGGTGCTGCTTGGGAAAAAATATACCTGCTTCCCTCTCCTCCTTTCCCCTGACTAAGGATCACCAAGTCTTAGCGGGGCGAAAGGAGGACTGCTGGCAGGAGGGTATATGGCTTCCTGCTCCTGCTCCCCCTCCAGGCACCCCCAGATTGCTGCACGCCTCGGGGCAAATGCACTCTTCTGCCCCTTCCTAGTTATGCCAGTGAATGGGTGGGCAACTATGGCTCTCTAGAAGTTTTTGGCTTGTAATACTATACAATGCTAGTCACCACAGAGCATGGCAAAGAATTATGAGAGGTGTAGGCCAAAACATGAATATATTGTTTCCCAGGACGCCAGTGTTGCCTGGACAACTTTGTTGTTTGTTTGTTTGTTTGTTTTCATTTTCAAGTTAATATTTGAACCAACTGTAGTGGGTTTTTGTGCTAACCCAACTTGTAGGACAGTTCTTGGCTAATGAAGTTACTGCAAGACCTGCTGCCCAGATTGATTTGATGGTGCTCTAAAATGTGTAGAATATAGTCAAACTGAGCTGATTGGAATTGGATTCAGTAACCTGCTAGGTATTGTAGTTGCACTTTCTATGAAGAAGTAGATTGCACTCCACAAAAGTTCTCACTGGATACATTTGTGAATCTAAAAGGTACCATAATGCTTTTTTGTTTTTTGTTTTCTGAAACAGACTAAGATGGCTACCTCACTGTGTTTGTAATATCCAAACACTGCTGCCTCTGAGTTGCTGATGTGATCAGTCCATTAATTAAATTTTACAACCTATGTTTACCATCTGGAAAATAGAAATACACATGGTTTCCCTTACAGTTCCATGTGTATAAAAACCAAATATAGAATTTGACATTGCCAGGGAGAAAAAAACAACCATTCAACAGACTTCATTTACCACCAGCCAAAACCCTACCATTTTCAAAATTGGAATTGGCTCTAAATATTGTAGCTGGAAAAGTCACTTAAGAGTATATACTGTTTTAACTGGCTACATTGTCGAAGGAAAACATTAGGGTACAGTGTCAGCACTGAAACTTTTCTCGGAACAGTGAGAATGTACACAGAGGCTTAGGACTATTTGATTGAATTCTGTGTTTTTGTCAATCACATACAGTAATACATTAGTTTAAGAGTAACTTGGTTTAAGAGCATTTTGCAAGACAAGTAAACATTTCCTCTAAATTTTGCCTTGATCAACAAGCAATGTCTTGATATACAAGCACTGTGGCAGGTCACATGATCACAAGTGAGACAACAGTGGCTCTCCTGCCTTCCCTTCCCCCGTTGGATTGCTGGTGATTGGAACATTCTGTCTCAGGCAGCCTCCAAAGCAGAGGGAGGATAGATGAATAGAGGTCTCCCTTTCACCAGCCAGGAATGTTTTCACAGGGGAGTACATGTTAGGGTTTTATTTTTCTTTATGTTTTTATTTGTTTTCAACATTCTTTCTTATTTTTTCAAACAATTTCTAGCCATGTGGTAACTAGTCTATGGCTACAAATTGCACTTTATTGTCACATTAAAATACAGAGTAAAATCTAGTTGATGGTCCCCAGCAGAGCAGATTCCGCAGCCAGGCACCTAAACCATGGCATGGACGCAGATTTCTAGCCAACTTATTTTGTGAATTTTGTCATTTTGTTTGTATAGTACTGTATGTGGTCTATGCGACCCAACATAAAATTTTGGAAAAATTGAAGAAAATGCTACATTAGCACCCCCCCCCTCCATTTTTACAGCTTGAAAGTCATTCTGTTATTTTAGGAACATAAACTGTGACTATGAACAATTTGACTTGGCATAAAATTATCACAGCTAGCAAAATAAAACATAGTGTATCCAAACAATTATTACAAAGATAATTTACTTTATAAATAATATTTATATGTAATTGTAAAAAACAAATGGAGTAACAGTCTTCTGAACTGTTTACTAGTTTATGTGGAACAAAAACTCCTCTACAGTACAATGTTTAAAAATCCAGAATTTCTTCTCCACAGTATTAAATAAAAATAAAATAAAAACATCATTTATTTATTTATTTTAGAGTATTTTACCCCACCTTTCTCCTTGGAAAAGGACCCAAGGTAGCTTACAGTAATGAGGGATAATATACAGTCCAGTACAATTAAGACATGTTCAAGTATTTGAGAACAAGGAACTGAGGGACATCTTACAGCATTAATAGACAAACATTATATTAAAGCAACATGGTTATAAGTAGTCATAAACACAAAGTCTATGTGAACCCATAGATTCATATAAAATACACATGGTGGTTCATTATTCAGGGAAAGCTTCCCAGAAGAGAAAGGTCTTTGCCTGTTTCCGGAAGGACAGCAGAGATGAGGCAGTCCTGGCCTCTATTGGGAGGGAATTCCAGAGTCTGTGCACAGCAGTCGAGAAGGCCCTTTCATGGGTTCCCACGAGACGTACCTGTGAGGGTGGCGGGATGGAGAGAAGGGCCTCTCCTAATGACTTTAACACCCAAGTTGGTTCAAACTGTGAGATTCAGTCTTTGAGGTAGCTAGGACCCAGATCACAAAGTGCTTTGCAGGTCAAGGTCAGCACCTTGAATTGTGCTCGATAGCTGATTGGCAGCCAGTGGAGCTGTTTTAATAGGGTGTAATGTGATCTCTGTACCCCGTCGCAGTCAGCAGTCTGGCTGCTGCATTTTGGACCCGTTGAAGTTTCTCCTGAGACTTTTCATCAGTAGCCCTACATAAAGTGGATTACAATAGTCCAGCCGGGATGTCACTATGGCATGTGTCACCGTGGCCAGAGCTGGTTTCTCAAGAAGGGGGAATAACTTGCGGACTCGCCTTAATTGTACAAATGTGCTCCTGGCCACAGCTGTGACCTGGGCACCTAAGGGTGAATCCAAGAGCACCCTCAAGCTGCGTACCTGGTTTTTCAATTGGAGGGTGACCCCATCCAGTACAAGTTGCATCCCTATTCCTTGTTCTTCCTTTCGACTGACCAGGAGCACCTCTGTCTTTTCTGGGTTTAGTTTCATTTTGTTCTAATAAAAAGAACTGAAGAGGGGTGAACGGTATAGAAGTTTAACTAAGTTTATAACTAAGTTTCAATCATTTTTTTTTGGAAATTTGGAAAATATTTGAACACCATGACTTAAAATATTTTATTTATCATGCTAAAATAAAATGTTCCATAATCTTTTTCTTTTCTTTTTCTTTTTTTTAATTTTTTGGAAAAAACCCCAAAAAGGTTTCAGGAAAAAATGAAATAAATAAATATATTTTTTAAAAAAATTCTTGTTTCCAATTACTTTTTCACAGAGGAATGGTAGAAAATTTAGACAGATTGTACAATATCTGTGAAGATTCTCAGTCATTCAGGTGAGTTTATATGGAAGTTGAGTCATGGCAACTGGACTTCTTTTCTTGAGAGATTGAAAAGTTTTGCTGCTCATCCGAATGATTTGCCTTGTATATAGGCAACTGCATTTGAATAACAGACAGTTTTTTTAAACAATATTCAAAGTAAGACATTTCATTTCACTTCTAAGAATTCTAGATATTCAGCCCCATTTATTACGCACAATAGTCACTTTCTTCTGTCACACTCTGTAACTCTGTAATCCCAGGTGTAATTATAAACAACAACAGAAGGTTTTGCATAGTTCCTCACCACCTGTATGGTGCAACTTAGCCATTTATTCCAAAACAAATGACTGTTTAATACCCTCCAATCCATAAATGCAGTGGGCAGGAGGTTTCTTTGTTAGCATGTTAGAACAGAGAGTCTTGTGACACTATGAAAACTAGCATGTTTTATTTTCTTTACTCCTTCTTGGCTTGCAGCCCTAGGGCAACCACATTATGTGCTTCCAAGTTGCATACAATTTGTGGCAACCTAATAGGTTTCTTAGCTGCCTAGATGCTTTCATGATATATGATAGAAAGGAGAGAAAGAAAGAAAGGCTGGTACCCTCACTATATTGATTATACTATATATATTTCTCTCTCTCTCTCTGTCTTGCCTCCAAAGCATTGTTGCCACCCTCTGCATCTGGATTTCTAGGCAGAAAATCAGTAAAATTTATTGAGCCCTTAGTGAATTGCCAAACATGACTGATCAACTGTGTTTAGCTTAGTAGGTTAAAAGCTGGATAAAAGCAGCGCAGTTCCTCACCACCTCTTGCAGTTGTGTGTCGCCAAATACAAAGCCATAGATAATACTGGTGGCATTATCTCTGGCCCTTTGAAAGTTTGCTGCCAGGTTGTATCAATATTGTCAGAGTTGCAAATGACAAAAAAATGGCACTCTCCATATAACCCGTGATAGCACTGTTATTGTCAAAAGTGGTGTGGTGAAATGAAACAGCCAAAGAGAATATTTTTCTTTTTCTGGGGGAAAGCATGAAAATCACATCCTTTTAAAACATTTGGCAAGACTTTAAATGGTAACATGAAACTATTGGGATTTTCTAGGTAGTTGTAGTACTAAACCTATTGTGGAGAGGCAATGTATTATTAAAAAGTCAAAAAATATTCCTGGTAACTTTCAGTATGTACCATAATATATTAAATAAAGCTAATCGACACCTGCAGTGTCAGCAGCATCAGTTCTTTTGATTTGTACTCTTCCGTTCATCTGCAAATAACAGGCTGAATGGACAAAACCTGTACACGGTAAGATAAATGCCCGGCCAACATATGGGAAAGGAAGCCTGCTGCTAACGCAGCAAGAAGGAATCAAAGTACAGTACATTGCAGCACAAGCAAAAATGGCTTATAACATGGATGGAAAGAGAAACAAAAATGAGGGGATGCTTAAACTATTGCTGGAAATAGATGACAGGTTTAAGGGGATGAAGAGGAGGAACATCCTGTATGGATGGATTTAGTGGGAATCCAGTTCACCAACAGTCGAAGTAATGGTCCATATAGTATAGAGCAGTGATGGCGATCCTATGGCATGGGTGCCAAAGGTGGTACTCGGAGCCCTTTCGGTGGGCACCCAACATCACCCCTTCACAGCCACCTGTATTCAGGTTAAATGGCCATACTGGCACTTTGTGAAAAATTAGTGGGTTTTGAATCACAGTTTGGGCACTCAGTCTCTAAAAGGTTCGTCATCCCTGGTATAGAGTCTATAGACTTTGCCCAGTCTGATGTGTAGTTCATGAAAATCATCTATTGGAGTCACCAAGTCTTTTGCTTGCAAACCAAGGCACTAGATACCTTCTTGCGCAAGCACTATAAATGTTGTATCACTCAATCAATGGGATGTTGTATATGCAGAGTGAACAAACAGGAGTTTTCTCTATACTGTTATGTCTTGTTTTCCTTTTAACACTTGAAGACATTAGAATGAATGATCGGGACTAGGTGAATGGGAATGTGAAGGAAGGAAAAGAGAAGAAAAAAAGAAGAAGAAGAAAGAGAAACACTATTTCCCAATCTCAAAGTGTATTTATACTTTGGGGAAAAAAGCCCATGATACTGTAACTTGTGTTGAACATGTTTTTGAAAAGAATGTTTCAAAGAAAGGACGAGCAAAGGACAGCCTGTTACTTCTTTCTTCTCTTTCCCTTGTTCTTTGTTTTTCATACTGGGACGTCTTACTTTCTCTCCCCAAGGGCTTAGATCCCCTCAGTATTGTGGTTCTAGTGTCTCCCAGATATTATTCAATTGCGTCTTGTAGACATCTTTTGTTTATTTAGTGCCTAAATGAGGACCTCTACAGAGAGTTCATCAAAAGCATAATAATTTTAACTGTTGCCTATAGTTATTAACTGTTGCCTACAGGGATCCTCGTGGTGCAGTGTATAAATTTCGATACTGCAGTGAAGACTCTGCACACAACCAGAGTTTGATCCCAGCCTCAGGTAACTGGCTGAAGATTGACTCAGCCTCCCAACCTTCTCAGTTTGGTAAACCTGAGTACCCAGCTTGTTGGAGGGTGGGGTGGGGAATAAATTGCTTGCATAATAAAATTGTAAACCTCCCAGAGATACCTTTAAGCATGATATGGAGCCATAGAAGCAGCTTGCACTCCTTTACTTTACAGAAAAAAAATGCAACTTAATTCAAGGGAACAGTTTTCATGATGGTGTGGAAAGTGTCTGAACAGCCTGCCAAGATATTTTAGAAGGTGCTAAATATTTTTTTAAAAATGTTGCTGGTTATGTGTTAAAATCAAATGAGGATAAGAGAAAATTATATGCATATCAGGATTTGGGTTAGCATACCATACTATTTTTTGTTTGGTGGACTAAGCAGATTTGATCCATTTAAATCAATCCATCCTCATTCCACCAAGAAGGTGATAGATCTACATGGAAAAAATCCACATCCACAGAATACAGGGTGCACCAAGACCAAGTGTCATAACTATTGGATATGTAATTCCTGAACTTTACCCCCTCAGCTCTATATTAGCATTCAGGAGACACTGAATATGGGCCAGTTATTAGTAGCATAAATGTGTCTTTATAACAGTACATTTATTCCTATAGATAACCTGGGAGCACCCTGTAATTCTCAAGACACATTCTGTACTTGTGCTAATTTCACCAGCTTTCAGCAAACAATTGGTTCAGACTTCTCGCAAGAGCCATCTGTTTCTCTCAGCAGCGAAGTGGTGAGGGAAAAGAGTGAGAGAGGCAAAGAGAGAAAGAAAAGGTGCCGGAGAGAAGAGAAGAGACTGTAGTGGTGCAGTCACATCCTGTCACTCTTGTCTATACCTGCACATAGAATACTCCACTGGAAAGATTCCCCTTGAACCAAATCCAGAACTTGGGTAAATATTTGTTCTGATGCAACAGATTAAATACAATTTGAGCAAGAAACAGAACATTTTAGATTAGTACATGGTATTCATCAGATGTTTACACACAGTAGTATCTATCTATCTATCTATCTATCTATCTATCTATCTATCTATCTAT
>JAHTLZ010003542.1:55578864-55624711 GCA_023846285.1 Phrynocephalus versicolor | reverse complement strand
CTATCTATCTATCTATCTATCTATCTATCTATCTATCTATCTATCTACACACACACACATGCATATGCACACACACACACACACACACACATATACATATACATATACATATACATATACAACAACATGCACATACAGGATATTTAGTTTAGGGTAGTGGGCTCTCTGTTAAATAAAAAAAGGGAAGCTCCCCATTATTTATAGCCTTAAGAAGCATTTCGTTTTATGACAGAACATCTTTTTAAAAATCCATTATTAATAAAACGAAATGAAATGAAGACTGTATTTCCATTTCATGCCCATCTCTAATCACTACTACAGTATGTGGTGTAATTTTCTTTGGTTTAAATTACTACAGATTTAAAGAAAGGGGAACCAACTGATTCTTCTGATGAAACTTGAGAATCTATGGTAGCAACTTCTGTGTGTGAATCTCCAAAACAAGTTTGCAGTTACAATAGTTTCTTATGATCTTCCAAAAGAGGACCAAGAGAAACTTGGAGCATGCATTGTAACTTCACAACAAGACCCACTTATTTGCTGCCCCGAATCTACACATGCTGGGCTGATCTTCATGTCATCATAGCCCAGTCTTGACGTAGGGATGCTTTCTGCTTCCATGTGCAAGTCTCTGATGCTTGTGGGTTATATTGCTGTTAGAAAGAGGGTGCTGCTAGTAAGGAGAAGCTATACATTAGCAAACTAGTAAATATCAGTGTATCAATGCCTTTTCAGCCTTATTTTCTTGCTTTTGCTGTTACATCCTTCAGATTGCTTAACTTGGTTTACTAGTGCTTCATCTTGTATCAGGCCTCTTGTGATATCACTGATATTCATAAGCACCTTGCCTTTTTATATATGCTCTGTCAACCCTCCTCATATTTTCCCAAATCCTCCTTCTTTCTGTTCTTCTCTGTGCTTTGAGATCACAGAAGTGTAGCAGGGTTTAGAGGATGATATATAAAATCCAACATTAAAGAACAGTGCTTCTTCTCTAGCTCCTCATCTTGTACCCCGTAACGATGGGATGCTTTAATTCAGTACCACTGGAGAATATATACTCCTTTATTCATTCAGCAAATTAAAACGTCTCAAAGAGCAGCTCATACATCTCAATAGGGCAGTCTTTCAGGCTTCTAATCTGAAATACATGAGAGCATAGTTTGGATGGGTAAAAATAAAGACATTGTCCACACATGTTTCTACTTAGAATTGCCCACTGTTCCCCTTTAAGAGCTTTTACACACCTTTCTGGCCCAGCAGTAGGGCATGCATTCTTTTTGGCACACTCAGTTTGGCTGTGAGATAGCAACCTCCAGCAGATGCAAATTTTGAGACAGAGTTTGAGAGAGAAAGTGGGGAAAAGGGAAGCAGGCACAGAGAAAATGGAATGGCACTGAAAGAGGGGAAGTGGAGCACTGTAGTTTTTTTTTTTTAAAAAAAATAACTTCCATTGACTCTTTTGATCAGGGAAAGTGCTTAGCAGATCAGGCTAAAAGGGGTTGTTTGGTGTTCAGGTGGGAGGAGCATGGCTTATGGCACGTTGCTGCTCCCATCCACATCAACCGACCCTTTGTAGCCCAATCCGAAATGGCCAGTCTGGACAGTCCCATAGGAGACATGAAACACATGAAGAGGAATGAGGAGGGAATAGTTTAAATAGCTAGTGGATGAACATGGGCACGAAGTGCTTCATTGCATTTCAGCCAATTCATACGTGTGGCACCAAAATGCCGTCCATCCCCCCAACCCAAGCCTGGCAGCCCCCTTAACATACCCTAGCCAGGTCAGCCCCCTGGGGTGGTTGTCAAGTTCAGGCAGGAGTCCTGGGCTCCCTTTCCCTCTACTAGTGTTGCTCTGAAAAGTTGCAACACTTATAGCTACCAACTGGAATAGAAGTGATATTTGCTTAATGTTGTCTGGTACCAAAGAAAGATTAACAAATAGGCCTATGAATTTTTTCTTACATTTCTTACATAATGCAATGTTGTATATACTTCAGTTGTATTTCTTGAGAGCTAATGCAAGTAAATAAATACTGGCTATTTATTCTTGCTTTAGTAGCACTGTTAAAAAGATCTGGGAAGTACAGGCAATATTTTGTTGCAGTTCATTTCTGAAATATATTTCATTTCTGGAATAAATGGCACACAGAAGAGTTTTCAGTAGTGCTTTTATTTACTTTTTTCTACCACAATCAGATGTGCTGGCTGTACATGTCTGATTTATTGTGCAGGTTACTTTACTATCCCCTTTTTTGCTACTAAAATGAAGAAAAATGCAGAAGAGAATTGTTGTCCTAAAAGAGTTACATTTGAACAAGATTATTTCTTTGGCCAGTTTTTCAAAGTGATGGGGAGGAAATACGACAATGCTGATATATTAGATTGGTTTGTAATCAAAGTCACTATGTTTGTCATTTGAAGGAATAAACAAGGCCAAAAGTATGTCTAGTGCTGTACCTGGGTTTTCAAAGAACATGCTCAAGTGTTTTCTGTTTTCATCATTAAAATACACACTGAGTGTTTCCTTAGATTGCATAATGCAACAAGCTGGCCTCCTGTGTAGTGACATTTACTTACAACAACACCAGAACCAATTTAATTGAACACACCTTTATGAGCCATTAGGGAGAAGGCCTTGTCTAAATGAAAGGCTAATTCTTGCAGCTATACAGTAAATGCTAAATCCCACTGGAAGGAGGTAAATGCTTTTATTTTGCCGTTTGCTTGTTCCAAACTATGTAATCATTAAGGAAATGTTTACATCCTGTCTTAACCAATCTATACACGTTAGGAGCAAGAAAAAAAGTTTTGTTTTGTTTTGTTTTGTTCAAAAGCTCATTTTTTGCTTTCCGGGGGGTGGGGTGGGGGGGTGGATCATTGGGTATTGCTTATAATAGTTTTGGAAAACACTTTGTAAGGAACCTTTAAAAATAATAACAAATAGGCTCAGGTCCATAGGTGAGTTAGCATATGTGGAAAAGTATAGGGAGAAGGAATGTATGTAGGTGTGTTTTCATTATGCCAATCCATCAAATAGGACCCACAAGCCATTAATTAATTGTTAATTAATGGCTTGTGGCTTGATTTTTTTCTTTACAGCAGATGTATACTGTGTAAGTTGCCACCCTTAGCAATTTCTTTCCAAATCTTAAAGGAATGGGTAAAGGAAATTGGGTCATTCAGAAAGTATTCTTGGTCCTTTTTAGAAACAGAAACAAATTGAGTTACCCCATGAATGGACACTTTACTCAGTGTGGAGTACTGAAAAAAGAGATAGATCAGGCAGAGACCTGGATTCAGATCATTGCTATGCCACAGAACCTCATGGGGTGAGGAAAGAGGTAAAACTGCTAAAACCAATCTTTAAATATTTCACTTATCTTGAACAACCTATTAAGATTGTTATATGACATTTCCATTAACACGCATACACATGCATGGGCACACCATGTATTTTCAATGAGTTGGTATGTGCATGTTGGAGAAATGTGCTGTAATCTTTCAAAGACCATCTACGAAGCAAAATGGCTTTGTTGAATTTAAAATGAGTTTAAGATTAAATTTCAGCTAGGCTAATACCGCTGAGTTCTGCTGGTCCCCAGAGACCCAATGAAGAATCCAACAGGAGAGAGATCCTGAAGAAAATACTGTGTTTATTAGGCCTAATAAAGGACAGCAGGAGGACACAAGCTGAAGACAGAGCTAAGATGTCCGACCCCGAGGACAAAGAGCACCACATTTTTATTAGTTCCCCCTCTTCCCTCCCCCGAGTGGCGCTGCCCAGGGGTGGGCAAGGGGATGGTCTTCCAGGTGGTCCAATTGGTGTGGTCCAGGGGCTGTCCGGAGGTGTTCCTGGGTGGTCAGAGGGTGCCCCTGGCAAGCTGGAACCGGATACCTGCCCAGGTGTTGATGAGCCAGATATGTCCTTTAATTGGGCCATCAGGGTGTGACAATGAGGAAGGGGGAACAGGGTATTGTTCTTGGGTCTAGATAAACTTGGGAAATTGGAAAGTCAATAGAAGGTTGGGGAAGGTCAATATAGAAGTCAATGGGGAGCCAGAAAGCTGATGGGATTAGCCAGAGGTAGTCAAACAGTCCTTTGTGAATGTGGAGATGTGACAATGAAGAGCTCCCAGGCTGTGGCATAATCCGGAGAGCAATTGTGGAAGACATGCCAGGATCTTTGTGGAAGATGGATTCTGCTTCTAGAAGATGTGACCTGCCTCAAGGAATCGCCATGATGTCCTTCTTCTCATGCCATAACCCCCTTGTCCCAGTTTGCAGGTATAGGAGCCATTAGGTAGAGTAGGAACACGTTCAAAGCACACCCAGGGAAGAAGAGGTGGGAGGAAAGAGAAAAAGAGAGAGAGAGGGGAGAGAGAGAGAGAGAGAGAGAGAGAGAGAGAGAGAGAGAGAGAGAGATGGAGAGGGACACCTTGGGTCAAGGGTTTTGGGTCCATTTAGGCAGAAGCAGGAAAACCAAGTTTATGAAGGTAAGGAGGTCCCTGGTCCTTAAGAATGATTGTTCAGAATTATTCCCTTGCAAGCCAAGAGCATGAAGGAAATAATTCATCAGTCCAGGAAGAATCTCCTGAACTGGGTCTCTGGCTAGGTTTTCAGGGTTGGGGAATGATGGAAGAAGGGGCCAGGAAAGGGTTAACTAATATACTAGTGAGGGACATCTCCTGTTCCTTGGCGGGAACCCCTGGAACCGGGAAAAATGGATTTCCAGGGGTTTGCGCAAGAAGGGGAAACCCTGTCCGGTTGACTCTGGAGCAAGGGCCAGTCTACCGCCATAGACAGATACAGCAAGCGGGGAAAAGGTGGAAAGGGGACCGGGCTATCGCCTTAGAAATGAATGGCCAGGAGAAGGTATGAATTCTCTGGAACTGCAGCTCGGGTAAGAGGTAGTGAGATGACTCGCTATCCTGGGCTGCCTTACCCGAGTCTCTGGAGCTAAGAGTCGGGGTGTGTGTGGATTTGTACCGCTGTCGCTGTTGGAGGTTTGGCCGCCTCTCTGGAACTCTGAACGGCTGGAGTTTTCGTATTTCCCCGGGAAGGGCTCTGGTTCTTTTTGGTTGGGGTGGTCTACTCAGCCAATTCAACGTAATCGGGTCCCCCGTCGTGCGCCCCCGTCTGGCCATAATTAACAAGACATTGATTGATGGCGGGGGCGCTGATTGGTTAAGACTCGCAGACGGGCTTATCTTTCTCACCCCTGCTGATTTATGGAGTCTCCGCGGAATTGAACTGCCGCGGCTATCTAGATACAATGTAAACTGACAAATTAGATGCAAATTGAAGCTTTCCGCTTGCCAAGCTCCTGCTTGCAAGGCCTCTCAGCTGGCAAAAGCTGCGGTTTTTGTATTCTTCCCGATATCTTGGGAACGGATTAGAATTTTGGGACCGGGTAAAGAGTGTCGTGCTTGTGACGGTGTGGGGCGTATTTGGGCGGTTCTGGTGGGTCTCGGAACCACTCCAATTATTATTTATTAAAATTTATTTTTCCATTATAACTCTTCTGCTTTCCTTTCTTTATGTAGCAGTTTCTGAATCTGCATTCCTTATTGTTTTTGATTACATAAATACTGAACTTTGCTAGAAATATTGCAAATCTAACTTTAATCTTAGTGAAATTGAACAAGATATTCCTGGGAAGGAGCACAAGCTAGCATAAGGAGGATGAAAGGGGGAAATACAATAATACAATAATAAAATTATATATTTTAATGGAAATGAAGAGAAGACAACAAAAAGTCTACATGAAGATAAATTTTCTGATACATTCAGGGAAACCTGTCAAAGCTGATATATTAGTTGGATATGTGTAATGCCTGAACACTAAGTATTACAAATACTTGCTTTTGTTCTGTGTTTCCATACTCATGGACATATGAAGCTGTCTTATACTGAGCCTAACTACTACTTCATCTAGCCTAGTATTGTCAACTTGACCTGGCAATTGCCAGCTTGACCTGGCAAAGTATGATGTTAAATGTTACTCATGGTATATGGTTTTGTTTGAAAACTAAATCTGGCCAATGCAGACTCTGTTTCAAGATACTCCTTGGCTATTTCCACCTTGAAGTATTAGAACAAATGGTGTCATGAATGCATATGAACAGAGGATTCAACATAAATATTTAGCTATTAACAGTGTTCAGCCCTTTTATATGATTTTTGTTAGTTAAGGCCTTGTGTGTTGTCATATCTTTGGGCATTGGCATCTCAATGCCTATATGTATTACATTCAGGGTCCAAAGCAGAGGACATTTATGATCACACAGCATGCTATATCTGTGCATTTCACTCTATGTACAACGCAGAATGTTAAAGTCCATGTTCCATACAAGTATATTATCATGCTTTCTGTGTATGGAAGATGTTTCTTTTAAAAAATTAAAATGTAAAGCAACTAGTTGTTAACTATCTGGTTATAGAAACATAATTTGCAACACCTATGCAGTGTCCTAGGCTATTTATGGTAGCATTCTGTGTATGAAAATAATATTCTTTATTGTCATAACTCTGATTAAAACATAATGCTTGTTAGTGCCAATATACTGTAGATGAGCTATAATGGAAACCTATGTATCACAACATAAAGCTTTTGAGCGGCTGTGTTGAGCAGACACCTTTGTTGGCTGTTGTGATGTGACTGATTCCCCCCTTTTTGGGGGGGGCACCATGTGTTCGTGTTGCTTAACAAATGTGCATAACTGGGGTGTGAAATGTTCAGCTTTAAATGTTGTTTGAGTTTATTTTCAGGCTTTGGTTGTTGCACAAGTTAAGCATTGAGGATCCATTTGGGGCCATAAAAACTGACAAAGAAATGAAAGAGAAGATTGTCATTCTAGCTATATCTCCCTGTCTCACTATGATTTGTTTCCATTAGACACAGAGGCTGTAAACCTTCTGCCCTGTCTGTATTCGGAAGTCCCAAAGTAATTTTGCATGATCATTTTCAGTCACTTTTTCAGGCTTATGATCCCACCAGTTCTTTGCTATGGGCAGATGATAGTTCTGACACAAATTCCAGTGGACCGTTTGAGCCACTACATTATGACGCTGTTTGTAATCAGTCTGAGCAATTTTCTTGCAACAGCTCAATATATGGTCGATAGTTTCATCTGCCTCTTTACAGAGTCTACATGTGGGGGACTCAGCTGATTTTTCCATTCTAGCCTTAACTGCATTTGTTCTGATAGCTTGTTCCTGAGCTGCAAAAATCAGGGCTTTTGTCTATTTTTTCAGTGTTCCATTGGTGAACCATAACCAAGTCTTTTTCTCATCTACTTTCCTTTGATTTTTTTTTCTGAGGAACTGCCCATGCAGTGCTTTATTATGCCAGCTATCAGCTCGTATTTGCATTGTTGTTTTCCTGTATTGACCCTTTGTTTACTTTACTTTAAACACCTCCCTGTTCTTAGCCTCCAATAATGCTGGCTCTGTACTATTTTTTAGATAATCTGCCAATGCATGTTTCTCTTCTTCAACTGTCTTCTTCACTTGCAGAAGACCTCTACCACCTAATTTGGTATACTTCTAGACAGGGAATGCCAGTAAGATAATGCACTTTTTCAGTGGTCTAGGTTTCAAGCAGTCAGTAATAATCCTGCTTGATTCATTAACGGCTGCATCCACTTGTTTTGCATTTGCTGGTTTGTACTATATGGTGCTAACTAGGGATGGGCAAGCCCAGGTGGTGTTCGGAAGTCTCCGACACACAAGCAGCCAATCTCATACCTTGGTCTGCACCCGCATGGAACTATTTTTAAAACTGTTCATTTGGTTCTGCAATGGTAACATGCCTCCTTCACAGTCCCATTGTTCCTCTGCAAATATATGTACACAGAATCCTCTTAAGTACTTACCTCTTAAGTACTTTGTTTCAAGAAGTTCAATGAATAGGTTTTTGGAATGGAATAGGTGTGCACAAGGAGTAAATAGTACCTTGTATAAAGAAATTAATTCATTCCAGATGAAATTATGTTAAGCAAATTTTCCTTTGTACAATTTCCCATAGGAATGCAATGTCCCTCTAATTCTGGAAATATTTTTCATTTAAGCGGATTTTCTGTTAAACAGCTTGTTATATGAGGGTCCACTGTATTGAGGAGGGAGGGGCAAGCAATAAAATGAAAGTGAAACTTTTTGAGCACAGTACTCCACCTCTTGAGATCTTTTTGTGGATAACAGCCTGAGGGTTATCATTCTCACTCTCTTCCTCTAAAACAAAAACCTGTAATGGCAGCAGACTGTAAAAGACACCCAGTTTGGGAATATCTAGACTGTCAGTCTAAGTTTCTTAAAAGATAGTTTAACCACATCAGTAAACAAAATGGGCATTTAAGCAAATACAAGTATACATAATGTTATATAATGTTATTGTTTTGGTTAAATAAAACTATTTAAATTTTTATTATTAAGGCAATGATTAGTTTCTCCTTCCAGTAAAGTACAACAAAACAGTTACCCATATATGAATGATTAACCTATTAAACTGGAGATAGTTCACCTTGCAATAATTTCACAATTACCTATCTATGTATTTCTAATGGTATATAACCACCAAATCAGTAATTTTCTGATATAACTGTAAAACTAATCTGAAAAGTTATTTTTTTAAAAATGAAACCTTCATCTAGTTGTAAATACTGTATTAAGATTAAAACGACTCCAGCAAAAATGACTCTTTATGTAGAAAATCATGATTTAAATTAAGCCTTACTGACTAGTGATTTAAATTAGAGTTCAAAATTGAAGATAAGCGGGATATAAATATAATAAATAAATAATAAATAAATAAATAAATAAATTGTGACATAAATCAAGATTTAATTCAAAGTGATTTAAATCAAATCCATCCACCCTGCTGAAGGTCCTTGGAAACTGGATTGTGCCCAGAGTCAAAGCAACCACAATGATGATGTTTAATGTCTTCTAGAAGCAAAATAATAGGAACAAGAAGGAGCTTGTGAGCCCAGAAAAGATGAAAACAGCTTTGAGTTTAGTGTGATGATTTCTATTGTTCTGTATTGGAGGATATTTTTTCCACTTGATGAAATTTAATGCCATCACATCACCTTTTAAAGCTCCATTTGATTGTCTGCATAGTCCTCCTCTTCCATTGTACCCTAAGGCATCATGGAGACTAAATTTCTTTAATACCAGGCTTCCCCTTCCACCTACTTTTGTAATATTTCATCTCAAGAAAAAAAATATGTGGTCTTTAAAATGTACGTGCTATGTTGAGACCTTCTAGTTGGCCTAATAAAGATATCATCCCTCTGTAGATTTTGGAGTTTGATTTATGGGCTTCCCAGCTGCCTCAGTTTCTTCTAATATTTAAACTAAGATTCCCTAATACAAGAGAATCTGTAAATGGGGCCTATTTCTTCTCACAGCTGAGATATACTAGTGATTTGAATTCTTGCTTGCTTGTCTGCTTATTTTCCAGAGGAGTTATATCTCATAGCATCTCAAGCCATCTCCATTAAACATTTATTTCAAACTGAAAACAGATTGGAATTTACACACCATTGCAACCTGAAGTGCTAAATGATTAAGTTCCATTTTAGTGCTTATCACAGACTGGAAAGAAATAAATCATAATTATACATGCCCATTTGCTTTGCTTGCTCTTCCATCACATATTTTATCCTCCAGTGCTACCAACTAATTTTCTTCTGTGAAAATACCTACTTGCGTGGCTCAAATATCATAATATATTAGCCTCTGTGTCAAGTTGTTTCTTTGCCTGGTATTTTGATTTATTTCTATATTGTTTATTAATTATATTTTGCATGCTTCTGTTTCTCAAAACAGAATGGCACAGTTAGCATTTTCAGTTTTGTATACTAGATTAAAAACAAGTGAACCTGAAAGAATCTTTCTTTCACTTTGATTTTAGAGCTTGAAATAATTCTGTTTCCATAATCTATAGAGGAGAGTGTTGATGGGCAGAAGGGGAAGCTCTCATTTTAGAATAATCCTCATTTGGATGTGGCGTAGTATAATTCTATTGCATTTTCTTTATCCAAGGGTAGTTAAAACGTCTGTCTATAGGATATGGGGGTAGATCTGCAGAGGTGGAAGGGACCCCATGGATCACGGAGTCCGGTTTCTGTCAAGTTGACACAATGGGGAAACAGACTTCCAGCCTCTAGTTCCACAACCACATACCTAAACCACCAAGCTGTCCAATAGTCACTATGCCATTATTATACAGTATAGTAAATGTATAGTGTAAAAATTGTGCTATTATGGCATATGAAAAACATAAAAGGATTTTTGTCAAACACCACATCCCTGTTTATTTCAAACCCACAAACACACTAAGGCAGAGCCTTGTGTGCCCAAAGGACTCGAGACCAAAACACAAAAGGAGCAATATAGTATATGCAGTCCAATGCAGTGAGGAGTGTGCAGACCTCTACAATGGAGAAACTAAGCCATTCAACAGGAGAATGGACCAACATAGGAGGGGCAACAGTTCCGGATGAGAATCAGCAATACACCCCCACTCAAAGGACAAAGGGCACTCATTCAAAGATGAAGATGTACAAATATTACACAGAGAAGCTAGGTGGTTTGAGAGAGGGGTCAGGGAAGTCATTCATGTGAACATTGAAACCCCCTCTCTGAACAGCGGTGGGGGGCTCAGGCAGAGTCTACTTACCAGGCAGTGATTTCAACAATACCCAGACAAATAAAAATCCTTCATGACTCCACCACCAGGACCATAGCTGAGGAGCCAAACTTTATGGGTTTTAGCACCTTAGGCCATTGTTCACCTAAAGGCCTATTGAGACTATTGTCTATCTAATGAGCCTATTCAGGCCATTGTTCATCTTATGAGCCTTTTTCAGACCAGGGTGACATGAGGTCAAAGTGAATTATAAAATGGAGGAGTCGCAACTAGCGTTCCTCAGACTGACGAAGCTTTTTAGACGAGCAGTGAAATGTTTCAATCTCTCAAGAAAAGAAGTCCAGTTGCCATGGCCCAACTTCCAGGTAAACTCACCTGGATGACTGAGAATCTTCACAGACATCCAAAAAGGATGTGTATGAAAAAAGAAATGCTTAGATTCATGGCTCTATAAACAAACGCACAGTTAAAAATGAGCAGAGACATCCTGCCAGTCATTCTGAATTACACAGTGTATGTTAGCTTGGCCCTGTGGCATCCTGTGGAACATCAGAAGGCACCACCGAACTCATTTAGAATGCTATATAAACACTGCTTTTCCAGGGGGAGTAGAGAGCTTTTGATAAGATGAAATCTAGTGCATTCTAGATACAATCCATTTTGCCCGATGGCAAGTCTGCCATAAGAATTGCACAAACCTTTTCTTAACTGTAGGTGGTTGTTCTTTTATTAATGTAAACACCATGTGCCTTGGATGTTCAAGCTCTAAAAATAAACTAGCAAAGATAAAAATAGATTTCTGGGAGTTTTTGAGATGCTGCTTAATCAGAACCAGCTGCAAGCTGTCTAGAAAATGTAAGTTATATGAGCCAGATGGCTTTTGCCCCTTTTTAAAAAAAGCTTTAGACAACGTGTAATTTGGGGTGCTGCAGCTTCAATCATGTATTTTACCAGTCAAACTGTTTTGATAAACATGTTTCTTTTAGAGCAGACACTTTTAATTAGGAAGCTAGTAAAAATGTTAATTTATTTTAATCCTTCTCTTCAGGGCTGAGTCAAAAGTGGGGTATTTTTTAGCATGGCATGGAATTCATTAAAGACATTAATTCCAAATCCAACTCATAAACATGTAGTTCAGTTGATTTTCAGTAGGGCTGTGAGTACACGCACTGGTAAGAGAATGACTCTAGATCTATTCACAGGCAAAATGTGTTTGCTAATGATCATCTATGACACATTTGTTCTGATGTCTGGGCATAAAGCAGGGGCAAGAAACAGTAGAGTTCTTAGGGAGGTTTAACCATTTCCATTGCACTCTTTTCCAAGTCAAAATACTCCCCACACAAAAACTTCATTGGCACCCACAATGAGTGGGATGGGAGTGAGCTACCTATGTTTATTTCTTCCATGGAGAAACTAGCTTCTGTTTGTAGTGGTTAATATCTGATTTAATAAGAAATAACACAGAGAAAAGGTGAAATACTGCCTTTGAATCTGTCCTCTGCTTTTCCAAGCAAAAATAAACAAACAAACCAGATTTGCTTCCAGTGTTCCTCTGTAACATCTCTCTTCCTCTTTAGACATCTTCTTATGTTCCTGTGAATGTTTGCCATTTATTGACTATGGCTATGTTAATAATTTCTATTCAGCTTCCAACCTGGACAAAATAAAGTCATGTCTTGTTTCAGATAATGTTCTTGTTCAGATAATGTTCAGATAATCGTGTCTTGTTTCAGATAATGAACTACAATGAGATCACAATGGATTACTGCAATGCATTCTGTTTGGGTCTACCCTTGACAAGGCTCCCTTAACTACCCTCAGAGGCTCCATCTAGTGTCAAATGCACTAGCCAGGGTGCTGAATAGCTAGCTCCGTTAGTAACAGGCATTAAATGTGTGCTGAAATAATTGCACTAGTTGTGCAGTAGGCATAAAGCCAGGTTCAAAGTATTTCCATTAATGTATAAAGCCTAGACAACTTTGACTCTACAGGTTATCTGAAAGATTGTCTTTGCCTGTACATATACTATGAGAAATTCAGAGGGAGCATTGTTGATTATGCAAGATCCTATAAAATATCACCTGGAAGCAATGTTTCAGTTGCATTTCTATCCTGCCTTGACTCTTTTGGGCTCAAGGTGGTGTGAATAGTTCTCATACCCACTTGTCATACTCACAACATTAAGAGACATTTACTAGCATGAGGTAGTCGAGTGAGTTTTGTGGCACAATATGGATTGGAAGGTAGATTTCTGAAGTCACGGTCCAATGTTATGACCATATTATGTTTAAAAGCCAGCTTCCTAGCAGGCCTCTTCTGCAGCGTTGGATACTGGAATGACTTTCTCTCTTAAATTTAGGAGACATTAGCAATAATATGCTTTCCTGAATTATTAAAAACACACCTCAATCCGCAGGTATTCTCTTCTCTTTACAAATGTTTCTACAGTTCTATGCTTTGATAAGATGTTATTATTTTGGGTATTTGTATGCATGAACTTGACTTTAATGTATATTTGAATGCTGTGAACAGCTTTGAGTTTTAAAAATAGATAGATAGATAGATAGATAGATAGATAGATGATAGATAGATAGATAGATAGATAGATAGATAGATAGATAGATAGATAGATAGATAGATAGATAGATAGTAATATTAATATTAAGAAATTATAATAAGATGGTGGTTAATATCCTGTTGTACAGCAACATCAGGAGAAAGAAAACTGCTCAACACATGGTGGCAAATTGCCACTATTTAATAATTCTTTGCATGGATTCCCAGCTGCTTATTACATGATTTACCTTTCCCCAGGGTAAATGCTCAAGAAGAGTTTCACCATTATTATAAAACTAAGAAAGTAACTTAGCAGGTAAATTTAATAATTTATAATAGTAATATTAATAAACAAGGTTTATTTCTGGTTATCACTCTGTCCTGAACCTCCTTGGCCATTATCTCATGAGGGGGAAGATCCAGTGATTGTGATAGTCCGGGTTTTCTACTTTCCTGGCCTCGTGACTGAAGATTTTGGTTCTCTGTTTCCATGTATAAGGAATTTTTTGAAATAATAAAAAAGTGCTGACAGCCCTAAGGCCAGCTGGTCAGCCCTGGGGGGGGGGATATAAAATAATTTTAAAATTATTTTTATTCCCCTTAGCGCCCATCAGCTGGCCTTCAGCGCTTCAATTTTTTTTTTTTAATTTTTTCCTAGTGCCGAGTGGCTGGTCCTGGGGCTGATCAGCTGGCCTTTGGTGCTTTTTCAAAAAGAAAATTAAAATGTTTATTTTTTTTTAGTGCCAACCAGGTGGCCCTGGGGCTGGTTGGTGCTTTTATAATCTTTTTTATTTTTATTTTATTAATAAAATATTAATAAAAATTTAATAACATAAAATAAAAGTGCCAACCAGCCCCAGGGCCACCTGGTCGGCACTAGGAAGAAAAAAGCAGAATACAGGATCATATGCACTCCCTATCTCTGGAATTTTTTATGCTGTACAGCTTTTATGTCATACAAACCATTTGTTATACAAGGGTCCACTGTATGCATCTTGTCCTCCTGGAAATAATCTCAGCTTCAAGTACCAATAAGGACTTTGACACATTGTCATCTTTCTGTTTGTTTAAAAAAATGTATTTTCTATCAGAATTTCTTATGAAAAGCTTCTATTTATTGCTTTAACATTTTTGATAATCATTATAACTGTAGCTGGTAATCTTTGATTCAGAGGCAGCATGACCTCTGTGTAAGCGCTTATCTGATGAACTGCAGGCTTTCAATATTTCTTTTAAGCCTTCATGCTAATACTTTTCTCAGTTTTTTTTCCTTGTGTCACAATAATTATATTTTAAGTCTCATGGCAGTCGTCTGTGCTCAGAATGCGCTTAAAAGATCTTATTTGCATCTCCATCCTGAATAAATTAAAATAATGCTGTCAGAAACAGCTTCATAGGAATTGACTTTACATATCTTTAAATTCCCCGTTCAAGTTTTCTAATCTAGTAGAAATGTTAACAATTCAAAGGCAAAAGAAATGCAAATACCTTTGATAGATGCATTCACCAAGTTGCCTGGGTGCTCAGAGAGATAAGATTAATAATTAAATTTTGGGGAAGTTTAGAATGTTCCTAATCATAGCTGCAACTTTTGAATTGTTGTTTCTTTCTCTTATCCTTAATCAGCAATAGAGAGCATTTTAAAGTGGCAATGGATCCTCCCTCATAGTAAGTTATACTCCTAATGATTATATCCTGTATAATGATTTAGAAAAACACACATACTGAAGTGTTTTGATTTATTTGAAATTAGAATAAGTATCTGCTACACTAGTCAATCAGAACTAAATACTTCATTTCATTTATTAAATGTCTTGCAGAGAGATTCTGAATGTTACTTTTAAACTTCATTGAGATATAACTGTATATGTATTTAATTTTTGCAAAAATTAAAAGCAAGCAAGCAAACAAACAAAAATGGTACTAATACACTGTGATTACCACAATCCTAAAAAATATTTTAAATCACAAAATCATAGTAAATTCGTTAGAATTCCCTGTGTAATTGCATACTATGAACTTACTATGTCACTATGCATTGTATTATGGCATTCTTTGCTAGTTATTGTATTCACAGCACTCCCTGGTCAATTATTGTGAAATGCAGTTCCTTATTTTTAAAGTCTTAATACACTACATTAACTTTTCTCAGCTTGGTGCCACAACTCCTGCTAGCATAGCCACTGATTACAGGAGTTGCGATCTAATACACCTGGAGAGCACTACATTGAGGATTGATTGCATATACACAGCAGAGTGGTTCTCACATTAGCTTTTCTAAAAACTAGTAAAATATCAAAGTGCATTTATAAAATAATTTTTAAGAATCAAGCACGTGTAATAAAATGAGCCAGTTAATAAGTCTATCTGTCCCATTTGTATATCATTCTTCTCTCCAAAGGGAAAATAGCCCTCAACACAAAATAACATACAACATGTATAATAATAAAGTACTCCATCTACATGATAAAATGCAATAAACCCCAGCAACAACATTAACTCTTTTATCTTAATACATTGACATACCAAAATGTATGGTGTATAAGTAGTGGGAAAGCAGTTTTTCACCTCTAAGGACTTGCTGAAACAATTCCACCTAATCCCCTCTTGAATCCTGCAGGGATGCCATAGTTCACAAACGTTCAGGAAGGGGCCAGTAACGTGGAAAATTGCTTTATTAACACATTTAAACTGGGCCATTCTAATGATTGGCACCTTTCCAGATGATCTTAGTGGGCTTATATGAGCAGGTATGATCCAAAAGGAATATAAATCCCAAACCATGTAGGACTTCAAGGATAATGGCCAACACCTTGAACTGAATCCAGAAAACCATAGACAGCCAATGCCACTGGTACAAAATGGGTGCCATATGATTACAATACAAAGCACCTGTCAATAACCTAGATAACAGTTGTTGTACCCCCCCCCCATGGTGATTCTGGTGGAGATGGTCATCTCTGAAAATGAGGGACAAACCATACAGTCATAACAATTTTTACTGTACTCTTTTAGGAAGAGATTTTGTTGCTGGAGGTGAAGACAGGTCTGCTATTGCTTTGTTTCCTTGTCCAAGTTGAGAGAGGAAAGAATACTGGCAGAACTGTTCAGTTTGAGCCGTGTGTGTGGAGGGAAGCTCACAAATTCTTTCACTTGATGTTATTGTGAAAGTGGAAACCAAATTGTGCAAGGAGGAACAAGATTCTCTGTACAGGTCACTTCTCGACATGACCTGAGAACTCAAACCAGAACTTGCATTGAATGTGTAGTATGACTACCGGCAATATGTCAATGATAACAGTGCAAGGGAAGGAAAAAGAGAAGAGAAAAGACCTTGAGGGCAGTGGAGGTGAGGTGAGGAAAGTCTAAGACTCTTTCTCTCACCCATCGTAATGGATTTCTGTTTGGAAAAGTTTAGAAATTAACAGAGAGCTTTAGGGAACAAAAGGTTGATAGTATAGGAAAAAGCAGGTAAACCCTTGATCTCTGTCACCCTCTTCTCTCCCTCTAAAATTTGATGGCCCTTTAGCTATTTTGAGATGTTATGGAGTTCCCTGGAGAATATTTTCTTATCTTCTCATGTATCTTGAATATTGCTGTTTGGTAGAGGTAATATGATGTAGTCACAGACCTATGTGAAGTATAAAAGGATGATTCACATTTCACCATTACAACCTGAAATACTGTGGGTGAGAAACAGATTCTCTGGCTTATACTCAGTAGATTTACCTGAATTTTCTTTGTAGAAAAGGTTAGGTTTGAGGACAGTCCATTGTCCAGTGGACAGGCAAATCTGGATCTGTGGTATGCTAGTCTGCTCTTAACTACTTGGAGATACAGTGGTACCTTGTATAACAGACAGCTTGTATAACAGAAAATTTGTACAACATAAAAAATTCCGGAGATAGGGGAAATTTGCTTAACATAATTGCCTATGGGGAAAATCCGTACAACATAAAAATGGGATTACTCTGCTTTCAATGCATTCCTATGGGAATTTGTATAAAGGAAAATTTGCTTAACATAATTTCATTTGGAACGGATTAATTCCTTTATACAAGGTACCACTGTATTATGAAATCTAGGGGGCTCCATAATCCAGACGTGGAGCTTGAACCGAACTGAACAGAATATCATAGCACATGAATATTGCCTAGACAACACATCTCCCAAAGACATGGCCAAAGACATGGGCCCCAATGGAAGCACATTTCTCAGCTTTTTGAAGCTTGAGTGAAAGTTAGAAGCCTTTAACATGGGCTAAACTGATTTTTTTAAAAAAATCACTGTGTTTTATGTTACACTGCAGCATCTCCGATTTTCATATTTGGCACCCTACATTGCTTATGATCTTCCAGCAGGCTACTGCCTAATTCCATCCAAAAAGCAACATTTAAGGAATATTTAGGGATTTCATTATCACATGGGGTGTCTTTGAGAATTTCAATTCTAAAGGGGCAGAACAAAGAGGAAAAAATCAGAATGTGACTAATTCCTGACTTTCCATTAATTTGCCTTTAATGTGCAATTAAAAGACAAAGAAGGATATATGAGAGAACTAATTTAAAAACACCACCAGGAAACCTGGATTAGAGGTATAGATTTGGATGACTAGGCTGAAAAATCTAGTCTTAGCTCAATGGGGATGTTCTTGCACTGAAATGGTGTCCATTATAATTGGAAGCAACCAGAATGAAATAATCTGCTAACTAATTGTTTTACCCTCTAGAATTGTGAGGGAGGTATGGAATATTCTCCTGACATAACTTATTCCTTTTCTTTTTCTAGCTCAGAAATATCCCTGTAAGTAATCAGCAGTTCAGTGCTACAAATGTTTTATTTTTCCCCTACTTTCCTCTAATCTCTCTAAGAAGGTGAGCTGGATTAGTTATTCTAAATAGAGTGTTCTTTGGTTAAAGAAATATGTGAAACCATGTAATGCAGGGGTGCCCAAACTTTTTGTAAGGAGGGCCAGATTTGGTGGCTGAGAATGTGTCAGGGGCCGGTTGCTCCCCGACCCTGCCACCCCACTGCAAGCCCCACCCACTGACCCATAAGCCCCACCCACTGACCCCTTGCAATCCTACCTGCAGGAAGGAAGGCGGGGACCAAGGGAGGGAGGGAGGAAGGTGGAAACCAAGAGAGGAAGGAAGGAAGGTGGTTAACAAGGAAGGGAGGGAGGGAGGGGGGAGGTGCGGACCAAGGGAGGGAGGGAGGAAGGAAGGAAGGAAGGTGGGGACCAAAGGAAGCACAGGGAGCCGTGGCCACAGGTCGCCCCTTGGAAGAGGCGATCTGTGCGACCTTGCACCCCCCAAGGCTCCCCAGCGGTGGTGATGCCAGCCCACCCCAAAGCTCCTTGGCAGTGGCAGAGACCTGCTGGCCTGCCTAGCCCTACACATTTCCCTGCGGTGCCGGTGGCAGCAGACCGCCCAGCCGCCCAAGCTGCCCAGCGGTGTCAGCGTTGGCAGAATATTTTTTTTAAAAAAAAACATGGGGCGAAGGAGGGGTAGGGAGGGGCAGGCCAACCAGCCGCGGGCCACTCAGAATGGTCTGACGGGCTGGGTTTGGCCCCCGGGCCGGACTTTGGGCAGGCCTGATGTAATGTATTATTGCCCTTCAGATGATATGTGACAAAGCTATTTTATAAAGGGGCAAATAATCAAGTGTAGGCCTGCTTGGGAGAGTGGAGTACAGTATTTTTTTTTGTCAAGGATGGGCTAGAGATCACTTAAGATATATGTGACTAGTCTCAGTTCTAAACTGTAAATGACAATTCGTGGTGTTAGGTCATGTTCTCTTTCTGCAGTAAGTTACTTTTGGTTATGTATCTCCCATTGTTAATTTGTTCCTTAATCAGCTTACAGTAGTTTTGTAGGTCCTCGAGTTTGACGTCTTTTCCTTGTGAGTCTTAGCAGCTGGAAATGTTATCTGTAAACAATGGATTTTGTTATGTATTCAAGAAGGAAGTTGCATGGAAGCATGTAAGTAGGCATATCAGTTGGTTGGTTTTCAGTATAATGTGGTGCTAAGATATTAATGGAGTAGTTTTTTGTAGTGGGGTATAGATAATGCACCTGTGGTGTAGATTATTCCAATATGAGGTTGATGTTTGGATGAATTATTTAAATCCTGGTGGAATTTCACTAGGGATTCCTTTCTATGGGCCCAGATGAGAAAAATGTCACCAATGTAAATGTACCTCAAATAGAGGAATGCTTTTCAGTATAGCAGTTAAGAAAGCATTGAAACATGCTTGACTTAGTACACCGTAGATACATAACTCAGTTAGCAAGTTATCTGGCTGTAGAACCAGAGATAGATTCAGTTCCCCATTTTGTCTTGTAGAAGAGACAGCCTGTGTAGCCTTGGGCAAGCTGTATAGCCCCATGGCACCCAAAGAAGTGAATGGTAAACCATATCTAAGTACTCTGTATCTAGACAATCTGGAAAAGAGTTATCATAAATCTCATAACACTAACATTAGTATCTTCCTTCCATGTGAGGAAATGTGGAACATGAACCAGAACATCAGCATCTGATTTGGGAATGGAGGTTGATGAATTGTCAAATGAACTACTGTATGTCATTTCAGGCTTCAGAATTTGCTTTGTGTATTTGGAGTGAATGGAAATCAGCTACTTCAATTCCCGTAGTTGCTGACTATTAAGAAGCTTATGAGTTGTTCAGACCTCATTCGAGTGTACTAAGAGCTTGGTTCTCTGTCAGTACTGAATAGACTATAGAGAATTGTGTTCCATTTTTCACATTTCAGGATCCACAATTTTGGACAATGAGAAACCATGAGTAAGAGATGTAGGTAGAGTTCACAGATGCAGAATCAGGTACAGCTGTTCCCTAGCGCTACATTCTGACCCCAGGGAATATTAGGACATCAAGTCCTCTGAAAACACATATAGCTTCAGTTTTCTAAGTATTCATAAAACAAGTGCTCTGCTATAAATATATCCTGTTCTTTTGTCATGGCATCTCTGGAAACAGAGGTTTCACACTATATCCTACCACTGGCCTTTCACATTGAAATAGGGATATAAAAGAAAGATTTCCATTGTGCCAAATGGTATAAAAATCTCTCTGTGTTTGTGTAGTCCATCGAATACAGTGGGAAAAATCTGTTGCACACAACTTTGCTTCCTATCCTTTTCAGTTCTGGGGCACCCTACGGTTTTCTTTTGCCCTGAGAAAGCCTTTGGGAGCTTCCGGATGGGAGGTGGAACCTTTAAAAATCAGAAATCACCACTAGATTCTTTCCACTGGGATCAGGACAACTACTTGTAATCTGGTAGTATTTGCTGTCTTTCAAAGCCACCCTTTATCCTGAGGCTCCCAAAGGCTTCCCTGTGTAAAAGGGGAGTCCTAGCGAGTCTCACAACCTATAAAGAGGGGTATAGGGAACTTTAAATAAGTTTAAATTGTTTCCAGTGCCCAATCTGGGTTACACTGGAACAAAGTTACACTAACAGGATTTTTGCCCAATGTGTCTCTCACACATTGTATCATGACCAACATATAATATTATGATTGGACAGATGCTAAGTTCTCTTCTCCATTAGTGCATACCACTTCTCTCTTTTGTTTCCTGGTTCATGCCAGGTATTATTTGCTAAGATGTTTTCGTTGGGAAAATTTGTTTGTAGAATGATCAAAGGGTTAAGAGTTAGTAAGTAAGTGTGGCCATCAAGTATGAAAAGGGCCTTTTATAAATTTGCTTGTTGACTGAGTCTCTCTGGGAGGGAGAGATTGTGGTTCTGTGCCATTGAGGAAGCTCTGACAGGTCTAGCCTCTCAGAAGGGACCTGCAGTCTCTTTTCATGTAAATGTGAGTACTGCATGCACTAGCCAGGATTTGGAGCACCTGGGGAGATCATATTTGCACCCTTCATGCTGCCCCCTCCACGTTGCACCAATCCAGCAACTGGGGGGGGGACCCTACGGGCATGGGGTGGGTGCATGTGTGCGTGTGTGTAGTAGTGTGCATGTGCCTTACACATCTCCCAACAAGGCAAGGAGGAGGAGGAGGAGGAGGGCACCATGGCCACCACACTCCAGCCTGCCTGCCTGCTTCATCGCTCGCCTGTCGCACGGTGGAGGAGGCGGCAGAGGGGGTACCATCACCAAGCCTTAGGGAAAAGGAGGACTGCTCGGTGGCAGGAGAGTGCACAACTTCTTCCTCCTGCTCCCCCATCAGGCTCCCTCAGATTGCTGTGCCCGGGGCAGATGTACCCTTCTCTCCCCCCAGATACGCCCCTGACTGCATGAGATTAAGAGTTTTGCTTTCTGATTTTCTGTTATGTTTTCCTTGAATGCTATAAATGTGTAACCACATGTGATCCTGTGTTTTGAGAAATCTTTTCTTTTAAGATGATCCTCACCTTCCTTCCTTTCTTTTTGATAAATTACAGGAGTCTGAATTTTTGGCTGAGATAGTGGGTGATACAGTAACCCCCCGCCTATCGCGGGGGTTAGGGACCCACCCGACCCATGATACATGAAAATCCGTGATATGCGGAAGCGGGTCAGGTGGGGGCGGGGGCGATCACAGAGGCAGGGGAGGCGGCAGGGAGCAATCGGATCGCTCCCCGCTGCCCCCTGCGCAGCTCCGAGGCCTCCTGGAGGGGCGGGGGGTGGCAGGGAGAGATTGGATCGCTTCCCCACCCCCCATGCGGCTCAGAGGCCTCCCGGAAGGGGTGGGGGGCAGCAGGGAGCGATCGGATTGCTCCCCCTGCCCCCCCGTGCAGCTCCGAGGCCTCCTGGAAGGGGTGGGGGGAGGCGGGGAGTTATTGGATCGCTCCCTGCCACCCCCCGCACAGCTCTGAGGCCTCCCGGATGGGCCTGGGGAGAAGCAGGGAGCGAACGGATCGCTCCCCACCGCCCCCCCGGTACTGCAATCCCGCAATATAGTGGGACCACAGTACCTGAACAATAAAATGGCGCAGGGGGGGTGACTGTATTAAAATCCAGGTCTTACTTCATCCAGCTATCCAGTTTCTTGGATGTTTCTATGGATCTGCTGGATCTGCTAGTGCCTACATTCACCAGGCTGACATGCTAGTTTGTGTGTGCCTAATCTTGTGAATTTTTTTGTTTTCGATTCACTGGAGCCTTCCCAAATCTGGGATGTTGGGAGGAATTTGATGGCAGGTAGAGCCATCATCTCTTCTGACTCTCCTTGGACTCACCCATCTCAAGACCAGACAGTGTGGCTGAGTGACTATAGAAAAGGAGACCCAGAGTAGGGGACTGTGATAAGTAGCATCATAGCTAAGCCTAGATCTTACTTGGCTATATACTGTCATTGATCCTGCAGCTTATATATCTTTTTTCCTATCTAGAGTAGCACAAAAATAAAGTTCTCCCAAAGCCTTATACTTTGCTTACTGTCGTTTTGTCTTTTTTATAGTGTTTCCATTTAAGTTTATACTAAAGAGGTACACAGACAAGTTTAGGAATAAACAATTTTCAGAGGTTCATGCTTTTAACTTGTGATTACATTAAGCACTTGTGAAAATGGAAGATGCTAATTTCACAGCATGGGATGGGAGATTCAGCAAGATATAAAAGAACAGACTATTTAGGATTAGAAGTATCTGGATGGCTGGAAGAGAAATAATGATAATGATTATGTGATAATGGTACTGCTGCCATGCTTTATGAGGCAGTAATCTGGCTCCCCACTAGACAGCTTCATCTTAAACCCTCATACTTTATCTCAATAAGGGGACTGGGTTGTTTGTGAGCAGCGCAGCAGGACAACAATAGTTTTGCTTTTATTTTACAAGTCAGTGCTTATATAAAATGAACAACATACCAAGATGAGAGGAAGCAAAATGAGAACAGAGGGAAGAGACACTATAGACTGGCCCTTGAGGGTTTTATACACAAGGACATCTGATCTTGCCTGATTTCGGAAGCTAAGCAGGATCGGCCCTGGTTAGTACTTGGATGGGAGACCACCAGGGAATACCAGGTGCTGTAGGCGCCTGGAGTAGGAACTGGCAAGCTACTCCAGTATTCCTGCCAAGAAAACTCCATGGACGTGGAGTCACGAAGTGTCGGTCACGACTGCAACGACACAACACACAGAGAACATATATAAGGTACTGCAGAAACCTTGGTAGCCAACTACAGTGGTACCCCAACTTAAAAGCAGCTCAACTTAAGAGCAATTCGACTTAAGAACGGAAAACTGTTGGCATTTTAAATGCCACCTTACAAATTTTAGATATGGTCTGTTCTACTTACAATTTTTTTTCATTTGTTTTATTTTTTAACTTATTTTTTTCAATTTTTTAGATAGGTACCCTGACTGAAGAGCGTGCATATGGAACGGATTAAATTTGTAACTTGAGATACCACTGTACAAAGTTTTTAAATGTACAGTGTTTGCGTGATGTTACATTAGGCAATCATGATTATCTTAGCACAAATCTGATTTTTTGCTGGCCCATCATATGTTGCCATCTAGTGAAACAGCAACTTCTTGCTTAAGCCCAATGAAACGTGCTTTTCTAGCATATTAAAGTAAAGTATGTGCGCACTAGTACCCAGTGTAGTGTAGTGGATACGATGGTGGATTAGGACTCAGTAAACTTGGGTTCAGATCCTAACAGAAATTCACTGGCAAGGGGCGGAACTGATAAAACCACTTCTTTAATACCTCACTTACCTTGAAAGCCTGATTAGGGTTGCTATAGGTCATTTTCAACTTGACCTTTCACAACACATGAAGAATAGAATTGCCTTTAATTCAGCCTAAGTTTCTTAAAAAAAAATAGAGAGAAGGAAGCTTCTGCAGTTATGCAGCTTCATGGCAGAACTAAAGGTAAAATGTGGTGGTAGTGGTGGATATTGTAGTACTATGAAGACTAGTAGATTTATTTCACTGTGAGCATTCATGGATCAAAATTCCCTTCTTCAGACACATCTTTAAACACATTCATGGAGCAAGTTAGCAGTGATGTGGCCCTAAATGGCTTCAACATTATGAAAGTGTTTTCACAGGATCTTTGGGACCTTTGGGTTGGGTTGGGAAAAACAGAAATATTTTATTTAAAAAAAAATCAGCACAGCTGATGATGTCATCAACATTAGGCAATATAACTTATGGCAACAAAATTTCAGCCACTATTTCTCTGTGTGTCAGAAGACTGGCTAATTTGTCCTCTCTTCTGATGTGCTATTTTGAAAGAAAGCATTAAAAATACCCTTCATGAAATATATTATGAATTAACAGGCTTACTATTGTTACTGTTCTCATTGTTATTTTACTGGTGGATGTATGGAGTAAAAAAACATTCTGCCCCCTCCCCCCCCCCGCCTACAGTGAAGGGGCTGTAAAATATATGGAAACTAGTCCATGGCTATATAACCTGACATAACATAAAATACAAACGCAAAAATAGGGGTTACCTATTTTTAGTGGTCTATAAATGTATCCCTTATTTTTGTATTCATATTTTACTTTTTTGGGAAGCCACATGGCTACCCTTTACTTCACTGGGATTACACATTCAGTTTGATGGTGACTAATAATAAAATAGTAGCAGATACACTCTGAAAAAAGACATATGTTCTCCATCAAATGAGAAGTGATACACACTTAAAATAAATTTCAGATAAAACAGTCTTCTTTTCAGAAAATATGGGTTAAATCATCAGTGATACCAAGGAAAGAGGGAGCTTGCAAATATCCTCCTTTGAGAGATGAATTGGGTGCTTTCCCCCTTGTATTTCAGTGTTGTGAGTACTTGTCACTTTGTATTTTGTCTTGTTCTCTTTTCATGTAGGTGAAATATTTCCAGTAATTAATGAAGGAGGTTTGGCAACAGCTCTCCCACACAACAAGTCATGTTATGTGTGATATTGTATTACTTTTCAGACACAGCATGAAGCTGCAAAAATTAAATTCTATTTATATGTCGGCTCTAATCTCATCCAGGACTCATGAATGGAGGTTCCCGATATTCCTATCTATTTATTCCAAGTTATAGGTGCCACCTGTCATACTATCATTCAAGGTGAAATTATGATTCAGTAATATTCCCATAAGTGATTGGTTCTATTCTATAATCTCTAGATTTCAGTCAGTCAGGTTTTTATTGCGGTATAAAACCATTAAAATCATTCTCTACTTTCTTTTACTGGTTTAGTTTCCTCTTGCGTTTTAATATTCCTATGCATATCATTATATCCACACTGTTTTTGTAACTTTACAATTTTGCTACCATGTTTTAATGATTTTAATGATTTTAATGGTTTTATACCGCAATAAAAACCTGACTGACTGACTGAATCTCTAGATTTCCATCCATATGACTTTTTCATTTCTGTCAACACAGTCATAAATATATATTGGGGCAAAGAATATTCCAGGGCAACTCCTTTTATAAATCACAAATGGACCAGAAAGCTGTTACCCACCTACATCATATGCTTATCAACAATTGCTTGTTATTCATCCTCCCAGCACACATAGTCAGTTATGGAAAGATAATTTGACTGGGGTGTATTTGTCCAAATGGAAACTTGATGAGGTATATAATGCTGTAACAATTATTGTATTGATTATATATTTAATATGGTTTTTACAGTTTCAGGGGAAATCAGTTAAAGATGTTTGGTGGAAAATAACCTGGAAAAGGACAGATAACCAATATAAATGAAAAAAAGATCAAAATTATACATTCTGACCACTGGTAGCTGTAAACAGCATTTGTATTCTGGGCTACTTGTATTTTTATAAAAAGCAAAAATCAAAGCTTGCTGCATACATTCCACCCCATAATGCTTAAAGCACCCTCTGGGCTTCTGGAAGTTGAGTCATGGCAACTGGACTTCTTTTCTTGAGAGACTGAAACATAACATTTCGCTACTCATCCAAGCAGCTTCGTCAGTGCATCATGGCAACCAGGATCTAGAATTTTGGGGGATGACCCTATCCATTGCCTATTTAAGTTTGGAGGGTTTCACGTATGGTTGATTGGGAAGTTTTTTCTTTCCAGTTTGTAGCAGGCCTGATATGAGCTGTCCAAAGGTTTGAGACTCACTCATTTGGGGTCAGGAAGGGAGTTACCCCTAGAGCCTGCCCCAGGTATCCACAATAGTCCAGGCCCTCTGTAGGATAAGCATGGTTGGAGGTTAAAATCCATAAAGTGTGGTACCAGTTAACTCCAACACCTGTGTCCATTTTTTTTACTTCAGATGTGGGTAGACTATGAACATTTCTAAATATTAGGAAGAGACAACTCATTATAACTTTGATCATATCCAAAGGGAGGTAAAAGTGGTTCCTCAATTTATTAATTTAATCCATTCCGAGTGCATGCTCTTAAGTCGAACTACACTTAAGTTGGGATACCTATCTAAAAATTGAAAAAAATAAGTTAAAAATGAAAAAAAGAAAGAAAAAAATTGTAAGTTGAGCAGACCATATCTAAAATTTGTAAGGTGGCACTTAAAATGCCAACAGTTTTCCACTCTTAAGTCGAATTGCTCTTAAGTCGAGCTGTTCTTAAGTTGGGGTACCACTGTACTTTCAAATTACACACTCACCTCTGATATATTTTAACATACTGAAACATCCCATTTGAATCCATTCTTTGGGCTGATTTAAATGAGTCTATTAGAAAATGTTCATCTCTGACCTTGCAAACTTTGGATTCTTTCCTGGCCCTTCCTTTTTTCCAGGGACCAAAATGGTTCATTTAATCTTATCAATCATCTTTCAAGGGGGAATACTTGTAACATTATTTTTTTTAGTAAAAGAATTATAGACCAAATTCAGTGATTGCCAGATGCCCTTACTTTCTGAAGATGAGAAAGACAATGTGGAGCCACTCTACATGGTATGGGAAAAAGAAATAACCCATATGAAAGGTCACATCACTTCATGCTCAAATACATGAGGGAAACTTAAATCTCTCTCACTCTCTTTCTTGGTTATATGACCACTTTGGTAAATGAGACATCTCTCATATAAGACAGAATCTTATTAAGTGTTTGCTATCAGTGAACTTCCACAACCAAGACTTGCTGATATCATTTGCATATGTCTCTGTTAAGAATTTTAATTTATTGGAAGAAAATAAACATTGAAGTCTTAGGGTGTGATTAGATAGTGAGGAAAGTGTGGATTGGATCACACTGGAAAGAGTCATAAAACATATTTCCATTTCTTGTGGAATTACTCCAGCTCAAATTCAAAAAATAGTAGCTCTACAAGTGGACCACAAAGGTCCTGCTTGTGTATGGATTGGGGTGAGGCGGGAGTGCAATTCCCTGTACATTATGTTATTGTTGAGAAATATATTGCACTGGATGATTCCACAAGCATACAAAATTCAATCCATTTCCCTATATGATCAAACTGTTAGTAAATGGCTGAAATCCTTAGGATCACTGAATCTGTGGGGATTGGATAAGTCAGCTCCTCTGCATGTTCCCAGTTCAAATTAGAGATGGGCATGAATTGAAAAATGAATCATGGTTACTGATGAATTTGGCAAATTCAACAAAATTTGTCAATTTGTATTTGTCATTCTCCCAACATCTCCAGGCATCTAGAGACTCCAGACTGTCAGAGAACCTTCCTCTGAATCTCCTCTACAATCCTGCCAAGTTTGGTGAAGATTGGGTTTCCCTAACCCAGTTTAAAATGATCACCTTCCTATGGGGCCCACTCTGTGGGTGAATAACTAAGGAGTCTGAAATCCAGTATTCATCAAACTTAGAGGGTTTGTAGAGGAGAACTGGGGAAAACCTCCCTGCAAGTTTGGTGTCTCTTGATGCCAGAGGAGTACTTTCTTGGTCTATCTCTTTTGGGGTGCATGAACCCCAATCCTCACCAAACCTTCATGACTTGTAGAGGAGAGTCAGAGAAAGCATTACTGCAAAATTTGAAATCTTTAGATGCTAGATGGTTCCTTTTAGGGCATTTTAAATTGCAGACAAATCAATTCACTGATTCATCATTGGAAATTTGTTGAATCATCAGATCATTGATTTGTCATCCTGATGAATCACAAATGATGGCAAATCACTTCTTATTGATTCGGCTGCATCTCTAGTTCAAATGCTTTCATCCCAGTTGCTCTCACAACTAGACCCATTTGAAATAATAGAATTTATGAAGAGTTGACTCACCAAATCCTTACTGATTCAATGGGTCCAGTCTAGTGTGATTTATTAAGCTACACAACAGAATTTCAGCCAGTGTATACTTTATATTAAAGTTATTATTGTACTGCTGTTCTATTTTATCACACAGAACTTCTCAGATCTTTTAATTTTTCAGACAAATTTAGGAGAAGGAGGTGAGAGAGTGCTGTGAAAAGTTAAGAGATGTATGCTAATGAGAAGCTATGTTATCAAAGAATAACACATCATCTTCTAAAAAAATGGGGGAACTATAAAAAGCTCAGCAAATGTGCTGGGATCTTTCAAGATGGCTTCACTGAAACTTTTTTTGCAAAAATACACATCAAGAGTAGCATTGTACTATCATGTTGAAGCATAATTTGAAACTGCAGAATTAAAAGTGACTCCCATGATAATTAGAGATTAATTTCGGTCATTTGTCCATAAAGATTCTCAGTCATCCAGGTGAGGTTATCTGGAAGGACAAACAGAATCAGAAACAGTGTTTATCCAATAGCAGTAACCATGCTAAATTCTATTAAAAATTAAGTTGATGAGTAATATCAGTGTTGAACGTGTAACATGTATATTGTATGGGGAATTATGCAGTCATTGGGTGAGAGAGAGAGTAGGGTTGTATGTGTGGTTGTTTTTTTAAATGTAGTTTTTATGTATTGGGTATGAATGCTGTCAGGTGAAATAGTGCAGGGTTGTGTGGGTGTATGGTTTTATGTCAGTTTTTTTTTAAATTGGTACAAGTGATGTTGGGTGAGATAATGTAGGAGTATTATATGCATGCTTGTTTCTTAAATTGTAGTTTTATGTCTTGCAGTGTTTTATATTTGGGGTGAGTGATGCACAGACTGGGTAGCACTTTTTAATTTCATTGTATTTGTACAATGACAATAAAGTGTTATTTTCTTCTAGTCTGGAAGTTGAGTCATGGCAACTGGATGTTTTTTCTTGAGAGAGCGAAATATTTTGCTACTCATCCAAACAGCTTCGTCAGTCTGAGGAAAGTTAGTGGCATGTCCTCCAATTTATAGTTTACCTATATTTCTCATCACCCTGGTCTGAATAGGCTCATAAGTTGGATAATGGACTGAACAGGCTCATAAGGTGGAAAATGGCCTGAATATCTTCGTAGGTGGACAATGGCTTAAATAAGCTTGTTAGGTCGATAATGGCCAAGGGTGCATGAAAGTTCCACTGATTCAAACCTTCCCAACACCCATTAAGCATGGGTCATTAGCCCTGGCCTTGCTGTTAGAGGTATAAAGTGCTTCTGATTTGTTTGGGGGGACTGATGAAAGGGCAGCCTGATAAGTAGCAGACAGTGTTTGAGTACCCCACCTCTGTTGAGTGAGGGATTTTCAATACACACATGAATGGATTCCCCGATCCCTTTCTCAATCTACTTATCTTCTCTGTTTAATATGTTTACATTCTCATCTGTCAATGAATGCTCTTTTCCCTTCAAATGGAGGCACACTGCTGATTCTGGTCCTGAGCTGTTGCCCCTCTTATGTTGGGCCATCCTCCTGTTTAATGGTTTCTCCAACACTCCTCAGTGCATTTGTATGATTATTTATTCTATTCTGTTGGCTTTGTAGCCTTTCTCTTTGTTGTAAGCCGCTTAGAGTACCCTGTAGATAAGCGGGATATAAATATAATAAATAAATAAATAAATAAATAAATAAATTTGACTGCATATACTATATTGTTTCTCTTGTGTTTTGGTGTCGGGTGCTTTGGGTAGAAAGGTATCTGCCTTAGTGTGTTCATGGGTTTGAAGTAAGCAGAGATGTGGTGTTTGCCAAAAAATCCTTTAAACATTTTCAGACACTTCAGCCCTGTAAGGAATGACCAGGTTCTTCCGTCGGGTCTGGGTCTCAGGCTGATCCCTTGTTCTTCTGGGTCAGTACACTGCTTTGTTGAAGGCCCACTTTGGATATCCACAGGCCTTAAGCAGTGTCTTCAGGAGCCTGTCTTCCTTCTTCTTAGCTTTTTTGGAGGTGGAAATGCTCTCTGCTCTGTGGTTTAGAGTCCTGATGACTCCTAATTTGTGTTGTAATGGATGGTAGGAGTCAAATAGTAAATATTGATCTGTGTCAGTGGGTTTCCTGTAAATTTCTATTCCCAGGCTATGGTTGGGTTCAGTGATGACTACACAATCCAGGAAAGCCAGCCTGTTTTCTTGGGTGTCTTTCCTAGTGAACTTTGGACATTGAAGTTTGAATGAGCACATGATTGTCAAATTTTGGTTTGTTCCTTTTGCTGGTAAAACTTATCATTCTTTTTGTTATTATTATTTCTCAGCATTGGTGGTGTTTTGGAGCAGACCAAAGAGTCAAACCAGAAATTTCTAAATGAGATGACATGCTTGTAAAATCACTGATTTTGGGATTTCAGAACCAAATGAACATACTGTATATTGGACAACTGCTTATATTTGGCAACCAAAGGTTTTAGAAAAACTCTGATATCTAAAATTGCTTCCATATATTTCATTTTTTTTTTGGCTTAAAGTTTGGTACTTTGCTGTTTCTGTACTTTATTTACTTTGTAGGTTGCTTGTTGATAGAACACCAGCTTCTAAAAGGTATGATTTCCTTTGATGTTTAACAAAATATCTGGCTCATTAAATTTGATTGTTTTACCCATGCAATGATGGCATTGGGAAGGCAAAAGCTGAGAATGAGCTGAGCCTAGAAAGGCAGACAAAGAACAACAAAAAAAGTATTCTTCAGGTATGGTCGTAGTAAGAGACAGAGGAAAGAAATATTGACTCACGTGTTCAGTGGGAAGGGGAGAATAATAACAGAAGATAAAGAAAAGCCAGAAGTGCTCAACTTCTACTTCAGCTTAGTCCTCTCCCAAAATACAGTCCAAGACCCTCCATGAAAATACGAAGCACAACGGGAAGGGACAGGATTGCAGATTGGGGCTAATAAACAAATAGTCAAGGTGTATCTCAGTACTCTGAGCATAGATAGCCATTTGTCAGATATACAGTACTTTTATTTGGATTCCTGCATTGAGCAGGGGGTTGGACTCAATGGCCTTATAAGATTCTTCCAACTCTATGGTTCTATGATTCTATTATCTCTTTGTTATCATAAAAATATTACTTCATTATATTGTTTTAAACAGGGGTCTGGGAGCACAATCATGAGAAGGGATTCGCTGATGTATACAGATAAGCTTATGAAAAGTAGGCTTGATTTGTGGCACAGAGAGACATGTTCTGTGCCAAGGGAATCTCAGATTCAGAACCCTAAGAGATCCGTGCAGAACATTGTGTTTTTGCATTAAATTCCTCAATTAGCAGTTACTCACACTTCAATATTTACATTTTATAGAGTATAGATTTTCTTCAGATTTTAATATCTCAACAGACAGTGCTTGTGTGTTGTATTTTTTTCAGCAGCTATGAGGTGTAAACATTTGCAAGTATATATTTGAAACAGAAACAAAAAAGGGGGAGATAAATTATGTTTTCTGCAGCAATCTGAACAGCATTGCCTCGTAAGCAGTCCTGGGAGAGGATAATTGAACAAACCTTCCAAATAAATTGTGTATATCATAGGGTTGTTAATGTTCTAATCCTTCTCTCCAAAGCTATCCAGCAACTGTAACTTACTTTCTTTAAATTATCTGTCTTATTCCAGTTTATAGATTTTGGGAGTATGGATCTGTCTGTCCCAGAGCTTGAAAATTTATTTTCTCAGACTACATCTCCTTAAATCCTCCAGCCACTGGCTATCTTGCTTGAGGCATTCTGGAAATTGCAGTTCTAAATAACTTTGCAAAACTTTGGTCTGTCTTGCCTAAGTAATTCCAGGAGCTGCCAAGAATATGAATGGTGCTAAAGTAAATCATTATTATACTGAGAGATATAGGCAGCTCTTCAGATCAATTCATATTTTGACAATTAATGGTTTAAAATAAATTGCTGTACATATTAGTTACTGGTAATGAAAGGATGACTATCACATCTACTACTGTAGGCAATAACCCCATAGAAGGAATGGAGTAGCCCTCATAGTCAACAAAAGAACTGGAAAAGCTGTGCTGGGATACAACCTCAAAAATGATAAAATGATTTTGGTATGATTTCAAGGCAGACCTTTCAACATCAAAGTAATCCAAGCTTATGAACCAACTACGGATGCTGAAGAGGCTGAGATTGACCAGTTCTTTGAAAACTTACAACTCCTTCTAAAACTGACACTAAAAAAAGATATTTTCATTAAAGAAAATTGTAATGCTAGAATAGGGAGTCAAGTGATAAAAGGAATAAACTGGTAAGTGGCTGTCTAGTGAGGATCTACAAATAACAGAGGAGAGAAGGGAAGCAAAATGCAAGGGAAAAATGGAAAGATACAGAAAACTGAATGCAGATTTCCAAACAACAGCGAGGTGAGAAAGGAGGGCCTTCGTGAATGAACATTGCAAAGAAATAGAACAGGCCTGCACAATGCATCAACTGTGGGTGACTGGTAGCCCGCAGGGCAGTCAGAAGTAGCCCAACAGGTAGGTAGAATTAGGGCTGTGACTTGATGCATTCAAGGGGAAACATACATTTTCATCCATGCATTTTTCTTCATCAGTTGCAAATTGCAATCAGTTAGCTTTTTATATGGAAGACAGAAGGAGAAAATATTTAATATTAGTGGAAGTGAATGTGCTCCACGACAATTTTCAAGCATCTATAGTAGCTTGTGTTAGTGCTTTTCTCTCTTCTCTCTTCTCTCTCATTCACTCTTGTTGTTTAGTTTCATTTTTTGTCTTGTATTCAGAAGCAGGACCAGTGAAGCAGTGTGGTATGGGAAAAGGATGTGTGTGGTCTGGAGAGAGGCTCTAAAGAGGAACAGGTTAACAAGTCCAATCAGAAGGAGAGATAACATGTAAAAATGTTGAGAAATTTGGTTTTATTTATTTATTTATTTATTTATTTATTTATTTATTTATTTATTTATTTATTTATTTATTTGATGGCTTGTGAGCTTGATGTGAGGACAAAGATTTTCCAGAAAGAGAAAAGAAAGTACATAAAAATTGCCAGAAGTCTAACAGTGTATGGGCCTATGCCCCATGATTATGGGACCTTTCACACATAGCAGATGGCTATAAATATGTAGCTGTAGGAGACATTTCTGATTACTCATTTTTGAGTTGAGGATATAAGATAGATTGGGAGACATGGTAAATTCAGAAAGCGATCCAGGAATAATGTTTAAAGACGATTGACTTAAAGGTCACTTAAAAATGCCAGTTTGTATCCTGTCACCGTATTATTGGTGATGCTCTTTATGAGGAAGGAAAAGGGTTATGAACACATGCATTTAAAATTAATTACTTGGGGAAATGAAAGAGCACGTCTAAAATTCTAAAAGTTGCACTTCCTCAGTGGATTACAATAAATCATGATGACAGATAGGGTTAAATTGAGCATTTGAACAGTTGCAGTATTCTATTGAATTTATTTTAAGGTTTTCATTTTAAAGGAGGAAAGTTCTCCAGAAAACTATTGACAACATTTGGCAACTGTTATTTCAATGCAGGATGAAGCTATTTGCCCAAAGCAAATAATATAGATAACAGCAGTTCTCTCTTTAGTTTCTATAAAAAGATGCTGGTTGTATCATATCATTTCCATGTGGAAAACAGAAGGGGATCCTCCAGTCCGTGGTCTTCATTGAGACCCTGAGTGGTCCTAATTCCACCCACTGATATTTCAGGGAAGGTCCACTTCCAGGCTCCATCCCCAGACTATTATTTTCCCCAGAAATCACCCTCTCAACAGAGAACAATGGAGGGGGGAAATCTACCTCTTAACTTCACTTAAATATGTACATTGTAAAAATATATTTCTGATTAGGCATCTGCTTTATAAATATATCTCTTTTATTTATAAAGTGGTTGGAGTGCTGGCTAGAATCCACTTCTCAGAGCATACAACATATACCTCAGTCTGTCCTACCAGCCCAGAGATTAAATTGTGTTGGCTGAAATTCTGTTGTATAGCTTACACCTGGGGAGCATCACTGGGCGGGTGTGGTTTTTAGTGATGAAAACTTCCTAGTTTAGTTCTATGGCTTTTCTGACTCTCCTCCATTGTATGGAAGCCATGGAACTATGGGAGATAGAAGGAGGAAGTCTTTAATTGCTAAAATCAACTTCAGTTGTTAACATCTTCCAGTTTGTACAGCTATAAACTATGTAGAAGAATTCCAGCCCTTGTGTTATAGGGAATGCATGTTAGTGGAAATACTGGGGTGCATATTACCAAAAGTATCCTATAGGTTTTAAAACTGGAGAGTTTTACTATCAGCATCACAGATGGCACTGCTTTCTCATTAACAATGGGAAGTAGACTCCTATGTTTTATGTCAATGGGTCCTGTTCCAGCATGGGGTTAAAATGGCTGATTGCATTTAACAGATTTAAGCAATTATACATCTCTGCTGGATTATGGATTAGGGTCACACACCAGCTGATTGGCACTTGTAAAAAAAAAGCACCAATTGGCTGGCAGGACCCCGTGTGCCAGCTGAACAGCACTTGGGGGGGAAAAGTGCTGATCGTCGGCAGGGCCCTGCGTGCCAGTATCCATGGGGCAGCCTGGAACCAATCCCCCACTGATACAGAGGTCCTACTGTAGTAAACTATTGAAACTTTACACTAAAACAAGTCTCTAAAATAAAACAACTTTGCTAAATAAGAAATTTAGTCTTTGTTAAATGGGAATTTTAAACAAATAAGGAAATTATTTAATTAAAATTCACTTGGTTTTTAAAAACAGAATTTAAATGACAGTGAAAAAACATCCTCAGGTGTGTGACTGTGCATTTTAAAGCAAAGTGCTACATTTAACATTCATGCAGAAATCTTTTTTCCGTATATCTAAAAAGTGATTAACACTTTGGCTATTCATCTTCCAGAATTTTTCCCCTCCTGTAACACTGCATAGATTTCAAGATTTTGTTTCAAAATCTGACCTACTTAGGAAATATAGTTCTGATTAACCCAATATAATATTGTCCTTATGTTTTTGTATGCCTTTAGGAAGAACTTTGAGGATGAAAATAATCTGATAAAGAAATGTTAATGTACCCATCACTTTTTAAGAGTGATTCTCCCTCCCCTTTCAGTTACCTAATTTAAGCTCCAAAGTAAGCCATGTGCTTAATTAGATGCTCACACCCTTTGTTAATTAGAATACAGATTACTTTTGTGTTGATCATACAGAAAAGCTGATTCCCCAGAGAAAAAGAATGCATGGATTGTACTGCCTCTGCTTTGTGAGAAATCCTACCCCAAACATGAGCAGTTATTCTTCCAGAGCCTCCACCAATCCCTGTCTTCCTCCCCGACTTCCTCCCCATCCTCCTCCTCTTTTATTTCCTCCTCCAAACTTGTCCCACCTACTCCTTCTGCCTCCCAAATGCTTCTGCCTTCTCCTCTGTGGTTCTTGGTCTCCTCCAGCTTGTTGACATGTGAACATCTAATGTCTTCATATCTGGAAATGGGGTCTTGTGCAAGTCCCCTGGAGGGCCTGCAGGTGATGTCAGAGTTGACCTGCTTGTACACATAAACCTTCAATATGGCACTTCAAGATGTTGTGGAAGGCAACCTGGACCAACTGTCTCCCTCTCGTACTAAGGTACAAATAATGAAGCATCATTGTCTGAGACCTGTGTGTTGCCAGCTTTACAGACATTTGTGAGGCCCTCAACCTACTGATGGGCTACAACTTTTGTCATAACTTATCATTGGCCAAGTTGCTGGGACTGATAAAAACTGGACTTTAATGTCCTCCTGGCCTTTCCATAGAGACACCCTAAAGTGTTAAACTAAGTGCTCTACAAGAGTGATCGCTTTCTTGGGAGTAAGGAGAAAGAGTACTCTTTGTCAGCACTTCAGTACTGAATACAGTAAGGTTTAGAATAAAAATGCATATCCTTGTGAGAATTCAAATCCAAACACATTTTTAGAAGCAGATTGAAGAAGAAGGGAGTTATGAGCATTTCCCATGTCACTACATATCATTTTTATGATTATGGAATGGTTTTACTTTAATATACATCTTTATTTTATTTTATCGTAATTTATTTTATTTTATTTATATCTCAGATTATGTACAGATGTGGCAGCCCTGGAATTAGATCACACCAGCTTCCTTTAAATGCTGTTTTCCTTAAAAATCTGACAGTTAATGTCATGGCAAATGCATCACTTCACATTTGTGGAACTTCAAAATAGAAGTCAGAACAGCACTTCAGAATATTATTTTTCTGTTCTTGTACTTAACCAAAACAATTACATTCCCACTTCAACTATGTTCTCTGGGCTATATTTATTAATAGCCCCAAGAGAGTTTTTATCATGAGTTTAGGGAAGGCCACCAGGTTTAAAAACAAACACACAACACAGCTTTTTGAAGGGAAATTAAATGTCATCTGACAGCTCAGGTAGAGTGATCCAGCTATACAGTATATGAAACTGGATGTCCTGTTTGTATTCCACAGCATTTCCCATCATGTCCTGGAATTGATCAGTGTACATAGTGAGAGCTGCAATCTTGCTGCTCAAAATTAGTCTACTCAGTATCAACAGCTGAATGTGAATTGTTTTTAAACCCACTTACACGCACTTCACTGCCTTAACCTTTACTGGAAGATCAGACCATAATGAATCACTAACCTCTACACTTCTCTGGCCTGGTTACTCTGCTCCTGGTTGACATGTCATTAGTTATTAATTACAACAGGATAAGACTAATGTTACTTCTATCTTGAGGAAGCCTACTGCAATGAGAGTGACTTGTGATTTGCAAGGACTTGTATGCACATACACTAATTTACTGAGGGTACTCTAGTTGTCACTAACACTGGATTTAGCTCAGCATAATCATAAACTTCAATTGTAAGTCAACATCCATTTTGAATTGAACTGTCAGGCATTTCTTCCTCCAGCTCTCACATCTGAGCGTGAATTTTAAAAATTTGGCATTTCTGTGGTTTTCAAAACTAAGGATGTGTCCTGTTTTTCCTCTCTTTGTTCCATATCCTGCTTTTCATGTTACTTTCTCTCTTCCCAAAAAAAAAACCATGTACTGTGGCCTTAAACAACAGATGACTCCCCCAAACTGAAACAGAAATGCTTATGGATTTATGAGGATACACCAGGACCCATTTTGTATACAGTACTGAAATGGCTGAAAGGAGCCATATGCATGTGGGGCAGGACTTTTTAGGATCTTGCAGAAGTAGCAAATAGCAATTGACATCTGGCAGTACAGCTGGAATCCCACTTCTAACCAGAAGAAGCAAGCAGATAGGCCTCCATCTCTGATTAAGCAGTGACAGCACTGTATGGAAAGGATGTTGTGTCATCTTTTTGCTGGCAACAAGAAATGTTAACTTGCAAAAAGGTGCCAGCTGCTCCCACACTTGTGCCACAAAGCTATTGCTGCTTCCTTTCAGTTTATAGACATATGATGGTATGAGATGAGACATGGTGGGACAGTTTGCAACTGGAGTTACCAAGGAGGAGTGGCGGTCCCTGAGCAACTGTGCCCCTTTGAATAAGGGGTCAGGCATTGGTTTGCATAATGACAAGCCACTGACAATGAAAACTTCAGGTGTTGAGTTTACAATTAAACAGGATTTGGGGGCTGTTTTATGTATTTATGTATTTATTTAAATAAAAGTAGTTTATAAACATCTGGCTTATTTATTCCCACTGTAAGATTTAGCAACCACTTACTTTATTCTAATCTACATCACTGATTGATCTTTTCTAGTGTTCTCATTATAGATGTCCAACATTTCTTTATAACATATCTGTATTTATCCCCGCTCCATAGACTTGGGAGGAATTTCCATAATTTTAGCGATACTTATGAATGGATGTAAGGAGTTTTGCTCTCATTCTTCTGAAGTAAAGAAAAAAAGAGAGAGTAGAACTCTTATGTTCATTGATTATTCAGTTTGGAATGAACTGGAATGAAAATGGTTGAATTATCTGTTGTCCTCTGTCTACTTTATATTTTGAATTATAATTTGTAACAGGTTTTATTGTCTTAAATCATTCTTTAAATTTCTCTCTTTCTTCTTTTGAAAAATAATTACCATTCTTTGAAGGACAAGAACTCAAGAAGATGAGTCTCTTCTTGCTCCATAAAATGAAGATGCAGTGTATTCTTTTGTTGCCTTTTATTTTATGCTTCTCTCTTACAATTAGCACATTTTTTAAAAAACCCAGAAGGGGTGGAGTCTCCTGAAGATTAACTTATAATCATGGAAAAAAATAAAAGATTGCACAGGAATGCAATAAAATAACTCCCAAGAAATATGAGCTAACAATATTTAAGCTGTTCAAATCTTATTGATAATTACATTTTTTAATTTTAAAAATGATGAAATGGCCGAAGGGCATTACAAAATAATTATTACACAGAGAGTGAAGATAATTTGGTCTCAAATCCACATTTATTTATAGAGGGAATTCATCTACCCCATTGATGTGTTGAAGAAGAACTGGAAAGACATGCAAACAGTTGGTTGCCCTTGTATAACCTCTCTCCATTTTTTGTATGCATGCCCCAAATATTCTCTTTAAGTGTAAAGAGTCCTGGCATGAATATGCAAGGTGCAATTAAAACCAATGATATTTTGAGAAGTTTGTGTTTGTTAAACTGACAAATTGACTTTTGAAATATTTGAATATTTGTGAATAATAAAGGCATATACTTTGATACCAGAGTAGAAGCATGTGGTATTTTTTTTATATGCAGGCTAGTGTTCACACTGCCTGTATCTGTTCTTTGGAGAGGAGGCCAAGGCATGCATTGTTAAACTGAAATATCTGCAGGGAATTGGTTCCAAGCTCTCTCGCAGATGCTAGAATATATACTACATGCTTCTACTCTGGTGTCCAACAGCAGGCCTTTATTATTCAAAAATATAGTGACTATATAGGGAATATATTATCATATATTGGAAGGAGCTTGGACGACAAACCTTGGGAGAAATTTGGGTGGGATAATTTTGTAACTGTTGCTGGTATACGTTTTTAGAAAGGATAATACAATTGTGATTCTCATTCTCAGTTTTGAGAGCAACATTTCCAATCATCACATGAATAAACAATGTTGATAAAAATGTATAGTAATCTTTTCTGGTCCACTTGTGCTCTGCTGATTGCCAGCTTCTTCAGCAATACAAGTGGCATTATGAAATATAAAGGTGTGTTTTAGAGTGGAATTCTGTAAATTTAAGGAAAGTGGTGCTTATTTAAATTATGCTGACCTGTCCATATTGCTCATACCTAACCCTGCTACTGGATGTTCAGTGGGGACATCAAGATGAGTACGAGTTAAGTGCATGCATAAACTCTCCATAGTGCTAACACAAACCTCTTAAAATGATTTTAATTCATGTTATGGGTCAATTTGTTTTAAGAAATTTTGTTTTGAGCCTTGTGGCACAGTGGTTAAATGCCTGTACTGCAGGTAAAACTGTGCCAATGACCTGGGGTTCAATCCCAGGTAGCAGGCCCATGATTGACTCAGCCTTCCATCCTTCCAAGGTAGGTAAAATGAGTACCCAGCTTGCAAAATGCGGTTTCCCATAGAAATGAATTGAAAATGGATTAATCTCTTCTAGAAGCTATGGATTGCTTCATTTTACGAAAAAAATGTTTTATGAAATGCGGTTTCCCATAGGAATGCATTGGGAATGGATTAATCTGTTCCGGAGGCTAGAATAAAGACAAAAATAACAGTGTTTTTTTCCTGGGTACAGGTGGAATGGTTTTTTTGTCTTGCACAGCATTTCATAGGGAACTTTTTGTCATGCAAAGCTATGCCTATTCCCGGAATTTTTTTTCTTCATATGAGTTTTTTGTCTCATCATGAGGCATTTGTCTTAAGAGGTACCACTGAATTTGTACAGCTCCCTAGAAAACCCCACACTTCAGTACATAGATGCAAACCATTTCCTTCTACACTCACATTCATTACATTTCCATTCTCTATCTGTAGCTCCCCGTCTCTACCTCTCGGTCTTCTGCTCTTTTCCTTCTACCACTGTCTATCATATTCTGATGGGTTCTGTCACTTCTGGTGTCATTCAGCCAACCTTCTTCTAGTCTGATGTTGCTTGGTTGACGATAGATATGTACAGTAGATAGTCTTCATAACTTGGTTATGGTTAGGGCTCAAGTATTTTATTGCTGATATTTCTTTTAATTCAGTAGTAATATGAAATGATTTTAAATTTGACACTAAGAATAACCTTGAGGTTGATAAGGTGTACTCACATATTCAGTTATCATGAACTGAGTCTCCATGGATCAATAGTTCGCATTTTGGGATGTTTCCTTGTTGTGGTAATGGGGCAAAACTATGATGACTCACCATGTCATGACTAATGCTGATAGTTTCACACACTGAAGTCATCTGGAGCATTACTAATATGATATGTGAAGTCATTCTTAATGTTATCAGTATTTTTATTACTGTTTGCTATTCACAGATATTTATTTTCAGTAATTCTCAAAATACAAGTAAAAGGCTTTTCTGTCTAATGTCTTGCATTGTACATTTAGAGAGATGAATGATTTAAGAGAAAAACACTGAAGAGAAATGGTATTTTTGTCTTGCTTTTTATTTGTTGTCAATGGGGGGTGGGTGGGATTTTTCAGGTTTCTGAACTAAAAATACCACAGATCTTCATCCTGGGAATTCTGTATGTGCCCTATCATCATGTTTATAACTCTTGCAAATAGTTTTCATTTCTCCTCATTTTATTTTGCTAAATTAGTATTTTTGACCAAAGGAATTTTAAATTTCAATATGAGACAAATTGAGCAATTTTAACAACAAAATTTGCTATATTTTCTGTACCCAAAACCTAGGCAACAATACCAATACAGAAGTTGTTTGTAAATCTGATCATTTCAAATATCCCTTTGCATTCAAAATCAGATACAAATTCAGAAAATATTTGTCAACTGGGTTGGATATCCAGTTCATAGAAGAATCAGCTCTGAATGTAGACTCTTCAAAACCCTGAAATAAAATATCAGTTCAATAGTACACAAATTATGAATTCACTATGGAGTCACCCCTCCAACACAAACATATAGGAATTATACCTAGATCAAGTTGACAAGGGCCTTTGAAGTTGATGTGGTGGCAGCAGCTCTGGCCTCTTCAGTTCTCCCATTCTTTTCTGATTCAAATCTCTTATTAATAGACTCGCTCTTTTCTAGTCCCACCCCTTTGTGATGAACTGATATTTCGTAGGGCTTACACTTCCTTTGTATGTTTGTATGGATTGCATCTTAAAGGGGGAGGGAACAGATAGTGAACAGCTGCTTGCTCATTTTCATTTGGAGATGGGAAATGTCACTGGAGTTTTAAAAAAATATGTTGAAACAGCTGATATAATTGGATATGATGGATTTAGCAAGGATTCTTTCCATCTCTATCACCATCCTGTCACTGGGCAGTTGTTTCTGTTGTGTGATTTCAATTACACACTGCTTAATCTTGATGCAACATTTCTTCATATAAATTACATGCCCATATTCAGTTTGGCATGTGTTGCTTTAAATATTCCTCTCACATAATACAATTAAAAATTGCCACTATGTGTTCCTGGTGTGAGTACGCTATTTCATTATAGTTTTTACAAATATAACAATATAGTTTCACAAGAGAGCAGCCTGTCCTCTGGAATATTGGGATGTTTAAATCCAACCATGTTTACATAGTGAAGGCAATAAGTCCTTCTTCAACTAGATTGCTAGATTGCTAAGTTGAAGAACTGCAACTTCCAAGCTCCCTTCAGAAAGTAGGATATTTCTCTAAACATTGCTTATGGAACAATACTTTCTCTGAGTAAAGGAAAATAAATATTTTATTTTGAAAACAAAGGAGTAGCCACTATGAAATGCCACTGTCCTCTTCCACTCCCAAAAGAATCAGGGCCTGATAGCCAGTAGACACAATTAAATATGACTGGAAGTACCAGCTAACATCATTGATTAGTCTGTTTTCTGATATTCCAATTAAAAAAGGACTCCACCTTATCCCCAGGTAGAAATCTTCCATAAGATGTGAGAGCATTGCGACTCACATGGGCCAGTCATGATCTCTGGGCCCAACAGTTGGATTTGGGCATATGTGTGGTGCTGTGCCTTTTGCCACAAAACTCCCTTGCAGAAGTCTGTCCCTGCTGGATCACAGGCATTCATTCATTCAGTGTTAAAACAAACAATGTAAAAAGTAGAAGGAGAATAGAAGAAAGATAGTTGCCCATCTCTTGGGCAGCCCGCTCCTGAAAGGCAGTTCTAGTGATAGGTCATTTTTTGTGATGGTGGGAATTTTCTGTAAAATGATTTGAGGAACAGCCAAAGTACTGTATATTCCAAGTGTTCCACAGAGTTCTTATCTTTAGTGAAGCCACTGAAGTGGGGTGAGATTGGAGGGAGAAAATTCAGACACAAAGTTATTTTGGACTCTGCTCTTTGCTTTTACTATTAAGTAGTGCTTAATTCCAGTTTCATCTTGATTGTTCCTTTGGCTGTGGATTTAAGTAAGTCCCTTGGTTCTATGTTAATGGCACTTCTAAATGAAAACAAACATCAAGAAGTCATAATTAGATTATTTTTGTCATTATCTCTGCCTTGTGATGATGATGTATAAAGCAGAATAAACACAGCTGGGTTTTGTTCATCTACATTAAGCTTGAGTTGCTGAGAACAGCAAAACTATTTTTTCAGTGCTTAAATTGGGAAGATTGCACTAGAAAAAAATATAGCAGATTTAGATTTCTTCAAGGTGACATATTTCAGTGCAAATGTGTGATTAACATGCTAGGCTGAAAGCAATATAAAGATGTGATCCTTATTTTCTTTTGCAGTTCACATCGGAGAAGACCTTAGATAAATATACATCGTCTACGGTATACTGTTTATAATATGTATGCAGTTTTACCCATACTGTATGTCTTTGTCTTTTAAATGAAAAATGAAAAATGTATAAAATGTACCTTTTGGTAGTTCACCTATCATACAGTAACCCCCCTGCCGATCGCGGGGTTTAGGGACCCACCCCACCCGCGATCCATGAAAATCTGCGATATGCGGAAGCAGGTGGGGGAGCCTCGGGGCGGGGGTGGATCACAGAAGTCTTGGGGCGGCACGCGCCGGCGGCAGCAGGGGGATCTAACCTCCTGCTGCCACCCACCTGCGTCGCCCGAGACTTCTTGTCCGGGGCCATCTCCATTCAAATGCATTGACAATGCATTTCAATAGAGATTGCGCCCCCCCGCTGCCCCCGCATGACCCCGAGACATCTTGGAGGGCCCTGGGGGCGGCACGGAGCGATCTGATCGCTCCCTGGCACCCCCCCGCCCGACTTAAAGCCTTTTTGGAGGGGCCCGGGGCGGCTCAATGCTTTCCAATTGGGAAAATTTGTCCATTGAAATCCATTGACAATGCATTTCAAAGGAGATTGTGCCCCCCGCCGCCCCGCATGGCCCCGAGACTTCTCGGAGGGGCCCGGGGGTGGCGCGGAGTGACCCAATTGCCCCCACCCCTGCCTCTCCAGAAGCCTCGGAGCTACACGGGGGGGCGGCAGGGGGCAATCGGATCACTCCCTGGCGCCCCCCCACCCAGCTCCAAGCCTTTTCAGAGGGGCCGGGGGGCTGTGGGAAGCAATCCGATCGCCCTCACCCCCCTGCGTGGCTCCGAGGCTTTTCAGAGGGGTGGGGGGCGGCGGGAAGCGACCCGACCACCGCCCCAGCGATGTATGTACTGCGATCCCGCAATGTAGTGGGACCGCGGTACCTGAACCACGAAATGACAGGGGGTGACTGTACTCTTGTTCACCAACCTGGTTTATAAAGAGATTAGAGTTAAGGGGTAGACCAAATCCTTTGCACATGGAAAGACTCAAATTAATCCTCAGGGAACTCAAAGGAAGAAAGATAAGCGAAATCATATAACATATGATGGCTAACATCTGATTCTGCAATCCCAGGGAGCTGTTGCCAGCCAGAAGCAAACACATCAACTGTGCCATTTTTGGGCCAAAAGACACAAAGGGCAAAAAGTAGAGCTGGATACACTTATTGAGCTCTAGGCAAATTCTTTACATTGGTCTCCTTTTAAAATTACTGGTAGTTTAATGGTAGCAATAGCAAAATGACTGTATCACTTCCCTAACACCTAAATTATATTGCAGAAATATATTGCAAAAAAAGTGGAGATCAGGGAAAATCATGAAGGACTGTTGTTTATGTGGACTACCTTATTCCCACACTTGATTCTTGTGCTCAGAACTCCTTAAACCTATAGTGAATGTCTTTTGCATTGGGCTCTGATTAGTGGATTTGTATAGATCACACACATACTGCATGAAATCACTTCTGTTGCTGTTGCTGACAGAATTACCCTCAAGATGGAAGGACCAATTTTATCCTGAATAATTTCTTTCAATTAGGCCATTGTCTTCCTTTCCAGTAGTGCTGAAGCATTGCATTTTTAAAATTTCCACATAACTTAAAAAGCTAAATACAGTGGACCCTCGTATAACAAACTGTTTGTATAACATAAAATCTGTACAACATAAAAATTCTAGAGATAGGGGAAATTTGCTTAACAGAATCGTCTATGGGGCAAATCCGTACAACATAGAAATGGTCACGATTAGGGATTACTCTGTTTTCAATGCATTCCTATGGGAAATTTGTATAAAGGAAAATTTGCTTAACATAATTTCATTTGGAAGGAATTAACTCCTTTATACAAGGTACCACTGTATGCTTTATTAAGTACAGGTGGAGTTATTTTAGCCCTACCTGTTGGTAAGCTCTACAGAACATCACACTGAAAATTAGGTCGTGGAAATGTAATCATGGTTGTATCACTGAGCTTCAGTTTCTTCTGCAAGCCGGACAATAAGGTACAAGGTGTTGGTTCTGGGTTACAAAACCCTCCATGGCTTGGGACCTGGATGTTTGACAGAGCGAATCTCCCAAAGGTCAGAGCTGGCCAGACCCACTAAGAGTCTCATTGGCCTTCTCAGTTTGGGTGGCCATCCACACGGAGACCCGTATGGTCAAGACCCATAATCGGGCCTTCTCAGTGGTTGGCCCCTCCTTACTTATGGAACAAATTGCCTAGTGAGTTGCACCTTCCTTCCCTTACAGCCTTCAAGAAAGGACTGAAAATTTGGCTGTTTCAGGAAGCTTATGGCAATCGCTAATGTCACTTATTGGTTTTGTTAGTTCTGGTAGGCCTCTTTCCGGATTCTCCCTTTTCTTTTCTTTTTCCTCCCCTTTCTTTGTTGAGTATTACCTGTTGTGGTGGTTTTAATTGTTTGTATTGCCCTGTTTGCAAACTGCCCAGAGTTACATATGGGAAAATAAGTGCTGTATATAAACTTATAAACTTATAAA